>OY744541.1:16209626-16232126 GCA_963556195.1 Sepiola atlantica | reverse complement strand
TATTTTTCATGTATTTACCTTTTAATGGATAAGTACTGGTATCATATTTGGGCTGGTAAATCTCTGTCCCATTTAGGGGTTCTTGATGGGTGCAGAGGCGTGTCTGTGGTGTGATTGTCCCTGCCCTTTCTTCTTCTCTGCACCCCCCCCCCATCTCTCTCACACGGGCGTAGTGTTGCTAGTCTCAGTCTTTTCTATAAATATTATTATGTTATGTGTTCTTCAGAATTATGTGATATATTCCCCGCTTCTTTTATTCCAGCTCGTTTGACTCGTTGGTCTAGTGGTCTCCATCAATTCACTGTTTTGATGCCTCATTGTGATACAGCTTCTTATTCAAAGAACCGCAGGCTTGTGGAACTCTCTTCCTGCTTACTGTTTTCCTCCTACTCATGGCCTTGGTCTTTTCAGAATGGGGCCAATGGGCATCTCCTGTCTTTGCGATAATCATATTTGTTCTTGTTGGCCCCTTGCATCAAGTGGCTTCATGCCTTGTCTGGGGGCGATTTCCATTTTTTTTAAAAGAGTATTGGCTTTTGAGAAAAATAAATATGAAAACCAAGCGTAGTGGTATTTGCCACTTAATCTGCCTAATTAGCATAAGTAGTAATTGCAATTAATCTGCTAATTAGCATAAGTGTTAGAAAGAGCCTATATAAATCTCTGACTACGAAAAGCAGAGGATGACTAATAACAAGTATTAACATTTCACTTAACAACACAAACAAGCCGCGCATGTGTGGTCCCCCCTCTGTATGTGACGAGTGTAAAATGCAATAAATTTGGGTAATTTGGGGCACTTTTGACCCCCCCCCCCCCTTTGACCCCCTGGAGGCGCGAACCAGAATTTCCTGATGTCAAGGATGCTCATTTTATATCCAGAACAATTGCCTGTACATTTTGGCCAAGTTTCAGAAAAATTGAATGCATGGATCAAACGTTATGGAAGAAAAGGGTCATTTTTTTTGCCATTTATGGGGGCTTTTGACCCCCTGGGGGCGCGAACCAGATTTTTTCCAAGGTCAGCGATACTAAGTTTCTATTAGGAACAATTGCCTGCACATTTTGGCCAAGTTTCAGAGAAATTGAATGGATGGATGAAAAGTTATGGGGCAGAAAATGTAATTTTTTTGCCATTTCGGGGCCTTTTGACCCCCCTGGGAGGATAACCAGATTTTTTTTCAAAAATCGGAGGATGTCACTTTCTAACCTGACAAAAGTTACAACTTCATGCAAAATTTCAGAGAAATTCAATGTATGGTTGCGGAGAAAAATCCGGACGGACACACACACGGACACACACACGGACGGAAATGCCTCAAAACATAGGTCTTCCAATTTTTTAAATCGGGGGACCAATTAATAGAAGTTCACCAAATTATAAAATGGTATTATGTTTGTCTGATCGGCCATATTTGATGGCGACAAGCACATACGCGCATGGTGAACTTTGACATACTATTATAGCTGACGCACCATTGAAATCAAGATATAATAATACTAAACCTTATGTCTATAATCCTTATTCCAGAAAATATCTAGACTATAAGTCTTACGTTTAAGGTGTCTTAAGAAGAAATTGAAATTCAGGGAATCTTACTTAATTATTGTCTAATGACCGTGGATCAAATTCGATGCAAATCTGATATATTTGAATTGTTGGTACTCTTATAGATGACGCACCATGTTTCCGTGACTTCGCGTCGTTAACGCTCGGACAGGTTACGGAAGCGTCCGAAAGTTGACGAGCGAAAACGAGGCGAAAATTGCCAAACGCTAAATTGAAGACTGGCAGCCGATAAATTACAACCAAGAAATTCAAACTAAAATACATATATAAAAATAAAGAACGAACACACAAACCATAGCTAAACACCTGTTATTAATTAGATGTTTATTTTTGTTTGTTTTGGTAATAAAAAAAACATTGTTAATCAAATGTTTTTAAATATGGTTTTTTTTTATTTGTGCACCGGAAAGTTTCAAAAGATGATTTTGTTTGATTTGTTAAGCAAATGTTTTTATTTTTTTATTTTTTTTTTTCAATGTTTTTTTAAAAAACAATTTAAAAAAAAAAACTCAATTAGTCCTTCGCGAGATTCAACGTGCTGACAAAGATTATAGAAATTCATTTTTTGTTATTGAACGTCGTCAACATTCGGGCAGGTTACAGAAGCGCCCGAGAGTTGACGAGGCAAAAACTGCCGAACGCTAAATTTAAAACTGGCAGCCGATAAATTACGACAAAGAAAGCGGAACTAAAATACAAAAATAAAAATAAAGAACAAACAAAACATAGCTAAACAACTGTTAGTAATTAGATGTTTATTTTTGTTCCTTTTTTTTGTAAAAGAAACCATTGTTAATCAAAAGTTTTTAAATAAAATGGCATTTCGTTTTTACACCTGAAAGTTTCAAAATATGATTTTGCAAATGTTTTGTTTTTTTTTACTTTTATTTTCAATGTTTGTTTTTTTTACATTTTTTCCCAAAAACTCAATTAGTCCTTCGGGAGATTCAACGAGCTCACAGAGATTATAGAAATTCATTTTTTTTTTATTGAACGCGATTAATTTCTTCCAAAAGTTATCGGCTGCTTAGGTTGATAGTTTCGTGAACTCTCGAGCGATTCCGAGACCTGCCCGAACGTTGACGACGCGAAGTCACGGCAACATGGTGCGTCAGCTATAAGAGTACCAAATTTGAATTTAAATCAAATTAAAAATCGACATTATGCTAAATTAAGTGACCATGCTTTTATTAAAACCTGTTTGAATCAAATGAAACGCGTTGAAATGCATGGGATGAATACATCGAATAATATACCGCCTTTATTCCAAACAGGAATCTCTGTTAGAACAGAGTCATTTTGAAACAACTCTGACGTCATGAATAAACGATGGCGTCATAGGCAAAGCACCTGGTTTGTACAAAATGGTGTTTTCCTTGTAAATCAAAACCGGTTTATTCTTATGTGGGGTGTTCTCACGCTCGAGAACAACGGGTGGTTCACCATCGTGATGAATAACAAGGCGTTCATTTTAAACACCCTTTCAGCCAAGCCAACCGAACAGGGAGATTCCCGGTGTCAAATTAGCCGTAACATCTGCACAGAATTCATTAAAAAAATCCATGTCATATAAATATATTTATATATATTATTTAAATATATTTATATATATAGTATTTCAATACATTTATATATTATATATATATATATATATATATATATATATATATATATATATATATATATATATATATTGCAGGCCAAAAATAGCCGTTAGGGCTCCACGGGACTCAAAATCCATCATTTTTCGGTGAAAAAGTGGTTTCATGCGACATTGCAGGTCCTAAAACATCCTCAAAAGCTATGAATGGATATAGATGGTTAAATCTGATATAGTACTTTAATTTAGGACCATTTTCAGGCTGTGAAAGGGTTTTCATGAATGTAAAATAGCCAAAAACTAGTGGCCTGCACCTTCTGAATTTTGCAAAATTTTCGAAATGTTGGATTGTTTAGTGTTATTTATGTATAAATGAACACAAAAAATACTACTCGCATGAATCTGAAATTTTCACCCATTACGTCCCACCCCTAATTTTCACCCATTACGTCCCATCCCCTAATATAACTGTGAATTACAAGCTTTCCGTGTTATAAAAATATACATATTATGAATTGAACGATTTAATCAGATATTTAAAATGTTGACATGTCTGCATGTATCTAAATTCATACGTAGGCGGGATTGGCTACGTGTACTTAAAGCCGGGCGCATTGGTGTCTGGGGTTTACATACGCCTGCTGCTATGCGTATGCGTGTCTAATTGCAGCTATCATGCTCCATATCCTTCCTATTCAGTCGCCTCTGTGTTTAGCCTTTTCATACAATACATAGTTTTTATTCTATTTAATAAAGTGAAGGGCGTTTCTTTCTAAGCAACTAAACATCGACAAATGAAAGAAATACGAATGGCAGAGATGTAGTACACGTTTTTTTTTTCCTAGTTTCTGCTATTTTAATTTAGATCGTTTTTTAATTGGATCTTGCACGTTCACTTTTATTTTTCGCTTCGAAAAACAAAACAAAACACGTGCCCTCCGCGTCTATGTTTTATTTGTAGATCCGTTATGTAATCAATCCCACAGTTGTTGTTATTAAATATGCATTTTATTGTTTACAAGTAAACATTTCGTCAGCATTTTTTTGCATCTTCGTATATATATATATACATTTAATCTGAAATATTTCGGCCATAGATCTCTTCATCAAAATAAATAGATGTTTCATATTTTTAAGTCATCTTTTATCATTGGTTATTGTCATAGATCCGCAAGATGTTTTTTAAGCGGTAGCAGGTAGATAGTCTTCAGTCAATAACGATCGCACGTGGAAGCGCGAGTAAAGAATAAATTGTATAAAGTATTGCTGATATTTAAAATTTGAATATCGAAACAAATTTCTTCTTAACTGTTGTGAAGTAGTCCAACAGTTAAAAAGAAGAAGTCAAGTCGAGGTTAGGTTAAGATAGCAAGTGTATTAACATAAAAGGTACAAAGGTAAAGAAACTGACTGGCACTCGGCTAGACAGTTACAATACTGTCCTTTTTCTCCCTGGTGATTGTCTACTCGCACTATTTATAGTGAGAACCGGTGTAGTTTCTCTTCTGTTAGAACGGCCGGTGTAACATTAACAAAAGGGGGGGTTTGGTGCACCAGACCAGATGCGGCAAAACTACGCAATGCATGGGAAAATTGTGGCTTTGTAGAAATAAGGCTCGATGCTTGCTATTGAGTGTTTGAAATATTTTCTAGGCCAGATAGATCTTTAAAAAAACATAATTTTCCTGGTGCACCGGGCGTTTCTTTCAGGACAAGTCTGTTTACAATATTCTTCCAGATGAAAGATTAAATATAATGTTAGCCAATGTATATAAGCTATGTATTATGTCTTTTAAAACAGGAGTTCCCTTCGCAAAGCGACGAGGAAATATCTACAAACAAAATAATCAAGTTTCTATAGGATTGGCTCTTTTGAATAAGATATGTAAGACGACCACAAACCCTACGCTCTATGAATTAGTTGTAATGGCAAAACTATGTACAAAGAAAACAAAAATTACTATTTTTCTATCGCTTAAAATACGAAGTTAATAACAACCGAATTGTCGGTGCTTATGTATCGTAGGGTCGAAAAAAAATTATCCTAAATTTTGAAGAGTCAAATAAGGGGAGATAACTCTAAGTTTTCAACCACGGGATGTATTTTAACACTCTGAACTTGCAAGCTATTTTATATTTAACCAGAGATAGGACACTGCAGTAGGAACTATTTTCGAACAAAATGCTGAATTTTACCTAGGGTAAAACTATTTATTTCTTCTTCGTCTTTGATAATCAATTTATTTTAATAAATCATTTTATTTGTCATTGGTGCCGAATACCATAAAGCGTCGTGATTGTTTTATTCCTAAATAATCCTTTTACGTATACATTGTTTTAACTTTATTTACATTAATTACAAAAGTAAAATCCATTTTAAGAAAAACCGTGGTTTAAAACTTTGAGTTATCTCCCCCTTATTTGACTCTTCGGAATTAAAGATTAACTTACATAAGAAACGAATTATTTTATGGATCGGCAAATTTGTGTGAATCAGCAAATTCGTGTAGATCAGCAAATTCGTGTGAATCAGTAAATTCGTGTGGATCAGCAAATTCGTGTGGATCAGCAAATTCGTGTGCATCAGTAAATTCGTGTGGATCAGTAAATTCGTGTGGATCAGCAAATTCGTGTGAATCAGTAAATTCGTGTGGATCAGCAAATTCGTGTGAATCAGTAAATTCGTGTGCATCAGCAAATTCGTGTGGATCAGTAAATTCGTGTGAATCAGTAAATTTATGTGCATCAGCAAATTCGTGTGGATCAGCAAATTCGTGTGGATCAGTAGATTCGTGTGGATCAGCAAATTTTGTGGATCAGCAAATTCGCATGATACGACTTTTTGATTGGCCAGATTTTGTTGTTGCCATTCATTTCCCCGATTATTTCAGATACTCACAGGACGGATCACGTGAAAGCTGTACATATTTTCGGTGAAAGGGTTGCTATGGAACAGACTGGATTCGAACTTTGCACACCCAGGTCCACTTCAACACTGTCCTTTCAGTAAACTAATAAGCAAGTATGTAGTCCAAATATTTAAATAAAACGAAATTTAATAATAATCCTCTTTTTTATGTAAAAGATTCCTTCTATGTTATTTTCTCTAGCAAAAGCATTCAGTATTTCATCGAACGGTGTGTAGTGGAAGTTGTCACTCTCTTTTTGTAGTTCTGTAGTACAGTTGAATCGTCCTCTAACGACGGCAAGGTCAGAAACAATGTTGGCTTTTAATTCATTTATTCATGCCCGAAACGAAACTTTCATGGGCAAAACTTCCTTCCTAGAACTGCCCGTCTATGGAACACAGTGCCGCGAGCCTGTTTCTCTGCCGACTACAATATGGTCGTCTTCAAGTTCAATGTAAACAAGTTCTTGTTGAACCGTGCCCGTAAATAATCAATTTCTACCCTGCTACAACTATCGTGCCAGTGAACATAATGTTGTCTCACCGTCCACCAGTCAAACTTGTTAACCCTTATCCCCGAATGGCCTTTGGGCCTTGATAAGCGGTGACCTTTAATGTAAAAAATCAAACGATTCTATTGTTGGCATTGGATTCCCCGATACTTTTCTAGTTAGAATTCTTTTTAAAAAAAAACATCGGGCACCAAATGAAGGTTGCCAACATCCTAAGTGAAAGTGTTCCTGTGGAGCGAACTGGATTCGAACTTGGCACACCCAGGTCGTCAGTTTGTGTCGTTAACCAGTTAGCCACCCTCGCCTATCTTGTTTTTAATATAAGAGATATACAGTTACAATCAAGAAGAAGTATCTCCTCTCTGATCGATGATAGAACAGATACTAGACTTTTATCCCAATCAATGTTTGTTGGAAGTTTTTAATTGTGAAAAACATTTTTCACTTCAACGATTTGTAGCCATGATCCAAAGGAATGGTTTTCTACGGTAAAAAATAATGATGATTTTTAAACGAAGTCCCGGTGGTGTTTTATAAGCTATAGCTACGCATAGGTAAGTCTAGCAATGCACTCCGTAGTCTTGGTCCCGGCTGCTTCCCAAGAAGGTGTGTTCTAACTTCTTGTGTGCGGAACAAAAGACAGAGCTACATAAAGCAAACACACACAAATTATGTGTGCTTTGAATATTTGTGAATCGTGTCTTCATCAAACATTGCAATGGTTTCTACGTTCAGAACAGATACTGGACTTTGGTCCTAACCAATGTTTGTTGGAAGTTTTTCATTGTGAAATACATTTTTCACTTCTATAATTTGTAGCCATCAAGCAGAGGAATGGTTTTCTACGTTTGTAAAAATCTTCAAGATTTTCTCTAGCAAAATCATTAATTATTTCATCGAACGGTGTGTAGCGGAATTTGTCACTCTCTTTACGTGGTGCTATAGTACAGCCAGTTTCTATTTTATTGCCTCTCAAGGACGGCAAGGTTAAAAAAAACAAGGTAGGTATTTAATATGAGTAATATCCAGTTCAAAATAAGAACCATTATTTTTCCTTCTGACCGATGACAGAACATATACTAGATTTTCATCGCAACCAATGTTTGTTAGGAAGTTCATTTTAAGGAAGTTCATTTTTTGTTTCCTTTTAACGATGAAAAATATTTTTAACTTCAGCAATTTGTCGCCAACAAATATAGTAATTGTTTCTACGTTTATAAAATTCTTGACAGTTTTTTTTGCATAGTGGCCCCGATGATGTATGAGTTAGGGTTAGTGGCCTCGATGGTGTATGAGTTAGGGCTAGTGGCCTCGATGGTGTATGAGTTAGGGTTAGGGTTAGTGGCTCCGATGGTGTATGAGTTAGGGTTAGGGTTAGTGGCCCCGATGGTGTATGAGTTAGGGTTAGGGTTAGTGGCCCCGATGGTGTATGAGTTAGGGTTAGGGTTAGTGACCCCGATGGTGTATGAGTTAGGGTTAGTGGTCCCAATGGTGTATGAGTTAGGGTTAGGGTTAGTGGCTCCGATGGTGTATGAGTTAGGGTTAGGGTTAGTGGCCCCGATGGTGTATGAGTTAGGGTTAGGGTTAGTGGTCCCGATGGTGTATGAGTTAGGGTTAGGGGTCCCGATTATGTATGAGTTAGGATTAGGGTTAGGGGCCACGATTATGTATGAGTTAGGATTAGGGTTAGTGGTCCCGATGGTGTATGAGTTAGGGTTAGGGTTATGGACCTCGATGATGTATGAGTTAGGGTTAGGGGCCTCGATTATGTATGAGTTAGGGTTAGGGACTCCGATGGTGTATGAGTTAGGGTTAGGGGCCCCGATGGTGTATGAGTTAGGGTTAGGGGCCCCGATGGTGTATGAGTCCAAGCTATAGCTTTATATGTCAGTTCATTGATGTACTTCGTATTCATGAGGATGAGTCGTATTTTGTATGCAGAAGAGAAGAGAGTGTTACATATAAACAGAAACACACACACACTTTAAATCTCTCCTATTTGCACTTTGTATGTTTGTGAATTAAAACGTAAACGCAGATATTCGGTAAACATTCGCAACGTTAAAATGTATTCTTTGTTGAAAGAATCACAATTAAAAAAAGGGCGATTTTCGACTGTTGTGTAATGTCGCAGTTAGTTACATAATGGCGGGCTGTGTTTGAGTGTAAAAATTTGAGTGACATCTTAAAGATCAGAGGTGACCCCAGAACGAAAGTCGATGAAGCCACGTGACGTTCGCGCGAAGAATTTCGATCTCTTTGGTGTAGCGAGACGATCTATCAGTATATCTGTCTGTGTGTCTGTCTTTCTCTCTCTCTCTCTCTCTCCCTCTCACACACACACACACACGTACATAAGTTGCCTGTCGCTCTGATGTTTTATGTTACTGTCTATCTTTTAAGTGACACTAGACAGAAGTCGCAAAACAACATGATTTCCGGGTGAAGATTTTCTGTCTCTTTGACTGGTGAGACTTCAAGCTAAATAGACGTGTTTGGGTGCTGTCCCCAATGGGGGTCAGTATGAGTACGCATAGTGTGGCTGGGTGTAACGAGACAAGCTATCCGACTATTAATCTCTCTCTCTTTCTCTCTCTTTCTCTCTCTCTCTCTCTCTCTCTCTCTCTCTCTCTCTCTCTCGCACACACAGGTACACGAGTGGTTTATCTCTCGGATGTTTTCTGTGACTGTCTCTCCTTTTAAATAAACTTTTTTATAAACACCGGCGTTCTAGTAAGTTTATTAGCAGACGAATAGAACCTGTGTTCACGACGACGACGACAACACAGGTGTATACTTGTTTATACACGCCCATCGGTAAGTGTAAATATAATCTGTTTTGTGAAGGACTTTTTTCTTGTCGTCGTTTTAAGTCCTTCAACGCAGTAAGAAGTTGGCCTTACCAAACACAGTTCTAAAGAGATTTCAGCAACACACTCAATCAGTCATGCGTTGCAAAACAATAATAAAGTCTGTTTTGAGTTGAGTATTTCTTTTTTTTTTTTGTTACACCTGGACTATAAAAATAGGTTAGATCTTTTTCTACTTATAGACTAACAGCCCATAGAAAATAGGCCACGGCGCTCTGAATTGTTTCTTGCAGAAGCGACGACCGTGGCGTGGAAGAATAATTTTAAAAAAAGACCACAATTATATTCGATTATTGATCGTCATCCGCTTATGATGAAAAAGTACGTGACATGCTATTGATGACCATAAACAAAAAGGCGAAAGCTTTTCAAACAATGGGTCAAAATACAAAACGATTGAAAACGGAAATTAAATACAATTGTTTACAATGAGTTAAGAGATCTATCGGGTTGTAACAAGATTCGAATGAAAAATGGGCGAGAGCTTAAAATATAATTGATACACGTTTGCAAATTTTAGAGCCGAACCTAGCGATATAAAGATAATAGATAGATAAATAAATATATATATATATATATATATATATATATATATATATATATATATATATATATATATATATATATAATTAACTTGTTACAAATATCCAGGGGGTATAAATCCGAAGGAAGTTGAAACCGGGTTTATGAGAGTGCTCGATGAAAATTCAGAGCAAAATATATTTTTGTTCATAATCAACGCCAATTCTTCAGGCGTCAACGGAATTTAAATGCCTAAAATTTTTAATTCAACCCCAACCGGAAATTGAAGATGCATAAGAGGGAGGCCCAACAGGTGATATTTCAGAAAGTTGCGTGGGGTGATATTTAGTGTCTGGGCCATCGTGACCTCAATTCCAACCGGGGCAGAGGGCAGGGTTGGTTTAATTTAATAATAAGAATAAAATTATAAAGTTATAACTGTCCTTTCTGTTGTAATACCTGGTTATCGTGTAGATAAAAATGTTTGATAATTTTAATTTAGGGTATTAATTGCTATTTTTTCATTCTATTTCAATATAATTATTTATGGCTTTTATAATGAGCTCAGTAACGATAGTGAATTTTGTTGTGATAATATTTGTTAATTGTAATTATATTATACTAAAATTAATACTAGTAAAATTACTATATAAAAGAAGTTTAATGGTGTTACTATCTTTAGTATTAATAAAAACAATTAGAAGAAAGGCAGTGTTTATGCTTCCTCTTTCTGCTCCGACTCTCAGCATACGAAATATAATGACGATGTCTATAATATCAAGGTTTAAAGTCGCCTTGGACAAACATTTAGCCGGTATACAGACGTACACCTTTTACTAACTATCCTTTTGGATGGCTTGTTGAACTTTGCTATTTGGTTTGCCAATAAATTTGATTTGATTAAATTCCACACTCCTCAAGGTTTTCAAATGTGGTCCTCGCCACTGGATGTATTGATTTACTCCTCTCCAGGAGTTAGGCACAAGGCCAGTTTTTATCTTACTCCCACAAGTAAGATGTGACCCAAAGTCGGGTCGGGAAAGTGGGGTTTAAAAATTGCCTGGGCAGCCCCGTCGGCATTCCCCGGTAGGGGCGCCTCAGGCAGAAAGCGATAAACTTACTCCGCCCCAAAGAGGGGAGGCGTAGCCTGGGAGGGTGGACCTCCTAGAACTGCACAGGACAGACCCATACACCGGCATAAATCAAGCCCCGAAGGCCAAGACAAGACCAGTCTATGGGGTGCAGTATCCATCGGAGCAGATACAACACTTTGATCTTAGCCAAAAAAGCCAAGAAATTTCGCCACGTGCAAAGTCATATCCAGGACCGGGTTGTGGTCGACAGTTTTGAGTTGTTGATAGGGTTTCGCGGTAGAATAGGCAAGAAGAAAGAACAAAATGTCAAATAGAAAATGTAGAAAGGGTTAGGGATAGAAAATGTAGAAAGGGTTAGCGTTAAGGTTAGGGTTAGGGTTAGGGATAGAAAATGCAGAAAGGGTTAGCGTTAATGTTAGGGTTAGGGTTAGGGATAGAAAATGCAGAAAGGGTTAGCGTTAAGGTTAGGGTTAGGGTTAGGGATAGAAAATGTAGAAAGGGTTAGCGTTAATGTTAGGGTTAGGGTTAGGGATAGAAAATGCAGAAAGGGTTAGCGTTAAGGTTAGGGTTAGGGTTAGGGATAGAAAATGTAGAAAGGGTTAGCGTTAAGGTTAGGGTTAGGGTTAGGGATAGAAAATGTAGAAAGGGTTAGCGTTAAGGTTAGGGTTAGGGTTAGGGATAGAAAATGTAGAAAGGGTTAGCGTTAAGGTTAGGGTTAGGGATAGAAAATGTAGAAAGGGTTAGCGTTAAGGTTAGGGTTAGGGTTAGGGATAGAAAATGTAGAAAGGGTTAGCGTTAAGGTTAGGGTTAGGGTTAGGGATAGAAAATGTAGAAAGGGTTAGCGTTAATGTTAGGGTTAGGGATAGAAAATGCAGAAAGGGTTAGCGTTAAGGTTAGGGTTAGGGTTAGGGATAGAAAATGTAGAAAGGGTTAGCGTTAAGGTTAGGGTTAGGGTTAGGGATAGAAAATGTAGAAAGGGTTAGCGTTAATGTTAGGGTTAGGGTTAGGGATAGAAAATGCAGAAAGGGTTAGCGTTAAGGTTAGGGTTAGGGTTAGAAAATGTAGAAAGGGTTAGCGTTAAGGTTAGGGTTAGGGTTAGGGATAGAAAATGTAGAAAGGGTTAGCGTTAAGGTTAGGGTTAGGGTTAGGGATAGAAAATGTAGAAAGGGTTAGCGTTAATGTTAGGGTTAGGGTTAGGGATAGAAAATGCAGAAAGGGTTAGCGTTAAGGTTAGGGTTAGGGTTAGGGATAGAAAATGTAGAAAGGGTTAGCGTTAAGGTTAGGGTTAGGGTTAGGGATAGAAAATGTAGAAAGGGTTAGCGTTAAGGTTAGGGTTAGGGTTAGGGATAGAAAATGTAGAAAGGGTTAGCGTTAAGGTTAGGGTTAGGGTTAGGGATAGAAAATGTAGAAAGGGTTAGCGTTAAGGTTAGGGTTAGGGTTAGGGATAGAAAATGTAGAAAGGGTTAGCGTTAAGGTTAGGGTTAGGGTTAGGGATAGAAAATGTAGAAATGCCAGGGAAGGTTGATGTCAGTTGGAGCTTAAGATTCATTTGTTATTTACTATTGAAAAAAAAACTTCCATGAAAAAAAAATGGATTCCATTTAAAAATGGATTCCATTTGAAATCCACAAATCCGCCCTTAATTCTGTGACTACGTATTCTTGGCTATGATGGAGATGTGCACTCGCCAAGTTCACTTGTTTTTAAGTATATGTAGAGTGGTTTTCTTTTCTTTTCTTCTTTTTCTCTCTCCCTCTATCCCCCACTCTCTTTCCATTTCTGTTTCCTTGCTTTTGTGAAACTAAAAAAACTATTCTGTCTATCAAATGATACATGGGTAGAATCTATTGAAATCGTTTTAATACTCTGACCCATTTGAGGGTTCTTGATAAGGTGCAGAAACGTATCTGTAAGTAATGCCGGCTCTGCATACAGTAAAACATACTTTGCTATTTCTTTGCCAATAAATTTGTTTTAATTCGATTTGTTTAATTAACCAGTTCACTTTTTTTTTAAATTTAATATCGATTTTATTTCTGCGCAACTTTGCGAATAGTTCGATAAAATCACTTTACCTGGGTATATATTTGCTATCCTCCAAGTGATCCAAATTCCTCTGTTTTCTTGGTGTGTTAACGTGTGCTATTTTCTTAGTCTACCATCAGGTGATATTCGTTCTTTAGATATTTGATATCCTAAATATGATATCTTATCGCGGTTTACGTCGCGTTTGCGCTTGTGGATGGCCATATCCGCTTCGGTTAACTTATTCAAAATTTGATTCGTTTTGAGTTTCAATTCTTCTTTAGTGAACGCTCTCGCACACATTTCCTGATATTTTTTAATATTTACCAATAATTCATTTACAACAACTTTTTGAAATATATGGCTCGAAGTATTTTTTAATAAAAACATAGTAAACGAGTCTACCTGAATAAGAAATAATTTTTTTTAATTTAATAGATATCGTACTGTCTGCCAAGATAACCCTCTGTCGCATCGCTGTGCCCATGTGCTTGTTTTACAAGTACTTTCACGGAATGTTCTTCAATTAACTTACTGTATTTGTACCCCCCTCAACGTTAATACCCTCGATCTACCTGACTAGAAGCAAAATCCCACCTCTTCACTGTAGAGACCTTTAGATACCGGGGGATTTTCTACTATGATATCTTCTTTCCTTTGACCGCTTGCCTTTGGAGTTCACTCCCTGCTTTATGTTTTCCCGACTGCTCCAATACGAAGAAATTTTAATCGAATATGAACAAAGCTATTTCTACCCAACTCCAAACCCAGTTTGACTTCTATAAATCTGGTCCCTAAAACAGTCGCCCTTACGCTTTGATGACAATATGCTTTATTTAGGTTGTGATTTATTTTATTTTCAGTTATGATTTCCTTGAATTTAAATTTTTTGCTGTATGAGGATTTAAGATCTAGTTTTGCAAAGTACTTCTTTTTAATTTATCGTCTACGGTTTCAATATTCAGCAATGGAAACGAGTCTGGGAACTTTTGGTTATTCGCTCCCATCTTCTCATTCGTCTTTCTTTTGTCACAAACAGTGAAGCCCAATTGCTACCAACTTGAGGTGCTCTTTCTAGTATTACTTGCTCTATCATTGCTTTTAAATTTGACCACTACCAGAGTCCACTTTGCAGATTTTCAATGGCAAGATGTTTTTTTTTAAACGAATGTTCACCTCATAAAGAGTATAGTTTCCATTTATAACTGTGATTGGAACTTATTCGAAGCGGTTTTTGTTTTGAATGCCACTTCGAAAATTCTTATTATTTTCATTACAATTCCGTTGAATTGATCTATCTTAGGATTTCACATTCTCAATTTAGGTTGGCTCATTTTCTCCCAGACTTTTCTCGGTATTAAGATGACATAACTATCTACTTGGCTAGAAAAGGATATAAAATTCAACTTGATTATTTGAAGAGTTCGAGCGCAAAACGCGATGAATCCAATTCGTTTAAATTGAGACTTTAAACAATAAAAACACGAATATATTAAATCTAGACTTCGAATTAAAGCTGATTTTAATTGAAATCAAAAAGAAATTATTTCTGTATCATATAATGTAACACATAGGTTTGGGGTGTCGTCGAGTGTTGACATGCAACACTTTTTGTAGGGACAGTTTCGTGATTTTGAAAATGGCGTTTATCGCGTTTTGCATTCGTAAATTTTACTCTCTGATCTTTATTGGTCTACTTATTGCAGATACATTGTACTCTACCTTTTTTATTATTGTCTTGTAATTACATCACCTAACTGACAACCCCATTATCCTTGAGTGGCTTTTGACCACAGTAAATGGTGACTCAATTATATACAAACATCAACATAAAACCGTTAAATATTCTTTTTGCAGTTTGAACACCTGTTTCCTCAAGGCTCGATATTTAGCTTTTTTGGCTTAGATCAAAGTGTAGTATCTGTTCCGATGGATACTGCACCCCATAGACCGGTGTCGTCTTGGCCTTCAGGTCTTGATTCCGCCGGTTTGTGGGTTTTTCCTGTGCAGTTCTAGGAGGTCCACCCTCCCAGGCTTTGCCTCCCCTCTTTGGGGAGGAGTAAGTTTATAGCTTATTGCATGAGGCGCCCCTACCGGGGAATGCCGACGGGTCTGCCCAGACCATTTTTAATGACCAGAGTGCTCACCTTCTCGGGCGCTGGCTTTTGGGTCACATCTTACCTTTTGGAAGTAAGATAAAACTGGCCTTGTGCCTAACCTCCTGAAGAGAAGGTTAATAAATACTCCTAAATATTTTCATTTTATCATACACTTCTCACCTGTGGAATACATTACCGCAGGAATGTTACCCTATAGACTACAACATGGTCTTTTTAAAGTCCATTGTCAACACATATCTGTTGAATTATCCTGTCAATTAATCATAGTTCGCAACCCGTTCATAGTATTGTATAAAAAAACAGTTAGCTCCCCTTTTTGTTCATCACGACTATTCTGAAAAAAAAGAAGCTCTTTTTGATTGGCCAATACGATTCTCCAATCAACAGACACTTAATTTGGCGGGCTGAATCCAAAAAGCCCTTATTCTTCCTCTCTTTGAATCCGTTCTGTAGTCCAGTCAACAAGGAAGAAAGAAGATCGGCTGAAACGGTAAAACTGCATAACACTGGCCCCCTGGCTGTGCGCATGCGCCAACAAACGGAAGCGCGAATTGAATTCCTCATCAATGGGAGTATATATTTGTGAATATTTGCTTAGAAAAGAACACAAAGATGTTTTTACTGCATTAGTAAATAAAATCAACAATTTGTATCCAGTTTAAATTTAGGTTTTTGTTTTTTATTTTTACTGATAGACTTTTAATTTTTGCGCTTCCGTTTGTTGGCGCATGCGCACAGCCAGGGGGGGGGGCAGTGTTATGCAGTCTTACCGCTGAAACGTAGTGAAAATAATAACCAATACGAGAATAGTAGTTCGAATAATCCAAATAATAAAAATGGAGATATGGTTCACTGCAAGATGCATGGAAAATTGAAGAAACTCTCAAATTAGAATTTAAATTAAATTTGCATATTTGAAATTCTTGTTCGGGAATGATTCAGCTGATTTTTTTTCTAACATGGGTTGGTGAAAATTCGGATGTTTTTTTGATGGGAGGTGGTCGGAACTGAACGATGTGTATAAAAGGGGGGGGTGGAAACATACGTTGGAAGATTTCAGGTTAGAGAAAGTACATCAAATGACGTCAGCGCGTTTTTGCTGAGTCAACGGCGGACATGACAGGCAGAAAAATCATGAATATTTTACATTCGAGCACCGTCTGTTTTCTTTTTGTCTTTTTTGTCTTTTTTGTCTTTGTCCGGATTACGTAACAATTAGACATCAACGCCGCGGGAAAGATTCTCGACTAGGCGTTCAGAGAGACTATCAGGGACGAAGACGTGCATAAGATATGCAGGCTGTTTGGAAAATTGGTGGCATAACTCCGAGATTATGTTCCATATATGTAAAAGAGCCTTTTTATGTTTTTTTTTTTAAATAGCATGCCATTACTAGTCTAATTATCTCCGCTAACGAGGTTATGTTTTCAGTCAAGTATGTCACTATGTTTGTTTGTTTGTGCACAGCCTAGCGTCCACATCGCTAGACCAATCGTCACCAAATTTGCTGAAAGTATCAGTCATTGTTTTAACGTAGAACTGATTTAATTTTTGGGATATCTAGACAAAAGTCACACTTTTTGCAATAACTTCGGTTCTGTTCACCATAGGGACTCGCTACTCAGCCCATGTTATAGCCAATGAAGTCTTACATCTTATATGACCTTGACTTTTGACCATGAAAAATTCGGTCATGGTCGAAATTGTGGCGGAATTTGAACTTCCTTTATCTACTAAATTGGATGCATGGATCTGATGCTCTTAGAGAACAGTAACCACCATGCAAAATCCCAGAGAAATAGTTTTTGAGTTACCAATGTTCCGTGGCAACCAAAATGCTCTGCTATGAAAAATATTACGTTGTCAGACGAAGGTATGCAGTCTCACAGCGTGAGTGTTCTTGCTTCCTTTATGATCAATTTCTTCTTCTATGTTTGTTCTGATCATATTTAGTTACCTGTATTTGTTACCTAAAATAAGAGGGTTACGGTCAGGGTTAGGGTTAAGGTTAGGGTCAGGGTTAAGGGTTAGGGTTAAGGGTTAGGGTTAGGGTCAGGGGTTAGGGTCAGGGTCAGGGTTAAGGGTTAGGGTTAGGGTTAAGGGTTAGAGTCAGGGTTAAGGGTCAGGGTTAGGGTTAAGGTCAGGGTTAAGGTCAAGGTTAGGGTTAGGGTCAGGGTCACTATTCGAAAGATGTTGTTAGGATCTCTGCCAATCATCTTCTGAGTTCAACGGCTTTTATATTTATTTAGTATCATGCTTAATAATTTTCTTTTGTGTATGTAGCAACACCAGACCCAGGCTTATTTTTACTTATTATCTTGTCAAAGGGACAGTGTTTATCTATTCCGTATGTAGAAATAAAAGTGCACTATCACATACATTGTACGTGTTAGATGTTTACAATAAAAATGTTTATCGGTATTATTTTTTATTGCTAATAACTCGGAAACCAAGCGTTTCCAGACATATTTTTAGACCTATGTTCATATGAACTTTTTCATTATTTACACATATAGAACATAATCCTCAAGTTATGCCATAGATTTTCCAAACAAAGACTTATATATATATATATATATATATATATATATATATATATATATATATATATATATATATATATATATATATAATGTGTGTGTGTACTTAGTATGTATGTACTTAGCAAAATCCTAAACTATTGAACTTATCAGTGTGAATTATGGAATATGTATTTTAGGCAACAGGGTGAGTAACGTGGGCACATTATTTATTTATTTAAAACATTATCATTTAGGGAGAACCACCGGAACTGCACCACACCCCATAAACAAGAAAAACATTAAAATTTAAAACTAATGCTATATCTATTTCTTTTACCCGTCCTGGGACGGATATTCTACGAGTATAGTCCTGGGACGGATATTCTACGAGTATATATATATATATATATATATATATATATATATATATATATATATATATATATATATATATATATAATGAAAAAAGGAAAGCCAATAAACTATGTGATTTATGCATTCAGCAATGTTTCGTCTTTATTGAAAGACTTCCTCAGGATGAAGAAAGCCGTGTAGAAAAATCATACAGAATATTAATTTTGATTTGTCAGAAAGTGTCCAGACTTCGGCATGGTTGTTGACGTGAACAAGCAGAGAATGAAAAACATGATTTTGGTTGTAGCGTTATTAGCAGTGGCCCATCTCCTTCAAAGGACGCGAGATGAATGGGCTTTCCTTTTTTATTTTACATTACGTCGGATCATTTTATCTCCACTTTTCTACATATATATATAACTAGAGAGTGTTCCTAAAATCTAAAACTTTATATTCGTGTATGAACGTGATAGAAGTAGTGTTGACACTCTACGTTCCTTTTAAGGGAGTCACGGGCACTTTTTCAACAGTTTTCACGAGAAATAGAAATCTACTTATTAGTGTTATTCAAAAAAACTACATAACATATCCAATTGGGCTTACAATTAACAATATTAAATATATGTTGATATATATTAAGGCAAACATTATTAAATAACTTTTGTAGACCCGTGCTAGGGGTCACAAAGAAATAAACCACAAATAGTGACAGGGACATATTAAAATATAACAATGTATTTATCATAAAGCAATACAGAACGCCACTAATATGGTAGGAGATGAACGGGTTCATAACATGCGGTAAAACATGGTATGAAAGTCGTTATTTAACGCCTACCCACAATAGGAGTATGTGACACACGGTCGGAAAGTGGGATTTGAAAAGCCAGCACCCGAGAAGGTGACCGCTCTGGCCATTAAAAATTGCCTGGACAGCCCCGTCGGCATTCCCCGGTAGGGGCTCCTCAGGCAGCAAGCCATAAACTTACTCCTTCCCAAAGAGGGGATGCAAAGCCTGGGAGGGAGGACCTCCTAGAACTGCACAGGACAGACCCACAGACCGGCGGAATCATGCCCCGAAGGCCAAGACAATACCGGTCTGTAGGGTGCAGTATCCATCGGAACAGATACTACACGTGGTATGAAAGTCTCTCACATAGTATGAAAGTCTCTCCTGAGTCTCTGCAACCAGTGGTATTTATTATACCTGGTTGATACCATCAGTTCTCCAATAGGGGTGATTTGTACCCCACAACAATAATACGTTTTTTTTTTGCTTGATAAGATTTTTTTTCACATTTCCGAATGATCGATTTAGTATTTCGATCAAATTGATGTATGTAAGTTCCGTGGGTTTTTTGTTCTATTTTTCTTTCTTTTTCCGCGAGTACTTTCGATTTGATTCGTCAAATCATCTTCAGGCGGTGTTAGTCTTGGTGCTTTTACAAATATGTCTTTATTGTTGAGTTCTTTTAATTATCATAACGGCGAGTAATTTACAACTTAAAAAAGAGCTTTTATGATATTGAGATGTTACATGAGAGCGTGATTACGTTCTAACCCTAACCCTAACCATAACCCTAACCCTAACCATAACCCTAACCATAACCCTAACCCTAACCCTAACCATAACCCTAACCCTAACCCTAACCATAACCATAACCCTAACCCTAACCATAACCATAACCCTAACCATAACCCTAACCCTAACCCTAACCCTAACCCAAGATTCAAAAGTATGATTGCTTAACGGCTAGATGAGGTCATCATTTTTGATGAGGTCATCGTTTTTGATGAGGTCATCATTTTTGATGAGGTCATCATTTTATGTTGTCATTCTCTGTTCTCGGTTATCGCCCATTTCTGTTTTAATGGATGAGGTCATCTTTTTGATGATGTCATCAAGTTGGCACGAAGACAAACAAGCACGATCTACAGAGTTATAGTAATATATAGAATGTATGTTCCTCTGTGTACCTAAGAATAAAACGTAAGTTCCATGAACAGAGTTTCTTTCCAAGAACTTCCCACATGTGGAACATGTTACCGCGGGAATGCTTCTTTACAGACTATAACATGTCGACAAATATCTATCGAGTCGCCCTGTGAATCAATTATAGTTCTCAATCCTTTTATAGTACTGTTCCAGCATCTAAAAATCTAACTAACCCTTATCCTCGAATGGATTTTGTCCTTAATATGTGATGAACCATTTTAATTTTTAAAAAAATGCATGTACGTGTGAGGGTGTTTCTACCTGAATACTCTGTTACAAAAGGCGGTTGAAATGAATCTCATTCCCGAATCTTGTTTATCTATCGATTAGTATGTCCTTCGGAGGACGAGGGTGTGGCGTCAGTGGCGATGGCGGCGATCGTGGAGTCGGCGGGCTCGAGATGTGTCGTCCCCTTTTTTGCTGATTCATACCAGCCGTTTGTTGATGTTCTAATTTTTGGTCAGGGTGGCCGTTTTCAAAGCATCCTCACACGCTCACATACACTACCCTTCTCCCCCATATCCTTTCTTTTCTTCTTTTCTCTCTTTCTTTCTTTTTTTTTTTTTTTACTTGTCGTCGTTTTTTTTCTCCTATTACTACCCCCCTCTCCCATATACTTTTCTTCTTTTAATGATTCAGAATATCGTATCGATGACGACATAGGTGGGCGATTGATTGTTTATTTGTATTTCTAATTAACAGAAAAATCAAATGCATCACAATTCTTCACAGAAAAAAAACACAAACAACGTTGCTATTGTGGTGGATTGAAATGCGATTCGAACGAACGCCAAAAGCGAATGGTGCGAATAGCAACCCTCTTTTTTTTCCTCCGGTTCGTTTGGGATACGCCACTCTTTTCACTTTCAAAAACAAGTTAAAGTTTTCACAGGAAAGTGTTAACTCAATATTTTTAAACCGATGAATATCGTTTTGAACCCAATTACATTTTTCTTAAACTCGAGTATTTTTTCACGAGGAGTAAGTTTTAAGTTTATTTACAAAATCCGTAACTATTTAGATTAGCGTTTGAATTATTATTCTTCAAACAGAAAAAAAAATGCGTATTTCCTTAAAAGAAAGTAAATAAAAATGAAACTTGAAGAAAATAAACAACGCCCGATTTGTGCAATTGTTTTCAGTAAAAAAAAAAAACTCGATGATTGGTTAGGTTTAATCCATGAATTTATAAACCAGATCCTTGCTTGAATAGTTTACTAAATACGCTGAATTGCAGCTATTTAAGGAGCCAGAGTCACGCTAAAATATCAAGTAATTAAAAGGTCGACAGTTTCGGTGCTTGTATAATAAAAGCCGAAAAAAAGTTTTTTTTGTCTTTTAGTGTTGGAGAGGTAAATAAGGGGCAGGTAACTCTTACAACGAATTTTGAGCAAGATTTTCCAGTAGTCAAAACTGATGGCTTTAATTGGCGTTGCACATGTGGCTACTGTGCAAGAAGAACGTCGATTAGACATAAAAGGGTTAGGGGTTAGGGTTAGGGTTAGGGTTAGAAAAATATTGTTCGAAAGCTAGAGCTGTTGGGAAGAGTTACTGCCCCTTATTTACCTCTCCAACACTAAAAGACAAAAAAAAACTTTTTTTCGGCTTTTTATTATACAAGCACCAAAGTTTCGAAGTATCTTAGAAAAAACATCGTATCAAATTTTACCGTCCGCCATTTGCAAAGAGCTTAAAAGTTTTTTTTAAATCGATTTCTTCATTTTTGAATTTGCAAACAAATCTCTAATATTTAGGCAACGAAAATGTTGTGAACTGAACAATTTTGTTTAGAAAAAAAAAAGCTAATTTTTTATTTTTATTTTTCTACGATATTTTCTGACTCTTCGTCAATGCGAGATGAAATTTGATTGGACTGAGGTTAAAGGTTAAAGGTTAAACGTACAACGGATGCCGCGGATCTGATCATGTGGCGTCGTTTGACACATTCCTTCGATCAATTTCGTCTGACATATTTAAAACATCTTTTCTTTCCTTTACTTTTGTATTTTTTTTTTTTTGCTTTCTTCTTCATTATTTTCCCTTTATTCAGTCCAGTTTATGTAGAACTCCCCCTTTTTTTAATGTAATTTTCTCCCACAGCAGAAAGATGTGACACAAGATCGGAATGTGAGATTGGAAAGCCAGCGCCCGAGAATATGATCACTCTGGCCTACAAAAAAATACCTGGACAGCCCCGTCGGCATTCCCCGGTAGGAGAGCCTCAGGCGATTAGCAATAAGCTAACCCTTTCTCAAAGGGTGTAAAAGACAAAGCCTGGGAGGGTGGACCTCTTAGAATTGCATAGGACAATACCCCCAGAACGGCGGAATCAAGGCCCGAAGGCCAAGACGATACCGATCTATAGGGTGTAGTATCCATCGGAACAGATACTACACTTTGATCTTAG
>OY744541.1:15774626-16204626 GCA_963556195.1 Sepiola atlantica | reverse complement strand
ATATATATATATATATATATATATATATATATATATATATATATATATATATATATCGTCCTCAGTGACTGCAGTATCTTCGGTAAAATCACCGCTCAAATCACTGCTGCATGGCTGAATTAGTATACTATCCCTGAAGTTCTTTGTGGTCCATAGATCAGTTATCGACTCAAATTCAAGATCTAATGGACTGGGGTATGTCCTGCTGCATGGTACGCCTCCGAGTGCTGGCTGTCAACAAAGGAGGCTGAAAGAAGACTATCAATCATGGAGACAAATATGTTGCATATTTGACAGAAAAATTACCCGGAAAAGCGTGTGTCTTCAATCCACTAATAATTGCATTCGTCAAAGATTGCTTCTCTCGTTACGGTGTTACTTCTGACATAAATGGAGACGCCGATGATTTCCACCGCAATTAAAGCAGAAAACGAGACCGCATTTCCTTGACGAAAGCGCATAGAAATAATTAAAACCATATAAACATGTTCTATTACTTTCTCGGTCGATGGAGGAGTTGCCATGGATTCAGCTATCTGGATCTTATGGATACAATGAGAAAACCAAAGTAGAAACGTGTGCAAAAATATTAATCGCCATGGAATTAAAATAAGCATGCATGTATTCATACATTTGGAAGAAACAGAAAGACCATAATCGTCACTGATAGAAAACTAAATTGGAGGTCCCTATTTATTTGCCTCCCCACGAGAGCAGAGCTAGACACATGGCCGGTTCTTAATGTTAGGAAAATCGAGCTTCCCCAAAATGGGCACTCCAGATTGGGATAAAAATAAAAATTGTCTCAGTAGAGAAGGATTTCTCCTTTACTGATTGAAGACAGAAACGATGAAGTGTAATATCAGAACAGATACTGCACTTTGTTCCTAGCCAAAAAGCCAAAGGTCAAGATTGGAAGTCTTTTTTCTTTCGTTGATAAATTCTCTGTAAATAGAAGATAATTCTCCTGTAAATAAGAGAGTTAGGAAACTAGGAAGTGGAACTTGGATTTACTTTCGGCAACCACGAAATTCTCGTGTTCTTTTATTTTGTCATTTAGTTCTCGCATTCCATGAGCGATGTTTCTGACAAAGGGGGAAGAATTGCTGTTTTCTGGGTCAAAATCTATCCACCTAACACTTATCGTTGGCTAGTTTGTTTGTTTTTTACCTTGAAGTGTTTATTTTGGTTATTTTATCTCTTTACATCAAGTGGCTTCATGCCTTGTCTGGAGCGTTTCGAATGTGTTAAGCAATCGATGTAAATGTGATTTCTAGGATCGAAGTTCAGCTAAAAGTGCAGATGCAGGTGGGTTGCAAAAAAACACTAAATCATAGCGCCGAAGTGGGCACTCTCCCCGTGTATTTCTTTGTTTGTTTTGAAGCGCTACACATGTCATTTGGTTTTCCTGATGACTTGAAGTAAAGATGACGTCACTTGTACCGATCAACAGCGCTGCCTTTGATAGGGCACGGGTGGGATTTGTTTCATTTCGACATTGATTTACGATTTGGCAGACTATCGAAACACACACACACATGGCTCAACCAGTGACCTCCAATCCCGTCGTCTAATGCAGTGGTCCCCAACCGGTGGGCCGCGGACCGGTGCCGGTCCGTAGACCAATTGGTACCGGGCCGCATAAGAAATACAGTTTAGAAATATAGTTTGCATACATGTGCGCAGTTTTTAAAGCTCTTTATCTCAGTTTGTACGCTTTGTCATAAGATTAGTCATACGCTTTGTAAGCTTAGTCACTAGTGTTGTAAGTGTGTTTGTGTAAACTTTTTAATGATATATTTATTATTATTTCGAGGCTTTTATTTTCATGTTATGTTGTTGGTACGATGCTACATGTAAGTTGCAAGTAAACAATCTACCCCCGGGCCGCGGTAAAATTGTCTAACGCTTACCGGTCCGCGGCAACAAAAAGGTTGAGGACCACTGGAATGAATGCATAAAAAACAAATCGAATGACTCAATTAATCTTTTAATTGCAACAAGCAAATCAAACCTGAAATAATATAGGGACTGAACTCTCTCCCTAACCCTAACTCTATAAACTGGTCCGATAACTAACACAATCTACATGATAATACGCTAAGTCACTTCATCTTAGTACGTACGTGATCACCTTTCACAGACATTTTTTTTAAAAATCAGATCGTTCGATCATAATAGATGTTGCTTTGTGATGTCGTGATACTATGGACGAAGCAAGAACCGAGGCCCCGTACAAGGATAGGAAGTGACTCATTAACGCACACAAAAGAAAATGTGGGAGTGGTCAGGTTGTATTGTTCAGAGGGCACGGGCTTGTCGATGACTGATAAAAGACCGGAGTTGACGAGTCGGAGAAAAGACGGTCAGTTTTGGTGTCAGCTTCGGACGTTAGCAGATCGAGCCGTGTAAACGATGAGATGAATTAATCAAGCGAGTGACGGTAGTGGCCTCGATAGACGAATTTTTGCGCAGACCTGAGATGAGCTGACGACTCCGGCTACCGACAACAGGGGTCTCGACAGTCCGCGACGGTGTCGCACACACTCAGAGTTTCAACTGATATATAATGTTTGTGTTTTTCTTGTGCGGTGTTTGTTTTTCTTGTGCGGTGTTTGTTTTTATTGTGCTGGCCTCGACAGACAATTTAATCTCTGTTCACTAAAATTTGGACGTTAACGTTTGGGGGACCCTTTCGGTATCACACACAACCAGAGTACAACTGTTTGAAACACAATGTATTTGAGTTTGTGTTCTTTCTTGTGAGTTTGCTGTTGTTTGTTTTTCTAAACTTGTAAACCATAACCAGAACGAAAGATGAAGACGAACAGAAGAAAACCACGGCACATACAACGTTCGGGTTGGCGATTGTTTGTTTTTCTAAACTTGTAAACCAGAACCAGAACGAAAGATGAAGACGAACAGAAGAAAACCACGGCACATACAACGTTGGGGTTGGCGATTGTTTGTTTTTCTAAACTTGTAAACCAGAACCAGAACGAAAGATGAAGACGAACAGAAAAAAAACCACGGCACATACAACGTTGGGGTTGGCGATTGTTTGTTTTTCTAAACTTGTAAACCAGAACCAGAACGAAAGATAAAGACGAACAGAAGAAAACCACGGCACATACAACGTTGGGGTTGGCGATTGTCGAGAGGGATAGCATGGTTCTACAATGTTGCTGAGGTTAAAATAATCCGACTTTACTTATTTTTAAATGAATTGTTCCAAAATCAAATTGTGTCGCCGTGTTGACTAAAACAATACAATTTTAAATGAATACATTGATTTGAAGAATATTTAGCTGAAAATTGCTATTTCGATAAGAAGACATGGAATATTTATTGTTTTCAAAATAATTAAATTGCTAAAATTTTAAATAACTAAATAAAGAATGAAAGAAAGAAAAGACATATTCGTTTTTTATTTAAAGAATAATTAGCTGACAATGACGATTATTCTTGCGGGTGAAGAAAAAGTCATTTTTCTTAATACTATTGCCTCTGACAGATATTTATTATTTCGAAATAAATATTATTAGGATTTGGTTGGTTTGGTTGTTTTGTTTTACGGCATATCAACCCTTTTCGGGTTATTTAATACCGAATCCGGTCATTTTAGCAAAAGTTTTTATGATTCAAGTTCTTTATATTTTCAAGTATTCATTCATGGTGTTGAGCTTGGTTGTTTTGTTTTATGGTATATCAACCCTTTTCGGGTTATTTAATGCTAACTCAGGTCATTTTGCAAAAAAAAATATATAGTTCTTGATATGTTCAAGCATTTATTTTTAGTGTTTGGTTTGGTTGATTTGTAGAGAGGAAATGTTTTTAGCTTCACGGAACATGATTGAGTTTTGCAAAGGGAAAAGAAAAAACAATAACATTAATGTTTGGTACATTTTGGTTTAGAAGCCGGTATCTTCAGACAACCCGATCTGGTAGCACCAGGTATTATTATGAACAGCGATATATTATACATATTAATGTATAAAGCACCGTATAATTTCCACGGGGTACTACTTGTAGGTATAATAAACATTGCAAAAGTTTACATCATCCGGGGTTCAAATCCATGACGTTCACACGAAAAGTGAAGATTAATGCGAATAAACTATCACAGTCGAACTTTGAAAAGAGAAAATATATGAATAACAACAATATATATATATATAACTGTTGATCGATAACATCGACATGCCAGTGTTGCAGATTTTGTATGTATAAATAATCATATATATATATATATATATATATATATATATATATATATATATATATATATATATATATTGTTGTGAAGTTGTCCCACAGTAAATAATAAATAAAGGAAGTCAAGTCGAGGGTTGGTTTAACAAGTGTATTAACAAAGTAAAAAAGTGACTAGCACTTGGCTAGACAGTTACAAGACTGTGCTTTGTCTTCTCTGTGTCTCTGGTGACTCGCACTATTTATAGTGACAACCGGTGTTGTTTCTCCTGTGTAAGAACGGCTGGTGTAACACACATATATATATATATATATATATATATATATACATATATATATATATATATATATATATATATATATATATATATATATATATATATATATATATATTGTTGTGAAGTTGTCCAACAGTAAATAATAAATAAAGGAAGTCAAGTCGAGGGTTGGTTTAACAAGTGTATTAACAAAGTAAGAAAGTGACTAGCACTTAGCTAGACAGTTACAAGACTGTGCTTTGTCTTCTCTGTGTCTCTGGTGACTCGCACTATTTATAGTGACAACCGGTGTTGTTTCTCCTGTGTAAGAACGGCTGGTGTAACATATATATATATATATATATATATATATATATATATATATATATATATATATATATATATATATATTGTTGTGAAGTTGTCCAACAGTAAATAATAAATAAAGGAAGTCAAGTCGAGGGTTGGTTTAACAAGTGTATTAACAAAGTAAGAAATTGACTAGCACTTGGCTAGACAGTTACAAAACTGTGCTTGGTCTTCTTTGTGTCTCTGGTGACTCGCACTATTTATAGTGACAACCGGTGCAATTTCTCCTGTGTAAGAACGGCCGGTGTAACAATAACAAAATCTAAGTTGTTTGTGTGGAAAGGTATAATTACAAAGATTGTGTAGACGGATCATCTCTATTTAAACCCCGTATTTACCTACGACTCAACCTACCTATGTTAGCTATCATGATATCGCAAACGTTGGAATTTTCTGGTGTAAGATTATAATAACTAGCGGGACCACGTGAAAATTCCACGCTGGCTTTCTTGGAAATTCTTTTTTCATCTATCTGCATCATTTAATTTTAATGATACAATTACTTTTGAAATAATTAATTTATGTAAAGTTTAATAATATAAATTAAAACTTTGTCTCTTTCTTCTTCCGTAAAATAATTGCCATTGTCAGTTTAATATTCTTTGAATCAATAAAAAACGAATATTTCAATTCTTTATTTAGTCAAAACTGTAAGAATGTATGTCTTCTTAAAACAATAAACATTATCTTTTTTCTATCTTCTTTTACATCAATACATTTTATGATACATTTTAATGATACAATTAATGTAAAGTTTTCTTAACATTCTCTTTTTTCTTTCTTCTTTTATAGCAATACATTTTAATGATACATTTTAATGATACATTTAAATGATA
Organism: Sepiola atlantica; assembly: GCA_963556195.1. NCBI lineage: Eukaryota > Metazoa > Mollusca > Cephalopoda > Sepiida > Sepiolidae > Sepiola > Sepiola atlantica. The sequence continues at coordinate 16,198,952 of OY744541.1, read as the reverse complement.
CAATTAATGTAAAGTTTTCTTAACATTCACTTTTTTCTTTCTTCTTTTATAGCAATACATTTTAATGATACATTTTAATGATACATTTTAATGGTACATTTTAATGATACAATTAATGTAAAGTTTTCTTAACATTATCTTTTTTCTTTCTTCTTTTATAGCAATACATTTTAATGATACATTTTAATGATACATTTTATGATACATTTTAATGATACATTTAAATGATACAATTAATGTAAAGTTTTCTTAACATTCACTTTTTTCTTTCTTCTTTTATAGCAATATATTTTAATGATACATTTTAATGATACATTTTAATGGTACATTTTAATGATACAATTAATGTAAAGTTTTCTTAACATTATCTTTTTTCTTTCTTCTTTTATAGCAATACATTTTAATGATACATTTTAATGATACATTTTAATGATACAATTAATGTAAAGTTTTCTTAACATTCTCTTTTTTCTTTCTTCTTTTATAGCAATACATTTTAATGATACATTTTAATGATACATTTTATGATACATTTTAATGATACATTTTAATGATACAATTAATGAAAAGTTTTCTTAACATTCTCTTTTTTCTTTCTCCTTTTATAGCAATACATTTTAATGATACATTTTAATGATACAATTAATGCAAAGTTTTCTTAACATTCTCTTTTTACTTTCTTCTTTTATAGCAATACATTTTAATGATACATTTTAATGATACATTTTATGATACATTTTAATGATACATTTTAATGATACAATTAATGTAAAGTTTTCTTAACATTCTCCTTTTTCTTTCTTCTTTTATAGCAATACATTTTAATGATACATTTTAATGATACATTTTATGATACATTTTAATGATACAATTGATGTAAAGTTTTCTTAACATTCTCTTTTTTCTTTCTTCTTTTATATATAAATAAACGAAAGTTTTTACCCCTTTTTATTTAATGCATTTATTGTTGCAAAATCGTTTCAAAATAAATAGGAAACAATTCAACGTGATCTCCTGTTAGATAATAATTATGCCCATCCTAAAATTATAGATCAAATGTGCTATATTTAGAATGAGACGAGCGCGACCATGTGAACCCAGGCGCCGTGTTTGCGTTCAGTGTGGGCTATTGTATCCCCTTAAAACAATACTTTTATGTGGACAATATAAAAATGTATGTGCATGATATAAAAACGAATTTGTTCGAGTAGCCGATTTGCTTGTAATTCACAAATGAAATAAATATTTTCACTTTGTTCCTGTTTTGTGTTCGATTGCTTTTCACACATTTTTTGATAAACGATAGTTTAACAATTTTATTTGATGTATTTATATCTGCAATTTAAATCGGTTCAAAATAAATAATCTATTCATTCTAACCGTAAAAATAATTCTCAGCAAAATATTCTTTGAATAAATAAAACGAATTATAATTTTATATATATATATATATATATATATATATATATATATATATATATATATATATATATATATATATATATATATATATATATATATATTATATATATATTATATATATATATTATATATATATATTATATATATATATTATATATAGATATATTATATATATATATATATATATATATATATATATTATATGCATTGCATTTCCGGCGATTGGACGATCCCATCTTTTATATAAAAAAGGGAGATGTGGGGATAATGTACGTACAAACATGAAACTGCATCATTATTGTGTTATTATATAGATAGCACCAGCCTCGACTGATACCATACAAAATACTCATGAAAAGTTAAGGATGATTATAAGACCTAGACGAAAGAGCACTGCCCAGACCTCCACTAGAAGGGTATGGAGAGTGCTGGAACCTTGGAGTGGTAATTGGATTTTTTACAGTGGTTATAGCTAGATAAGTTTTTGCTCTGAATGTTTTACACGGACGAAACAGTTCCCATTATCGGTTGACCCCAGATGCAAGGGGACATAATTCTGCTTTCCAAAATTGCTGTTTTGATGAAGGGATCTAACTTAAGGCAGAGAGTTACGTCCTCTTTAAACACTATTTTCCTAGATAGACATCTTTTCCATCTAACAAGTATAATATATGTATAATGATGTTAATTTCCTTTTCTTTTTTCATTGCGTAGATGCGGAGCAGACACGGAAATTCGGAACAAAAATGGGAAAACCGCTGAAGATATTTTGCTGGAAGAGAAACCTCCCGGTTGGGAAGAAATGGTAATCAATTACAACAAATTTAAACCTGGTGAGTAGAATGATATATTTCCATAATTCAGAAAAAAAGTTGAACGCCAAATTCAAAAAAAATAATTTCTGTGATTGGAATTTGTTCGGAACGTTTCAAGGCTTGTAAATGTGTTACACATTTCTTAGCAGTAATATGATTTTGAAATTAAGTGTAGATTTTTTTTTTTTTTTTAATTAAAAAATTTTTTTTTTCTTTTTCTTTTTTTTTCTTGTTTTCTTTTTTTTCTTTTTTTTTCTTTTTTTTCTTTTTTATGGAAGTCGCCTAAGACAAGGCATAAAGCCACTCGGCGTAAGGAGCTAAAAATACTACTTCAAGGTCAAAACCTAGCCAACGATAAGTGTTAGATAGATTCCGACCCAGAAAACAGCAATTCTTCCCCCTTTATCAGAAACATCGCTCATAGAATGTTAGGACTAAAGGAAAAAATAAGTGAAGCGAGAGCTACTCTCCTTTAATTACTTTGTTTAATTTCGTAAGTTCACTAGACCAACTCGACAATCGACCAAATCCCATCCATTCACTGTGAAGGTCCCCAGATGCCGGAGAGCTTTCTACTCAAATAGCTTCTTTCCTCGTGCTGTTGGCCTCTGGAACTCCCTCCCTGCCCCCTGTTTCCCCGACGGTACTGACATGCAGAAATTTAAAACTAATGTAAACAGACATCTCGCTGCGAAGATCTCAATTTAGGTTGACCCCCCCCCCAACCTTCTCCCTTTTCTTTCTTCTCAGTAGCCCCTTACGTCTACAGTGGCGGCCTGTCTTGTCTGGGGTGAACTATGTTTTTAAAAAAAATATGATTGACAGGTGTTGCCTTAGCTACACACGCCACGTATATGAAACGGAAAGGTGACAATGTTCTATTACAAAGATATACAGGAAGACAGATAAATCAAAGACAGTAATATCAAACAAAAGATTGTCATATGGAACACACAATCCTGAATGATTATGGTCTCAATAAAGCCGAAGGTGCAGAAATTAAAAAAATATCAAGACCTCAATAATGACTTGAAAACAACATGGTCTCTGAAAGAGATAAACATTATAGCGATTGTGGTCTGAGCAACTGGCCTAATGAAAAAAATAACAAATACATAAACAATCCTTGGCAGCTATCGCGAAGTACAGATAGCAGCCCTAAATGAACAACATCTATCGCGTATAAATTAAACTTATAGTGAAATCAAATGTTAGCCCGATGGGGGTTGCTCTTTGATATCTTCAAACTAACTGAACTTAAAAAGTAGGTATCTCATGTGTTGGCTTTAATCATGTGAATTAGATGGTAAATATTTGAGATGATATAGACGCACCCCACCAGCCTTTTCTGGCCAGGGTCAACGTTTAGTTGGTCCCCCGATTTATAAAATCGGGGGACCTATGTTTTGAGGCATGTCCGTCCGTCCGTCCGTCTGGATTTTTCTCCGCAACCATCAATTGAATTCCTCTGAAATTTTGCATGAAGTTGTAACTTTGGTCAGGTTAGAAAGTGACATTCTCCGATTTTTGAAAAAAATCTGGTTAGCCCCCCAGGGCGTAAAAAGGCTCCGAAATGGCAAAAAATGACATTTTTTGCCCCATAACTTTTCATCCATCCATTCAATTTCTCTGACACTTAGCCAAAATGTGGAGGCAATTGTTCCTAATAGAAAATAAGTATCGCTGACCTTGGAAAATATCTGGTTCGAACCCCCAAGGCGTAAAAATCCCCCAAAATTGCAAAAAAATGACCCTTTTCTCCCATAACGTTTGATCAATGCATTCAATTCTTTTTAAACTTGGCCAAAATGTAGAGGCAATTGTTCTGGATATAATGAGCATCCGTGATCTCAGAAAAATTCTGGTTCGCGCCCCCAGGGGGTCAAAGGAGAGGGTCAAAAATATCCCAAATTGCCCAAATTTATTGCATTTTACACTCGCCACATCGAGTCACATACAGAGGAGGACCACGCAGGCTTGTTTCTGTTTGTTATCACTTCCAATCGAACTTTGTGTAGAGCTAATTTTCCCCACATTGCGAAACTGAGTTTAGCCCTCGTGGGTAGGCAGATAAATATGGACAATTATGGTTCCGAACTTAGTAAGGAAACAATGCAAAGTGATCTCCTGCTACATAATAATTATACTAATCCTAAAATTATAGATAAAATGCGCTATATTTAGAATGGAAGTGATGCGGGTGAGACGAGCGCGACCATGTGAACCCAGGCGCCGTGTTTGCGTTCAGTGTGGGCTATTGTATCCCCTTAAAACAATACTTTTATGTGTACAATATAAAAATGCATGTGCATTATATAAAAATGTATTTGTTCGAGTAGCCGATCCGTTTGTAATTCACAAACAAAATAAATATTTTCACGTTGTTGTTGTTTTGTGTTCGATTGTTTTTTACACATTTTTTGATAAACGATTTTATTTGATGTATTTATATCTGCAATTTAAATCGGTTCAAAATAAATAATCTATTCTTTCTCACCGTAAAATAATTCTTTAGAAAAACATTCTTTAAATAAATAAAACGAATTATAATTTACTATATATTTATATACATATATATATATATATATATATATATATATATATATATATATATATATATATATATATATATATATATATATATTTGCATATGTATATATATTTGCATATATATATATTTGCATAAATTGAAAGATGCGCTGATGGCAATTGGAGTACCCCAAAAAAACTTTGAAGACTGTACAAAAGACAGGAAGACATCGCGAGCAGCTTGTTGCATTGGACTGGAAAGATTCAACGAGACCTGTGTGGATAATATGAGAACTGCCATAGTGAGGCGAAAAGCTAGAGAGAGTGCTCCACACCTGGCAACCGATTACTCACACTCTTGCACTGTCTGCGGCTTTCCTTGCAGGTCTCTTGCCGGACTCAGGTGTCATGAACGATCTAGACACAAATGAAAGCTGTTGGAACCTCATACGTCGCAATCGACGGGAGAGTCCATCATCATCATTTGCATTAAATTTTCGGCGATTGGACGATCCCATCTTTTTATTTAAAAAATGGAGATGGGGATAACGTACGTACAAACATGAAACTGCCTCAATTTATTCTTGTTTTGTGTTCGATTGTTTGTGTACACATTTTTCATTAACAAATGTTGGCTAATATTTTTCTTAGCTAAACATTTTATGCTTAAAAATTGCAAAGTTCAACAAGCCATGTAAAAAGACAGTTAAAAGATATTGCATCTATATACCGTCTGGATGTTTGTACAGGACGACTTTAAACCTGGATATGGTAGACACTATTACGATCTCCTCCTGCATTCTGTTCGAGAGAGCAGAAAAACATACAGGGAATTCGGTATTTCTTCTATTGAGACGAAAAGTATATCTATGAGTGATCGTGTGACTAGGTGAATAAAACTCTGTAAAAGTTGATTTACATTCCCGTCGATGATGCTGTATGCAAGAATCAAGTCCCCTCACATCTTTTGCTTCCTTAAGTGACGACAGATTTAGTCTTTGAGGCCGTTCTTTGGTGATGGGCGCCGAGAATACCGCCACCATTCTGGTTGCCAACCGTTGAACACGCTCCAAGTGTGCGAGATGCTTTTGAAGATAAGGATTTGTTGCATGATGGGTTATTTTAAGTAATCTTCATAATAAATACCTGTTCAACATTTCTCATCTTCGCCTTGTCTGTTTTGGAGTCATGCAGTCATTTTGAGGTACTTTTTCAGATTAGGACACCAGCTAACTCTGCCCCCTAACCCTCACCTAACCCTAAATATAACACTAACACAACTCTGACCCTAACCCTAAAACTAACTCTAACACTAACCCTAAAACTAACCCTGGCTGACCATAACTCTGACCTTAACCCTGCCCTTAATTTTCAACCTAACCAAAACCCTAACCCTGAACCTAAACCTAACACTAACTATAATCCTAACACTTACCCTAACTCTGACCCTAACCCTACCCTAACTCTAAACCTTACCCTAACTCTAAACCTAACACTAACTCTAACCCTAACCCTAACCCTAACCCTAACCCTGACCCTAACCCTACCCTAACTCTAAACCTAACCCTAACTCTAACCCTAACACTTACCCTAACTCTGACCCTAACCCTGACCCTAACCCTAACTCTAACCCTAACACTTACCCTAACTCTGACCTTAACCCTACCCTAACTCTAAACCTAACACTAGCTCTAACCCTAACACTTACCCTAACTCTGACCCTAACCCTAACTCTAACTCTGACTCTAACTCTGAATCTAACCCTAACCCTAACCCTAACATTAATCCTAACCCTAACAATGCCAAGTCGATTTTAATTCGGGTCCTAATCCTAATTTTGATATAATGATTTCTGTTTGAAATTCAGTTTTTTTTCTCCGTTATTCTTGCAGGTCTATGGAACGCTCTCCAATCAAGTAAAGTCAATCTTCGTCTGGTTGAACGCCTTCTTCAGTCATGGTGTCGAGTCACAGTAAAAAAGAATGGCACAATCGTTAATCTCAAAACGATGGCTCAACAAAGCCCTCAACATATTCATACCGTCCGACTTTTGGAGAAATACGAAAATACCATTGAATTTGCCCTTGCCTGTCTCAGCGGCCGATCTTGTATCATTAAAAGTTGGATATCCAAAGGTGATTATAATCGGACCATCTTCTTTCTTTTACATTTTTATCGTTTTTTCCATATTTGATTATTAAATAATAATTGGATTTATTCTAGCTTCTCCTCGCCTATCACGAGAGGCAAGCGTGGAAAATGACACATCTGTCTACATTTGTCTCTCGACATGAGTTAATTATATTTGTACGCTAAGTAGCTGGGAGGAAACAGAAATCTAAGCATGCGCAGAAGTGTTCCAATTTCTTAACGTATATCTACGCGAGTTTGGACATGCCTGTTTTAGCCAACCGAACAACAAGCACGTGTAAATACTAGATAAGGTAGATCTCGGTCATGTAATACTACAAGGCTGTTTATAGTCCGAAAAACAATTAATATTGCAAACGATTCATTCCAAACTATCTTTGCAAATATTAATTTAAAATAATTAACAACTCATTCATAACTTTGTCATAAACACGTAGCAAAATTTTCTTATTTATTCATATAAATAAACATTAACATTTTCGTAATTTCGATACAAATTTATTTATCTTTTAAAGTTAACATAATGAAAAGAAAAGAAAAATCAATTTGCCTGTTCAATTTTGAAATAAATCGCAACTTGTTAAAAATCAAGGAACATTTGAACACAAATGCTAAATATTTGTCCAGGAATTAAAACAATATTGCGAAAAAAAGACTATTTGTTATATTAAAAGCAAAACAATCCTTAAATTAAATTTCAATAACAAATAATAGTTAATTAATAAAATGTACTTTTTCAAAACCAATATGCAAATTACTGATAGCATATTGTTACGGTGTGATATTTATCTACTTTATTTCGGGAATAGATGGATTCTTATAGACACTATGAATAAAGTAACAACTAAGTGTCGTGGCAGTCATTGGTGGCAGTTATAGCCACAGTATCGGACGCAGACTTTCTGTAACGTACTATTTCTGTACTTCTGTAAATACACTCTTGTGAATATACAACCATGTTGTCTTAATTATTATCGATCCTTGAAGGTCACAGCACATATACATAAGCATCATATAAAAATAAAGATGGTACGTCTCTTGTATAAATTAGAATTAACTTGAAATAAGACGTTTTGACTTTATCGTTAGTGCGAGAAATTGGCTCAACTTTTGCATTTATTGATTTTGTTGGTTCATTGAAGACGAGCCTGTAATTTTGCCATAATGTCGCATGATCCTTTTCAAAAGGTTAAGATTTATACATAAAAATAAAATTAGTATTATTAATAATAATTGGAATTTTAAAAAAAGTAGGAATCTCATGTGTTGGCTTTAATCATGTGACTTAGATGGTAAATATTTGAGATGATATAGACGTACCCCACCAGCCTTTTCTGGCTAGAATCAGCGTTTAGTTTCTCTTTGTTATCACTTCCAATCAAACCTTGTGTGAAGCTAATTTTCCCCGCATTGCGAAACTGAGTTTAGCCCTCGTGGGTAGGCAGATAAATATGGACAATTATGGTTCTGAACTTAGTAAGGAAACAATGCAAAGATAATAATTATACTAATCCTAAAATTATAAATAAAATGCGCTATATTTAGAATGGAAGTGATGCGGGTGAGACGAGCGCGACCATGTGTACTCAGGTGCGGTGTTCGCGTTCTGTGTGGGCTATTGTATCCCCTTAAAACAATACTTTCATGTGAACAATATAAAAATGTATGTGCATGATATAAAAAACGTATTTGTTCGAGTAGCCGATCCTTTTGTAATTCACAAACGAAATAAATATTTTCACTTTGTTCTTGTTTTGTGTTCGATTGTTTTTTACAAATTTGTTGATAAACGATAGTTTAACAAGTTTATTTAATGTATTCATATCTGCAATTCAAATCGGTTCAAATAATTCTCAGAAAAATATTCTTTAAATAAATAAAACTAATTATAATTTACTATATATATATATATATATATATATATATATATATATATATGCATTGAATTCCCGACGATTGGACGATCCTAAAATATGTGGTTCCGAACTTAGTAAGGAAACAATGCAATAATAAGTGCGCGAAATAGTGTTAAAAACTTTCGAGGTTTGGGCTTTTTGGCAGACTAGATAATCATGGACGGCAGCACCGGGGGGGGGGGGGGGCTCAAGACCCCCCCCCACTTTTTTACTTGCCCCCCCCCCCACTTTACGGTCATCAATAATGAAGTTATATATGCATGTGTTTAACCGCCCCCCCTTTTATAACTGTCCCGCCGGTCTTGATAATTCTTTTCGTCGGACTCCAATACTTGATCATTCAAGCGCCAGGCGGGTCACTACGCAAACCTTTTGTGTAACTACCCATGAGAACACCCTTACCGTCCAGGTACGCATATTGATAAACACTCGAATATAGGCATACTCCTCCACCAGATAAACAACCGCATAGTCACACATAGATACACACAGCCAACTCATATTTAACATACCGGAAACGATATCTATAATTTTATCGCTGTTGACCTGATTATATAAAATAGCAGAAATCTTGAAAATACGAGAGATTCCATAAAGTGATAGAGTGAATGATGAATAGAGTTATAGAAAGAGGGTGAAAGACTGATAAATAAAGATAGTGGGATAGATAGAGACATAGAAGGAAAGGAAAAGCGAAATATGATGATGGGGGAGAGGAGGAGGGGGAGACATAGAATGCATGTGTCGGAGTGTGAAAAAGGAAGAGAAGAAAAAGAAAAAGAAAGAAAAGGAAACTTCCAATTATTCATTCCTTTTTTAGATTACTTTAGTGACGAACTTGAAAGAATGTTCTGTTTTCTCCAACACGAAACACAGTTCGAAAATAAACTTCTTCTTTTTCTTCTTTGTGTGTCTTTCAAGTGTCATGTCGTCATACGACAGTTTCCCACTTTTTTATGCCGTATTTTGCATTATTTTATTTACTCTGTAAGATCTTTCAAGCTGCACCGTTGGGCAGTAGAGGACAGACAATGTAGGTCTGCATCGTATGGCCATTCTCTCCACATCCCCAGATGGTTGGGCGGGTTTTGCAGCCTGATTAAACCGTAGCAACTTTTTTCATCAAGAGTTAGCAGTGGTTGGAATAACTTCGGAAACTTCTGCCATTACTAACCAGCATAGCGTTACGGCTGTCGACCAAGGGAAAAGTGTATCAGACATGTGTACACAGTGTGATGTATGGAAATAAAAATAAAAAAACTGCCTGGTAAAAGTTGAGGATATGTGTTGCATGGAGAGAAATAATATATTATGTAGTGTTAAAGACAGGCTTAGATCTGATGATATCAGAGGAAGATTAAATCTGAACGGTACAAGAAGAAGTGTGCAAAACAGGAGACTTTGTTGGTTTTGACTCATTCAAAGAATGGATGAGAGTTCTTGGGTTAGATTTAGAACAGTTAAAGTGGCAGGGTCAATTTACAGAGGAAGGTTGAGGAAAAGACTTGGCCAGAGATAAGCTAGTTTGGAAGTCAATTTCTAAAAGTCGTCTAACTCGTGTCAGCATGTAAACCAGACATTAAACCGAATATGATGAATGATAATGGAATCATATCCGCTAATCTGTGCTCATGGGTTGAAACTGTTCACATATCAAAATTGGAGTGAAATCAGTATTTCCTTCAGCTTCACCCCTCTTCCAATATCTGACAGTCTGCAAGTTAGATGACATTTTCTTTTTAATAATTTACAGTAATATTCCTTAGCTCAGGGTTGTTGAGTCGGAAGGTATAAGGTCTAACTCCGGTTCTGCTCTCGGTCAACGCAACTATTATTTGTCTTTTAACAGTCTCTTAATTCCCCGTATGGATGATAGCTTTATCTGGCCACCTTGTACTCGCTTAGATATGATCTTCTCCTTCACGTGTCTTCGAAGCGTGTGGTCATACAGCAGTTTCCCACTTTTTTTACACAGTCCTTTGAATTTATCTAGTTTGCTGGAGTATCCAGCTATGTGCTGTTCCTTGAGACAACATTACTTGGAGAAGGTACACAATTCCTTGTATCAGCCAGTATGTAGCCAGAGTTGAGTCCAACCTTCGTCTTCTTCTCTGGGTGTCTTTAAAGCATGTGGTCATACAACAGTTCCCCACTTTTTCATGCAGTCCTTTTCATTATTATTGTACTCTGCAAGATCGTTCCAGCTTCACCGGTTCGTCAGTAGGGGACAGACAAGGCAGAGTTGTATTGTACGGTCCTCAAATCCTTCGCATTCACATTTGGTTGAAAATAAACTAAAACCAACGAAGAAAGGATTTCAGCTTTTATATTAACCAGCAAATATACGAATATTAATATTATTTTATGATTATATAATATTATATTAACTAGCCTATAGACGTCTAACCGAAAAGATATGGAGCAAGGTGGAGGGCATATCAACGCCTCTGAAGTTAATATTTTACAATACATTGATAGTTATTATTGCTGTATATAATAGTCATATACAACATCATCACATTGACACACGTTCTTATTAGATACTGAAGTTAAGCGACGTTGAGCCCGGCCAGTACCAAATGAGTGACTATTTGGGAATACAAGACGCTGTATGTTGTAGGAATAAACACCTCCATGCAAAAAATGCAAAATCTACCGTCGTCATCTCCACTGACCGTGTATACATGCGACTAACTCTAACCCTAATCTCCATTGACCGTGTATACATGCGACTAACCCTAACCCTAATCTCCACTGACCATGTATACATGCGAATAACCCTAACCCTAATCTCCACTGACCGTGTATACATGCGACTAACCCTAACCCTAATCTCCATTGACCGTGTATACATGCGCCTAACCCTAACCCTAACCGCTATTGCATTTAATATTCCCTAGAAACTCAGGTCGAATGCTGCACTAGGTATTTAGGAAAGTATATGCAAGTCAAACATCGACTATACTGGAAAAGCATGAGAGGAATCTCAATGATTTTGAAATGAAATGTTTTAAGAACTATACTTGGAGTAACTCTACAAGATAGACCAAGAAATGTAGATATCAAAAAGAGGCTAAATATTAACAGATTCTAAAAATAAGATTAACGTGGTTTGGGCATGTTTCCCGGCTGTCAGACTCCAGCTATGTAAAGGAATCACCCCAAGAACATTTCAAAAACAATTGGGGCGTATAAAAGACATGGAGCAGGAAGAACATATCAACGTCTCTGAAGTTAAAACTTTACAATGCAATGATATTTCCTATTGATGAAATGCAAGTGGAACATGGATTATATTGGCAGACCACGAGAGGAAACTCAATGTCTTTGAAATGAAATGTTTTAAGAACGATCTTTGGAATAACTTTCCGAAATAGACTACGACATGAAGATATCGGAAAGAGACTTAATACTAACAGATCCATCAAGAACGTTATTCGAATAAAGAACTTAACGTGGTTGTGACATTTTTTGCTGGCTACCAGTTATAGGGAGGGCCTGTGGACGAGTAGTTATAGCACTTGGCTTTGGGCTGGACGACCCGGGTTCGATCCCAATCACGGCATGCGAATTTTCGGGTTTGAAAACTCCCTCTGTCCACCAAGCAGTAAATGGGTACCTGACTAAAACTCAGGGAAGGTTCAAGGCAGCGGAAGGAGAGGGATGGGATTCGCCTTCCATATGCTGTGCCCTAGACACGGTGATTCTTAACAAATCACCGCCGCTACGGCCATGAGCAGTGTGCGATGTCGGCAACGGCACTCGTGCGTGTCCAGGCTATGCGACCTTTACCTTTTTACACCCCAGCTATGGAAAGAAATCACATCAAGAATATTCCATACAAGGACGAACACCAAAAACATGGACCGAACATATAAGGGTAATGCCTGTAGTGTGATATCATGATCACAGAACAGATACAACACTATACCTGCAAAAAAGAGGAGGTAATGCTTACGAGGATAGTATCATGAAAGACCGAACATATACTACATTTCCCCCCAAAAAAAACAAAGAAGGAGGCAATGCCTGAGAGGATTGTCTCATGACAACAGAACAGATACTACACTGCACCCTCACAAGAAAAATGAAGAATATAATACCTTGGAGAATGGTCTCATGACCACATAACAGATAATACACCACCACAAAAAAAGAGAAAGTAATGCATGGGAGTATTGTATCAGAACCATAGCACAGATACTATACTACCTCTAAGGATAAGGTTATGCCCGAGAAGATGGCCTAATAACAACAGAGAAGATACTACACCACCTCCCCTCAAAAGGAGGAGATCATTTAGAATAGGTACTACATTACTCCACTAAATTGAGCATTTAAAGTACATTAGTCTGAATTAGTATAGTAAATTGAATTGAGCATTACAAGATAGTACATTAGTACATTAATAGAAGAAATAGTATAGTTTCTCCACATAATACAAAGGAAAACGTTGCTGTTGGAAGTTTGCTCCCAATCGGTCGGCGTAGAGAAATAGTCAAAAAATTATACTCTATACTTTCATTGGAAAGGACGGATATCTGTCCGAAATATTTGATTTATTATATAAAAAAAATGAAATAAATCTTGGCATCTTATCGATTTCTTAAACAAAATTGTATTTCATTTTTAAAATGTGAAAAAAACATTTCATTATAACCTATCAGCTTATCGACGCTTATTTTCACTTCTACTATGTGTACTAACATCACATGACATCTCGACACTACACTGTCTCCACATTACACCAAGGAGTGCGTCGCTCTTAATCGGTCGGCGTGGAAAAATAGTCAAATATATATATATATATATATATATATATATATATATATATATATATATATATATATATATATATATATATATATATAATATAACAATGTCGGATTCTTATTTTCATTGTCCGTCCGAAATATTAGATTTTTTATATATAAAAAAAATCTTGGTATCTTATCGATTTCTTAAACAAAATTGTATTTCATTTTTAAAAAATATATATAAACATGATATTTGGAAAATCGATGGCATAATTTCGGTATTATATAATGTATAACAATGTCGGATTCTTGGCATTTTATCAATTTCTTAAACAAAATTGTATTTTAAAAAAATGCCTTCTAATGTGAAAAAAACATATATATATATATATATATATATATATATAATAAAGGATATTTAGAAAATAGTAAAAAAATATATATAACAATGTCGGATTCTTATTTTCATTGAAAAGGAACGGATGTTCGTCCGAAATATTTGAATTATTATATAAAAAAAAATATTTGAAAAATCGATGGCATAACTTCGGGATTATATAATGCATGTGTAACAGAGGCTCTTTATGTAATTACTCTCCATTACTAGTCTTATTTTTATTGTGATCTATTTCTACCTCTATATGATCATATGTCGTTAGACTGTTGTCTTGTGTTAACTAAAGTAAGATTGGGCCAATACTCGAAAGACACGGATCCAGTCCCCCGCGTTGGCTACCGATTATAACGCTCAGATCTTTATTCTGAACCGCACGGCTTGTACACTTGTTTGTTGTCACTTTTCATGGTTTTGTTGATGTATGTGGCAACATCAGGCCCTCAATTTATTTAGATGTGAGCCTGCCACAACGATAGTATATATATATATATATATATATATATATATATATATATATATATATATATAGAGAGAGAGAGAGAGAGAGAGAGAGAGAGAGAGAGAGAGAGAGACGTATTTCTGGCTATCAGCTGCCATCAGCATGGCTAACTTAGACAACGATCGAAACCACGATGTCACTGTCTTGCCTTGAAATATGTACGCCTAAATATTAAGTATTTGTTATTGTTTTACTGGCGATAATAACAGCGTACATTTTCCCACATCCTAAGCGGTAAAGAGTCATGCAGAAGATTGCATTAAGTCGACTTCACGTACATATAAGTAATGTGTGTATATATATATATATATATATATATATATATATATATATATATATATATATATATATATATATATATATGGGTGTGTATGTGTGAAAAATGACAAACGGAAAACAGGTTAAAGTGCAGGAGAAAAACAAAAACAAGAGATTTGACCGGTTTCGTTCGTGTTGGCGAACGTCTTCAGAAACAGTGATATATATATATATATATATATATATATATATATATATATATATATATATATATATATATACCAGTTCACTATTACACACATTGTACGTGTTTGATGTTTATTAGTACTTGTTTCAATCGTCTATAACTCGAAAACTAAGCGCTTCAATACCTCTATAGTTATTCAATCCATTTTCTAAACACCCTGTGTATGTATATTAACCCTAAATACGATGGATTTCCCAAATGCCCCGCTTCTGCGCATTAACTAACCTAGAAAAATATGTAATTACTTTAAATAGTAATAAAAGCAATAAAAATTACTCTTCTAACCCTGCACACAGACATACAGACAATTTTCATCTTGTACATATATATAAACTATCTTAAAATTAATTTCTCCTTTTTTGCAGGTTTAATGCAGAATATTGATATAAACACAATGGACGTTTCGTACCAAAAACATTTCAAAGACTCACCGGAAGTGAGTCGACCGTTAGTTGCTGCCGTTTGGGAACTCAATCGATTGGCGATGGCCGACATTTTGATGGAATTGAAAGTCGATGTCCATGTTTTATTCTCGGCCGAAAAAGAAAAGGATAAAACACTGAAACCGCTTTTCTTTCAAGTAAGTTTCTTTTTTTTGGGGGGGGGGATTCAAAACAGAAATTAGAAGGTAGACATTTCATTTATCAGAATATCAGAAAGGTAGAACTCAGTTCAATTTCTCTCATTAATTTGACAAGTTAATGAAAACTTCATCTTGCTAATCGATCGACATTATCTGCAAATGATAAGTAATTTAAAATTGCAATTATCTGCAAATGATAAGTAATTGAAAATTGCAATTATCTGCAAATGATAATTAATAAAAAATTGCAATTATCTGCAAATGATAAGTAATTGAAAATTGCAATTATCTGCAAATGATAATTAATAAAAAATTGCAATTATCTGCAAATGATAAGTAATTGAAAATTGCAATTATCTGCAAATGATAAGTAATTGAAAATTGCAATTATCTGCAAATGATAAGTAATTGAAAATTGCAATTATCTGCAAATGATAAGTAATTGAAAATTGCAATTATCTGCAAATGATAATTAATAAAAAATTGCAATTATCTGCAAATGATAAGTAATTGAAAATTGCAATTATCTGCAAATGATAATTAATAAAAAATTGCAATTATCTGCAAATGATAAGTAATTGAAAATTGCAATTATCTGCAAATGATAAGTAATTGAAAATTGCAATTATCTGCAAATGATAAGTAATTGAAAATTGCAATTATCTGCAAATGATAAGTAATTGAAAATTGCAATTATCTGCAAATGATAAGTAATTGAAAATTTAATTCCATTGTGATACTATCGTGGCTTTGGGGGCCACTCGGTGTTGTATCCTAGGTGACTGCAATTTGAATGCCTACTAGACACTCTCCTCGGATGTCTAAGGTCTCTATGTACATCGGTTTGTCAGAACAACCTGACATAAGCACACCCACCCCTATAAGTAAATACTGACAAACTATTCAAAATAACATAGTATTCGATGCTCAAATAAGATCCCATTCAATATAGCTACCCCACACTGGTTTATACGAAAAATGGGGCACAGTCTCCAAGTGATGTTGCCTCTAGTAATCGCACTAAGGTGGATACTCCACCAGACTAGATGAATTATTGTCCTGGAATTCCTTAAGATCAAGAGACCACAAGAAAAATATGCTATAACATAGTTAATTGGTCAATTGGGGAGAGGAAAATTAATGTATTTTACTTCTTTACTAACTCCACGTTTGAGAAGTAAAAGAGAAATTTAATGGAACACTCGAATATCTATGTATGTTTTAGCTTGAGAAAGGGCCCCTTGATTTCTGAGAACTTACACTGAAGTAAAATGAAAATAAAAAGCCTTAAAAAAGAAGGTGACTCGGCCAAATATGTAGTCCGATGCCGCGAGGATCGCATATGTTCCCACAAGTTGCTCTACCGATCGTTTTATGCCCACGTTGTGTTTAAAGATCCGCAAAACTTCAGTGTTGACGCAGCTAGTCGAGAACATGGGTAAATCGGCATCAGAAAGACCAAGTTCCCTCAAACTCTGATGACCTTTTAACGTGTTTCCATAGAAAGGTCACGTTATGACGCCCATCTTGTAAAAAGATCTCAGACTCAATTGAGATGACTATATTGAGTTGCTGTCCACTGGGTGGAAATCATGGCTGCTGGAAGGCAGCATATGTGTGGCAGCAAGACGTAGCCCTGTGTCACACCTCCAAGAAAACACAGAAGTAGTTACCTAAGAATTTCTTACATATTTTTCTCCCTCCCACCCCAATATGATGTAACACAAGGCCGGAAGGTGGGAAGTATAGCCCGCACAGAAAACCGCCTTAAAATTGTCAGCCACGTCGGCATGTCACAAGCTTTGCCTCTCCTATTTGGGGAGGAGTAAGTTTATAGCTTACTGCCTGAGGCACCCCTACCGGGGAATGCGGACGGGGCTGCCCAGGTAATGTTTAATGGCCAGAGCGCTCACCTTCTCGGGCGCTGGCTTTTCAAACCCCACTTTCCCGACCCGACCTTGGGTCACATCTTACTTGTGGGAGTAAGATAAAACTGGCCTTGTGCCTAACCTCCTGGAGAGGAGGTAAATAAATACTCTCTCCTTTCTGAAAACTGTCAAATTTGTCTCGAACTTTTCTTATACGCATACGCAAATACACACGTATGCATACATACGTATGTACACACCCACATAAACATATATATATACAAATTTATATTATTTGTAACTCAGTGAACTTACATCGTTTCTCTCTCTCTTTCTCTCTCTCTCTCTCTCTCTCTCTCTCTATATATATATATATATATATATATATATGTGTGTGTGTGTGTGTGTGTGCGTGTGTGCAATACTAACATTCTAATAATCTTCTGCAATTGTAAATTTGATCTAATTTATTTCTATTTTCAACGTCAACTCGATAAAATCTATGTTTGTAATTGTCGACCATTTCTGATTTACTATGAAAGTTTTCACTCCTATTCCTGACCCTAGGTTGGGAAATTTGTACCTCTGGGCTTTTCTACTGCACGTTTTTTTTTTGTCTATCCTTTCTTCGGTAGACCAGTTTTGGACCGCCTCTACCACGTTCCTGACACAAAAATTTCCCGGGTTTCATATTTCCCCAGGGGCTTTCTTCGATGACTTGACATGGTTACATGTCCGTGTATCCGGCTTCTGATGAAGCCTTGGTAAGAATGGATTTCGAGGTTACGCTGGTCTTTCATTTTCCTGGGGCAAAGTCATTTACTTCTTCCTCTGGTTACCATGGGCAATTCCGGTTCTAGCATGTTATTGTTAAAATGCTCTCGCTGCGGTCTCTTTGAGACATGTGCTTCGATGATTGTAAAATCTATTTATAAAGCTATGGTTAGTATAGCAGATATAGAATTTGCTAATGTGAGGTCGTTCGCAGAAAGTTAGAGTGGCTTGATGCAGCTCATATTAAACTCATGTAATGCGTCCAGCAACCATAACACGTTCAAAATACATGTACACACACATAAGCGTGCGTTCTTTTTTATATAATGAATACCACCAGAATGATCTCCCCTTGTCTTTCAGCACAAATAAAATATTAAAATATATATGAAATAATAAAAAGAAAATGAAAAAAAAAGAAAATAAGGGAATAAATAAATAAATAAATAAATAAAATAACAACAACATTGAGATTTAAATCTCTTAGAGTTGAAGGCGACTCACATCTTAATCCGTGGTGATCGATTTACAACTCCACCGGAAACTTCCTCCACTTACAGTCTCTTTTCGAAATGTTAGTGATTTGGCTTCAGGCTAGCGACTTGTTCCTGTAAAAAAACTCTTGCTATAAAAACAGTCAAATTATGCCGTTACGTTGGCTGCCTCATGCGTTGCGAGGTTCCTGAATCTGAGTCTGTGACTGAGTCTGCAACTAAGTCTGAGTCTAAGTCAAAGTCTGAGTGAGTATGAGTCTAGGTCTGAGTATGAGTCTGAGTATGAGTGAGTCTGAGTCTGTCTGAGTGAATCTGAGTATGTGTCTGAGTATGAGTATGAGTGAGTATGAGTCTGCGTCTGAGTCTATGTCTGAGTGAGTCTAAGTCTGAGTCTGAGTCTGAATCGTTGTCTGAGTATGAGTCTGGGTATGAGATTGAGTCTGAGGCTCAGTCGAAGTCTGAATCTGAGTTAGTCTAGTCTAAGTCTGAGTGAGTATGAGTCTAGGTCTGAGTCTGAGTCTGAGTATGAGTGAGTCTGAGTATGTATCTGAGTATGAGTGAGTATGAGTCTGCGTCTGAGTCTAAGTCTGAGTAAGTCTTTCAGCCATTTAAGACAAGAATTCCTTTTAAAAAAAATGTTATAATTATAAAATAAATAATTCGATTCAATGATGTAAAATTTCGATTTAAATAATCGATAACATTACAATTAATAGATGTTTTTTCTTCTTCTTCTTTGCGTGTCTTTGAAGCATGGTGGTCATATGACAGTTTCCCACTCCCCCATACAGTCCCCTGCAGTAGTGTTGTACTCTGCAAGACTTCTCAAGATTTACCAGCTTGGCGACACGAGGCAGACCAGGCAGCGTTGCATCGCATAGTCCTCCCCTCCACATTCATAGACGGCTGGGTCAATTTTGTAGCCCCATCTACTCATAGCAACTTTTGATCGACCCATTCCCGTTCTCAGGCGGTTTAGTGTTTTCCACTGGAGACAGGGCGCCTCTGTTAACTTAGATGTTACCTTAATTGTCCTCGTTGTCTTCATACGCCACATGCAGCTTTGAAAGAAGATAAAGAGACAACAAGTCTCTCTCACTGTCCTTCTTTTGTTTTTATTTAATAATGCGTTTTTTTTCTACGGTTTTTAGTTTCTTCCAATTATGCTGCGACTGCTCTGTATATGAGTTTTATTGATATCCGAATATCCGAATATCCGAATATCCGAATATCCGACGGTTTGTTTTTTCTTGTTGAACTTTGTTTTCTTCGCTTTTCTTTTCTTTTCTGTCACTGGGAAAGTTTGTTCGGTTTCAGGTCGTTTATTTTTCACCTTCTTTGATACAGACAAAATGAATTTTGGTATCAGAATATATTCATGAACAGTTATTGTTCCCAAGTGGGTTTACCGATCCCTTTAAATGGAAACATCGTCTCTAATTTTTTTATTATTTTTATTCAATTTATTTTTATTCAATTTATTTTTATTCAATTTATTTGTTTGTTGTTTGTTTTATTCGTCTGCTTCTTCACAGGGATTTCTTCTCAAATATTTCTTTTCAAACATCATTCAAGTGAAATTCACTCTGGTACAAGTACTCTCTCTCCCTCTCTCTCCTCCTCCTCTCTCTCTCTCTCGCACTCTCAATCTCTCTCTCTCTCAATCTCTATCTATCTATCTATCTATCTATCTATCTATATATATATATATATATATATATATACATATATATATCTTATTATTTCTCTTACTCTCATTCTATCTCTCTTTCTTTCTCTCTCTCCTTCTCTCTCTCTCTCTCTCTATATATATATATATATATATATATAATATATATATATATATATATATAATATATATATATATATATATATATATAATATATATATATATATATAATATATATATATATATATATATATATATATATATATATATATATATATATATATATATATATATATATATATATATGCTTTCTCATATTTGTCTTTTAAAATGGGTAGGTTTCGAACCCAGTAAACAATGCCAGGGTTTTAAAAAGTTAATTTTCTAGTTATGCACTCTCGCCGGGTTCATTTCAGTTCATGCTTAATTAAGAAACGCAGTCTATTCATGACTGACTAAATTTTGATTGCCAATTTTCTTACTTTCCAAACTTTAAAAAAAATTAAACGCAAGCTTTCTTTCTAATCAACACTTTTATTATTATCCTTGATAATGAATACTGCTATCAGATGGTCCTGATGAACCTAGGCAAAGATAGTATTGATCATTTCCCCTCAGTGATAAATTAGACACTCACTAGGTTAACAGTGGAAAGTGGAATCCCGAGTTTTACGTCGATTTGAAACTGATTAAGTCCACCTTCATATTAGCCTATAAAGTAGTTTCTTCGAAACTCCGAGTATTCTCATACTTCTCTCACCTTGTGCCATACTTATATGGTGATATATGATAAATACATTTATATCTAAAACACACAAAAAAATGTCAATAGGTATAAAATATCGATATTTTAAACTTTTACTGCTGCTTTGTACGGCTCCGAGTACTGGCCGTCAACGAAGGAAGCAGAATCTTTACACATGTATGAATTATTTTTGTTGTGTGTCTATTTACTTCTTTCATGCCTGTTTATGTGAACTTTATATGTTATTTATTGTGTTATTACGCGCGTTTTACCTTTAAGACGCACTCACATACATGTTTATAACAAATCATACAGTGCAAAAACATTATTACCAGCGCTTAAGTTCACACGAGTTTCAGGAGATTCGAAACACCCAGCATTTGATGAAAAGGTCTTACCTCGAAATATATCATGGAACACGGTTACTCACATTAGATCTCTGTGTAAAAGTTTTGACTAAATCAGTTCGTTATTCTCTTCCTTTCAACACTGGCATATTTCCACTTCTTGCATCATGATAGCCTTCTATGACTCATCTATATACACATTACACACAATGCTTCAATAAAACTACATCACCTTATTCTTTTTTATTATTATTTTTCAGTTGATTTGTGGTGATAATATTCCGCAGGACGAAAGAATCATCCACCGCGTATTGAAAGACTGCAACATGCGATCACGGAATCGACAGGGACAAACGATAATCTACGAGGCAATAAAACACAACAAATCGCTTGAATTTGTGCAAACTTTATTTAATTACGGACTGAACGTCGCCCTTCGTGACAACGTTGGTCGCACGGCACGAAGCTATGCGGTCAAGCAAAACAAACTCGATTATGTGCGCCTTATTGACCAACACGTCCTTCAAATGGTCATCTCGGGGAAAGTGGAGCAAATCGAAGACTTAATACTTCGCTCTTATGACCACCTGCTGGACATTACCGACCCACACGGTCGTTCAATTATGGAGATTGCTACAGAAATGAGAAACAGGGATGTTATTAACGTGCTCAACAAGTGTAACGTGATTCAGGTAAACTATTTATATAAAACTTATTGAAAACATTGGTTGTATTTAACTGCTATTTGGCGATGAAAATTTACATAAAAAATAGAATTGCATGAATACAATTATCAATATTTTTTAGATGCGTCCATGCAAATAGCGCGTTTTACACAGAAAATTATATTTAAAACTTGATGAACGGGAAAGTTATGCAGAATGCGTTCTATAATTATGCGTTGATCATTATAAACTGCTATTTCAAATTTAAACATCTTCTTTCGTGTGAATCAGATAATTCTAGTAATGGCATTAGTTTCCCCGATGTTTTTCCAGTTAGAAATCTTTCTGGAAAGACATCGGAAAGGTTGCCAACATCCTTAAGTGAAAATGGAACCGACTAGGTTCGAACTTGGAACACCCAGGTCTTCAGTTCGTGTCGTTATCCACTTAACCACCGTCACCTCCCAAATTTAAACATGACAAGATAACACAAATGATATTATTAAAAGTAAGCATGACAGAGCGATGAAAATGTAATATGACAGATCGAAAAGTGTGAATAATCGAATAAAATATTATCTAAAATTTAAGTTTTACAAATCGATTAAAATTCCATTTCAACTTTAATCTTTACAGATCGATGAAAATTATATTTCAAATTTTAGTGTGAGAGATCGACAAAAAATTATATTACAAATTTAAGCGGTACAGATCGATAAAAATGATGTTTCAAATTTAAGTGTGACAGATCAATAAAAATTACATTTCAAATTTAAATGTGACAGATCAATAAAAATTACATTTCAAATTTAAGTGTGACAGATCAATAAAAATTACATTTCAAATTTAAGTGTGACAGATCAATAAAAATTACATTTCAAATTTAATCTTTACAGATCAATAAAAGTTACATTTCAAATTTAAGTGTGACAGATCAATAAAAGTTACATTTCAAATTAAAGTGTGACAGATCAATAAAAATTACATTTCAAATTTAAGTGTGGCGAATCGACAAAAACTTTAACTTTAATAGATCAATAAAAAAATGCCATTTCAATTTTAAATGTAACAGATCGAAAAAAATATTATTTTAACCTCAGTGTGACCGATCGACAAATTTAAGTGTAACGGATCTACAAAAATTCTATTTCAAATTTAAAGTGCTAGAAATCGATAATAAAAATTATTACAAATTTAAGTATGACAGGTCGATAAAAATGGTATTTTAAGTTTAAGCGGGGTAGTTAGGGCAAAAAATGTATAACAAATTTATGTTTAACAGATCGACAAAGATGCCGTTTCCAATTTAAGTGTGACAAATGGATAAAAATGCTATTTCAAATTTAAAGCGTGATTTATCAACAAAAGTGACATTGTAAATTTACGTGTGACATATTCACAAAACTGATGGTTCCAATTTAAACCATGTTTTCTGTTGCCTACACCTGTGAACAGAACATGCTACCTCAACAGTTCCAATCTACTAACCCAAAAACTCTTACTCATTCTTTCAGCGTGGCAATACGATCTAAGTCTATTCTTCTGCACACATTTCCCTATACTGTACATATTAAATATTAGCATTAAAGCTGTCACTAAATGTGCTGTTAATTCTAACACGACTTTCAGTATTTATGTACATTTCTTAATCAACGTTCTCCAACCACTCGTTTTCTCCTAGTTTACGCAAAGCCCACCAGGTGACATATCTTGGCACACTGTCAAAGGCTTTCTCCAGATCCCCCAAAACAAAACACAGGTTTTTCTTCTTACCAGGGTATTTCTCTTGCTATTATCTTAGGATAAATATAGCACCAGTTGTACTTTGCCCAGACATTACGCTAAACTGCATTTCATCTATGCTAATCTGACTTCTTATTTGCTGCTCAATTAATCTCTCAATAACTTTCATGACTTCATCCATTTAACTTGATGATTTGATCCATTTAACTTTATGACTTGATCCATTTAACTTGATGACTTGATCCATTTAACTGTATGATTTGATCCATTTAACGTTATGACTTGATCAATTTAACTTTATGATTTGATCCATTTAACTTGATGACTTGATCCATTTAATTTTATGACTTGATCTATTTAACTGTATGACTTGATCTATTTAACTTTATGACTTGATCTATTTCACTTTATGATTGATCCATTTAACGTTATGACTTGATCTATTTAACTTGATGACTTGATCCATTTAACTTCATGACTTGATCCATTTAACTTTATGACTTTATAACTTGATCTATTTCACTTTATGATTGATCCATTTAACGTTATGACTTGATCCATTTAACTTTATGATTTGATCCATTTAACTTGATGACTTGATCCATTTAATTTTATGACTTGATCTATTTAACTGTATGACTTGATCCATTTAACTTTATGACTTGATCTATTTAACTTTATGACTTGATCCATTTAACGTTATGACTTGATCTATTTAACTTTATGACTTGATCCATTTAACTTGAAGCCTCTATAATTACCCTCTATCAAGTGCTTCCCTTTACTCTTGTAATAATTGTTTATAAAATAAATATGCAAATAAAGGAGACCTAAAAGCGTTTGTGAGAATTTGCAGTCGGTTTCTTTAGAATATTTCAAAATGTAATGTCGTTTTGGCTAAGATCAAAGTGTAGTATCTGTTCCGATGGATACTGCACGCCTGTCCTGTGCAGTTCTAGGAGGTCCACCCTCCCAGGCTTCGCCTCCCCTCTTTGGGGAGGAGTAAGTTTATTGCTTACTGTCTGAGGCGCCCCTACCGGGGAATGCCGACGGGGCTGCCCAGGCAATTTTTAAATGGCCAGAGTGCTCACCTCTCGAGCGCTGGCTTTTAACCCCACTTTCTCGACCCAAGCTGTGGTCACATCTTACTTGTGGGAGTAAGATAAAACTGGCCTTGTGCCTAACTCCTGGGGAGGAGTAAATACCTGTCGTGTTATAGAATTAAATAGGCCGAACCTGTTTTGATGTTAATATAGTAAGGATAGATAGATTGAAAAAAAAACTTTCGCGTTTATTCATTTAGATAATTTATAGCTTGTTGTGTAGATATCTCTGTCTGGGATGCATCCGGTGTGGTGAAATAAAAAAAACTAAAAAAAACTTTGTTGTCAAATCTTGAAGTCTGGTGTAGGTAATATTATTTACCACCTTTTCAGGAGGTTAGACACAAGGTCAAAGTATTTTATTTACCTCCTCTCCAGGAGGTTAGACACAAGGTCAAGTGTGGTTTGAAAAGCCAGCACACTATAATTAGTGCACTCTGACCCACAAAAAAATGACTGGGAAGCTCCGTCAGCATTCCCCGGTAGGAGTGCATCGGGCGATTAGCAATAAACTAATCGCTTCTCAAAGAGAAGGTAAAGCCTGGAAAGGTGGACCTTCTGAGATTGAGCATAACCATACCTCAGCTCGACAGCAACAAAGTCACTGTTGGACTGATGCCGATGACGTATCCTACGGACGCACCTACTCAACCTGTACCAGGTGTAGGTAAGAGTGTTTATTTTTGAGTTGTTGACTGAATTATTTAGATGTCTATATTTAAAATTTTAAATATGGTTTTAGTTTTGCGTGTTTGTAATATATTAGACTAAAGCTGAGTAAGCAACGTTTGTTTTTGTAAGATTTTCTTTATTTTTCTTTTATCAAATATATATATATATATAGTATTCCATGAAAAATACCAGTATACTGAAATCATATGCCCTTAATAGGGTTAAGATGAAAATTCATATACACTAAATGTACAAAAGCAAGGAAATTCCCAAATATTTACACTTTTATTGTCATTAAGGGTATGACTACATATCAACCAAACCATTTCATTATCACATCACTACAGTATAAATATTTATGCATAAGTGGATGAAGTGTGTGAGGTGCGCTGAAGAAAAATTTCTACCAGTAAAATACATAGCCCTGTTGTGCTCGCATACCCTTACTGACAATAAAAATGTAAACGTTTGTGAATTTCCCTGCTTTTGTACATTTAGTGTATATGAATTTTCATCTTAACCCTATTAAGGGCATATGATTTCAGTATACTGGTATTTTTCATGGAATGTCACTACTTTTGTAAAGGCTATGCTTCAATACAATGGTCATTTTTAAGGTTTTTTGGAATTTTCTGGAAAACTAAGGTATATGGTCACCAAACTTGGCCAACATATCGATCATTGCTTAGAACTGATTTAATTTTGAGATATCTAGGTCAAAGGTCAAGGTCATAACTTCGGAAATACTGCATACAATATGGAGAAGTAAGGCTGAGATTAGACTTTGGCTCATCCTTACGTTGTCAGAAGTAGGTGTGCAGTCTCACGACTGACTTATTCTTTTTGCGAGTTCGTTCGTATTTCGAAATTATGTACACACTTACGGTATTTGAAAGGATTGAGGAATTATGAGAAAAGGGCGGGAAAATGATAAATTATGAGTTTATGTTGGAAATTGCTGAACATTTCTGTTCAATGTTTACTTTTGTTTTTCAGGAAACCGGGAGGTTGTTGTTCAAGGCGATCAAAGACGGCGCCATTCGCAAAGTACAACGATTGATGTGCCAGAATTTCGTCGGCCTTCGAGACAAATGCGGACGAAACGTCATCCACGTCGCCATTTTGTACACAAAAACTGAAATTCTTCGATTTTTAGTTGATTCATATTCGATTTTATTGCACAAAGCCGATAATGTAAGTCGATTCTTCAGAATTTTTGCACCTACTTCTGGTTTTCGTTAACTTTTTCGCTTCAGCGTAATAATACAATTGTAGTACATTTGTAGATAAACAACCTTAGCTACACAACCCACTCCTTCTACCAAAAAATTAGATTTTACTTTTTTAGGCGATTACGTGTAAATACCCTAAAAGAGTTGACGGAAAGGAGAAACTAAACAAAAAAACAATTATTTTAGAATTAAGATAGGGATCAGTTTCGTATATAAATTTAACGTAAAATGATCCTCTATTTCCAGGCCATTATCATTTTGTAGAAAAAAACTCTCCGGCGAGACTATGCTATTTCTTTCATTTTTCAATTTTAAATCTATTTATTCTTTGATCCATTTTGAACTCATTTTTTTCTTTTTTTATAAACAACTTTTATTCATAACCTGACAAAAAAAACAAGCCAAAAAAACAAACAACTTGAAAAAAATTATTTAGAAATATAAATTTTCTAAGGATTCAGCTAGACGTCTTATTCGCTGGGATTTTACATTTTTTTATTATTTCAATCATCAATAATAATAATAATAATAATAATAATAATAATAATAATAATAATAATAATAATAATAATAATAAATCAGATTGTTCAATCAGCAAATATAGTGATTGGTGATTAATCTGATGTCGCTAAGGCAAAACATTCCAACTTTACCAATTTTAGAATTAATTATTCCAAAATCAAATTATGTCATCACGTCGACTAAAACAGTACAATTTTAAATAAATACACTTAAGAAAGTGACATTCGTTTAATTGATTTGAATAATATTTAACTGACAATTAATTTTACGGTAATAGCTGGTGCACCAACCACTAGTCTCTCCCTCTTGGACGACGTCCAAAAAAGAATCTCTAACCTAATAGGTCCCACACTGTCTAACAATCTCTGCCCCCTGTCCCATCGCCGCAATGTTGCATCCCTGTGCTTGTTTTACAAGTACTTCCACGGAATATGCCCCGACAAACTTACTGCACTTGTACCCCTCAACGTAAATACCCCCGACAAACCCGACTAGTAGCAAAATCGCACCTCTTCACTTTAGAAGACCCAAGATGGCGAAACTATTTGTACTCTACTAGCTTCTTTCTGCGGGCTGCTTGCCTTTGGGAATTCACTCTCTTCTTCTTGTTTGCCCGACTTTACCAAAAATGCGCAAATTCAAATGTAATGTAAAATAACTTGCTGCACAACTCCCCTAAGATTGCCCCCTTATATCTGGCGCCAATCACA
Organism: Sepiola atlantica; assembly: GCA_963556195.1. Classification (NCBI taxonomy): domain Eukaryota; kingdom Metazoa; phylum Mollusca; class Cephalopoda; order Sepiida; family Sepiolidae; genus Sepiola; species Sepiola atlantica. The sequence continues at coordinate 16,170,834 of OY744541.1, read as the reverse complement.
GAAGTCGATAATGTCTTGTCTGAAGTGAATAAGTTTTTAAAAATCAACTTTATATCGGCTAATTCGATTCCAATTGTGCACGTCAATAAACATTTGATAACTCGCACCCGTTTTTATGCTTACATTATTCATTATTCACTTAAATGTGAATCTATTAAAGTTGAAACAAGAACAATCCAAGCATCGTAATTACTTTTGTAAGATTTGATATAACACTAGCAGGAAGACTCGACGTTGCTCGGGATTAGATCAGGAACACTATATACTCAGTACTATGCTCGTAACATTATATTGTTTTCTGTTTCATTCGCTCTCCCGTTTCTACGGTGGATAAGTGGTTAACGATGCGGACTGAAGACCTGGGTGTACCGGGTTCGAACCCAGTTCGTTCTACAGACACACTTTCATCAAACCCCACAGCTGACCTTGTGTCTAACCTCCTGCGGAGGAGGTAAATAAAGTACTTGCCAACGTGTAGTTATTTTTAGAATTGGGTAGTTTCTCGATTGAGTTAAAATCTCTAGTTATTCCTGGAAAATCTTTATAGCAATACTCGTCTGGCTACCGCCACTGCAATAAATATTTTTCTTAAGATTAAGAACCCAGCTAACTTTAACCCCAACCCTAACCCTGACCCTGATACTTACCCTGACCTTAACTCTAACGCTAACCCTTACCTTATTCCCCACCCTGCCCCTGACCCTAACCTCAACCCTTACGATGGGGTCAAAGTTAGCTCGGGTCCTCATCTGAAGAAGCATCAAAACCAAACAAAACTTCCATGAGCAGAGATTATTTCCAAGAACTTCCAATATGTGGAATACAATACTACAGAACTGCTTTCCTTCTAACTACAATACAGTCGTCTTCAATTCTAATGTAAACAAATACTTGTCTAGCCGTCCTCATAAATAATCATATCCTGCCCTTTTCACCCATCGTTTCCAACCGTTTATAGTATTGTTCACCATCAAACTGATGACCTCATTAACCCTAAAGTTGAGTTTTTATACTTTGAACAAGTAATTATTTTTAAAAAGAAGGCTGCTAGCGAAGAAAGCAGCCCACTTAAGATTTTAGGTAATTTATGTCAACTTCTTTTAATAGATCTTCTGAACAGACACGCTTTTATATCCGGAAGATTAAGAACCGATGAAATCCAAATGGAACTCACTATATTAACCCAAGCGAGCAGGAGAATAAAGGATTTGAGATTCTGTGCTCAATCTGACGAGTGAGCTATTGTTTTGTAAGAAGGTGATTCTTTTGGTCTCATTAAAAGTTGGTCGCCGTCCGATAAACCAGGTACCATTTTGAGTTCACAAAAAAAAACAAAACATTGTTACTTGGTTCAAAGTCAGAGTTGTAATTTTGGAAGAAAATTCTCTTTGTTGCAGCTCTGATCGAGATGACATAGTTAACACTACGGCGAGTGTCGAAATCGAATAGAACCGAGTCATGACGAAGACCACCATCGGATAATCATAGTAAATGAACGGACAACCACAAGTTTATAAACAGACTGATCCATCATGAATCTCCGGGATGCTTTATTGCTGATACAAAAATCTGAGACTAATGGGGTTAAACTATTACACATTTTTCACGTATCAAATAATTTTCTTGAATACCTAGAGAATATTAAATGCGTTATTTCTAACTAGCAGGGCTACCCGGCGTTGCCCGGGGCAAAAGTTTAACATATTTCAGCACTTGTATAGATCGGGTACACGAGTGAAATTTATTTTAGAAGAGTTCCAATGGTGTAAGGAACTGATAACTCTCATTTTTTAGTACGCAATTTCTCCGAAAATGGAAAATATCCATTTTTTTAAATAAGAAGTCATGCAAATTCAATTAATAGAACATTTTTCGAAGAAATAACAATTTGTGAAAATCAACAGTATATTCATAGAACATTTATTAAAGAAAATAGAATTTGGGAAAATCAACAGTATATTTATAGAACATTTATTAAGGAAAATAGAATTTGGGAAAATCAACAGTATATTTTTTAATTTCAAAACGAACAGCCATCGGTTTTCGTTTAAAACATTATTTTATTTTATAGTTTAAAAAATAAATTTTTCTGGGTTTTTTTTTCTTCTCTTGATTTTGTTTTTTTAAACGGGATAGAATTCAGAAATTTGTTCAAAAAGACTCTGCCGGGGGTTTGCAGAAAATTCTAATAAATAGGATTCCACCATTTGCGTGTGGGTCCCACATTCTAATTTGTTCCTTCTCTTGGCTTGTTGCCACATGCTTTCCACATGATTGCTTGTTGCACCTGTCGAAGGATCGACAAAATTATACTTAAAACCCGATTTAGTGACTTTTTCATGGCCATCAAAAACCCAAAGTTGTCATGGAATACGGCCAGTAGAAATTTTGTACTTTAAAAAAAGGAGAGTTGTCTGCCCCGTTCTTACACCATTGGAACTCTTCTAAAATAAATTTCAGTTCGTGTACCCGATCTATACTAGTGCCCATATTTCTATTAAAACTTCTATCTCTTCACCTCTCTCTCTCCCTATTTTTCTCTCTTTCCCCATCTCCAACCATTTATTTCTTCTCTGCCCAGGCCAGTCCATTCTAGCTGGACACACAGACACAAATACCATAACCTCAAAAATGATTTTAAAATAACATGGTCCCTAGATGAAATAAACATCATACCGGTTGTAGTGGGGGCAACTGGTCTAGTGACAAAAAATCTAAGAAAATACTTAGACACAATCTCGGGAAAACCAAACTGCAGGGAAGTACAGATAGCAGCCCTAAAAAGAACAACGCTCATACTAAAGAGAGCCCTCAGATATAAATTTTACTCATAGAGAAATCAAGTGTTAGCCTCAAGAGGGGGCCCCTTGATCTCTTTATATAAACTAAATTAAAATAATAAAAAACAAGTCTTCTTTATATATATATATATATATATATATATATATATATATATATATATATAGAGAGAGAGAGAGAGAGAGAGAGAGAGAGAGATATATTCCATAAAAAATGCCAGTATACTGAAATCATATGCCCTTAATAGGGTTAAGATGAAAATTCATATACGCTAAATGTACAAAAGCAAGGAAATTCCCAAATGTTTACACTTTTATTGTCATTAAGGGTATGCGAGCACAACAGGGCTATGTATTTTACTGGTAGAAATTTTTCTTCAGCGCACCTCACACACTTCATCCACTCATGCATAGAGATTTATACTGTAGTGATGTGATAATGAAATGGTTTGGTTGATATGTAGTCATACCCTTAATGACAATAAAAGTGTAAAAATTTGGGAATTTCCTTGCTTTTGTACATTTAGTGAATATGAATTTTCATCTTAATCCTATTAAGGGCATATGATTTCAGTATACTGGTATTTTTCATGGAATGTCACTACTTTTGTAAAGGCTATGCCTCAATACAATGGTCATTTTTAAGGTTTTTTGGAATTTTCTGGAAAACTAAGGTATATGGTAAACTGAAATTAAAATGACATCAACTAAACCCTAAAACCTCTATCTCTGCCAAAAATCAGCTGAATCCATCAAATAGTTGATGAGATACAGGGTGGCACATACGTACGTACGTACACACAGATAACATGATTTCATGATTGAACTTTCTGGATCTCTGGGTTGCCTTGACTAATGATGCTGAAATTCTACACACTTATAGAAATTATCAAGTAAAAATGTTGTGCAAAGTTTTAACTAAACTTTTAACTAGTTTTAACTAACTGATTTATTAGTTTTTGAGTTATGATTGATCAAAGAAATGAGATTTCCAGCATAGGCCATTCGTGCAGTCTATTAAGGGATAGAGCGCACTCGCGCCTCCCTTGATTCCTCGAGGAATTAGTCGGCATAAGGGCATTAAGTCCTAGATAAAAAAAAATCAGAGTTACTTCCCTTTCGTGTATTTACCAAAGGGAAGTAACTCTGGAAATTATTAATTCCGGGTAACGATGATTATAGTTTTTTTAACCTTTAGCTGAACATACACACATACAACTGCCTTTTATATAATAGATCAAAAAGTATTATTTTTTTAATGATTATAAAATAGGCGTATTGTGTTGCTTGTGTTGACAAAGGTAAAGCCACTTTCGATGAACGGTTTCTGTTTGTCTTCGCAACATACATATGTGACTTTCTTTTTCACGTTTTACTTTGGCCCAACGACACTGACAATTGTGTTACCGTATCGTTGTACGAATATGATTATGTATAAATAGAATATTTTTTTTTAAAAAAACGAGACTTTTAATAAATCTTTCATTTTTTTTATGTCTGTCATTTCAGTCGGGACGGACGCCGATCCATTACATTTACGTCCAGTACGAAAAAGATTTCGACATGCACGCCTTTATTAAATTATATGGAGCCAATTTCGACCACAAAGACAACGTGAGTTGAATCGTTTTTTGTTTTTTTTAAATTATTATCAAAATAACTTGAAAGGAATTGAGAAAGCGGTACTCTTATAGATGACGTGTTGTTAACATTCGGGTAGGTATCGGAAGCGCCCGAGAGTTGACGAAACTATTGATGCTTTTTTTTAATTTCCATAAAGGCCAAAGTGCCTCTCAAACAACAAAATATATGCAGTATACTGTTAAGATGTTTTAGCTGAAAGAACTGTACGGAAGCGGTTCGCTGGAGATTTTAGCTTTAATGATGAACAGACAGACCACCCTCTTCAGATGACGACCGTTAATTGCAAATACACCTTGGCCTTTTGGCTAAGATCAAAGTGTAGTATCTGTTCCGATGGATACTGCACGCCTGTCCTGTGCAGTTCTAGGAGGTCCACCCTCCCAGGCTTTGCCTCCCCTCTTTGGGGAGGAGTAAGTTTATTGCTTACTGTCTGAGGCGCCCCTACCGGGGAATGCCGACGGGGCTGCCCAGGCAATTTTTAAATGACCAGAGTGCTCACCTCTCGAGCGCTGGCTTTTCAAACCCCACTTTCTCGGCCCGATCTCGGGTCACATCTTACTTGTGGGAGTAAGATAGAACTGGCCTTGTGACTAACTCCTAGGGAGGAGTAAATAAAACCCACATTACACAAAACGAGAACGGCTTAAGATAACAACATCCACAACTGATTAAATATTAGAAGGCATATTGTGTGTGTTTTTTTTACTTTTAATTTTCTTTAAAATTCGGCACGAACTTTTCGGACCACCTGATAGACATTTACATATTTATGTAAGAAAAATGTCTTCAAAGTTCATGAATGCTCAAATTCAACACAAATAGTGCCAGTGTTAAATTCTTCAAGCAAATTATAACAGTTTCAGACCATTAACATATTGCGATCTGGAAATTCAATATTTGTATAATTTGGTTTATTCGGACTACTGTTCTAATATTGAGTGTTATCATCACAACGTTTCAGCCGCTGTAACCTCCGCCCTTCTTCAGGTGTATCTTTTCAAACTCTGGAGTTTCAGAACGAATCCCTTTTTTTAATCCACGGGGGTAGCATGCTCTGGTTCCGTCAGACATGACTGGGAGAAGTTTTCAGTAATTCGCAATTCTTTGTATTCTGGCACCGAGGATTGAACCTTCAAATGACTATCACTGAGAACTGAATTTTTATTAGTACTATATCCACTGCGCCACGTTCTAGTATGAATTTTGGGACCCTTAAACCTATTCCTGTTTTAATGTGTACTCTTACTACTTATCACTATATATATCGGTACTTTTTTATTACTACATATCACTGTATATATATATATATATATATATATATATATATATATATATATATATATGAAATATGGTTTTATATATATGTATATATATATGAAATATGGTTTTATATATATGTATATATATATAAAATATGGTTTTATATATATGTATATATATATGAAATATGTATATATATGTATATATATATATGAAATATGTATATGTATATATATATGAAATATGTATATATGTATATGTATATATATATATGAAAAATGTATATATATATATATGAAAAATGTATATATATATATGTGTGTGTACATATATATATGAAATATGTATATATATGTGTATATATATATATATATATATGAAATATGTATATATATGTGTGTATATATATATGAAATATGTATATATATGTGTGTATATATATATGAAATATGTATATATATGTGTATATATATATAATATGTATATATATATGAAATATGTATATATATATATGTGTATATATATATGAAATATGTATATATATATATATGAAATATGTATATATACATGAAATATGTATATATATGTGTGTATATATATATGAAATATGTATATATATATATATGAAATATCTATATATATGTATATATATATGAAATATGTATATATATATGAAATATGTATATATATATATGTGTATATATATATATATATGAAATATGTATATATATATATATATATATGAAATATGTATATATATATGTGTATATATATATGAAATATGTATATATATATATGTATATATATATATGAAATATGTATATATATGTGTATATATATGAAATATGTATATATATATATGTATATATATATATATATGAAATATGTATATATATATGTGTATATATATATATATATGAAATATGTATATATATATCTGTGTATATATATATCAAATATGTATATATATATATATATATATATATATATATATATATATATATATATATATAATTAATTATTGAAGACAATATATGTATACTCATATATCATCAGATCCTTTTAGTTGGTAGTCTCCTTAGAAGATTCAGCTCAATGTTTGTCAATTATTGATAACAGAGCAAAATATAGAACAGATATTTATTATATTCCAATAACCATGGTTAGTTTTATTACTTTTATTTTTGTTTTTATTTTTTTCACATTTCCAAAAATTCCAAATTTCTGTGAGATATATTTAACGGTCCGTTTCATTTGTTTTGTGCCAAACAACATTTGTATGTCAATATCGTCTCTGCAACACTACAAAATCATCAGAAAAAGTTCACAAATAATAAGAGTTCTTAGATTAGAGTGTCTTGAAAAAACACCCACATCATACATCAGTTTCATTTTAAGGTGAAAAAAATAAACAAAAGAACAAACGAAAATTTGAGGCATGTCCGTCCGTCCGTCCGGATTTTTCTCCGCAACCATCTATTGAATTTCTATGAAATTTTGCATGAAGTTGTAACTTTGGTCAGGTTAGAAACTGACATCATCCGATTTTTGAAAAAAAATCTGGTTAGCCCCCCAGGGGGTCAAAAGTCCCCGAAATGGCAAAAAATGACATTTTTTGCCCCATAACTTTTCATCCATCCATTCAATTTCTCTGAAACTTGGCCAAAATGTAGAGGCAATTGTTCCTAATAGAAAATAAGTATCGCTGACCTTGGAAAAAATCTGGTTCGCGCCACCAGGGGGTTAAAAGCCCCCTAAAATAGCAAAAAATTACCCTTTTCTCCCATAACGTTTGATCAATACATTCAATTTTTCTTAAACTTGGTCAAAATGTAGAGGCCATTGTTCTGGATATAAAATGAGCATCCTTGACCTCAGAAAAATTCTGGCTCGCGCACTCAGGGGATCAAGGGGGGGTCAAAAATGCCCCAAATTGCCCAAATTTATTGCATTTTACACTCGCCACATCGAGTCATATACAGAGGGGGACCACGCACGCGCGGCTTGTTATTGTTATTGTACTTCCTAATTCTTATTTTGTTTGTCTTTGTAGCGAGGGAAGACAGCAGAAGACTATCGCAATTGTTCGTGCGCCATTCACTTGGCGTGTATCAAGAAGGCCATACAAGAATTCGACTTAGAAGTCTTTTTGGAAGAAACGGATTTTGAAGAAGTTTTCTTTGCTGCTATCAAAGTGAGTCAAAATTGGTTCCAACCTTATTGAGTCATCAATCCTTATATTAGTAAAAAAGAAAATGTATGCATTGACCCTATTTGTTCTGCTTTTTGAAACATGCTATGAGCTAAAGTGAATTCGAAACGATAGGAGAGCAGGGGGAAGATGGGAGTAAAGGGGCACAGATTGACTCTTTCCTAAAAAAAATGAATTAAAATAACCGTAAAATTTTATTGAAATGCTCGGCGAAAATGTGGCTATGTTATTAAAAAATAGAGGTGTGAACGAAAGCATATGGACTTAAAACCGCGCACGAAAAAACAATAATATTTAAAGCAAAATAAAGTAATTTTGCAGATAAATCGGAACACTCTATTTCCCGTTACGTCAATAGGTCGCCGAAAAAATAATACTCCTCTTAGAAAGGTATGTGATTAAAAAATGAGTCGAATAGAATTGGTCAATTACACTGACCTCAAGCCACGTAATAGGAGTAATATGTTTAAGGAAAGGAACAAAAGGATGGGGCGAATACAAAACAATAACTTAATTAAGGTTGGCTATTCTCAGACGGAATCACAAAACAGAAACATTATAGAAAACAAAACAATATCAATTATTATATATTAATATACATTCAAACTATCTTCCTACAGTTTTCAAACTAATACTGAGATTATAGGCTATAGACTAGCCACTAATTTTAGAAATATAAATATATTCAATAAACACAAAAAAAGAATATGAAACAGCTTAAAAACCCCAGTGAATATGATAATAAATTAATATTTTATCAGAAATAATAAGAAAGTACCTCACTCCTTACAAAATCTGTATAAGAGTTAGATGCACCCTAAGATTGGGTACTGTTGCCGCTGCCACATCAGGGGAGGTGCCACTCAGAGTACCTTTTCCTGCCTAGAAAAATTACGAAATCAACTTTGCAATCTAGTGGGGGATCATCGCTTCTCTTCCCTACAGCTCCTTTCACACATTTCTTCATTTACAATAGAATGATAAAAATAAATAATATTACATTTATTCTTAGTTTAGGAAGTATTATAAACGAAAACCTATGGATCGATATTAAATACTGTTTCCATGTTTATAGTCAAACTCACGAAAACATTCCGTTATGACGAGGATAAAGAAATACCGACACACGTCGCATCTCATATTAATGACTTGTCGTTTGAAAAAGGAAACACCGTCAGGCCATCGGGCCGTTTTCTATGGTATAAGTTATAAAAATTGATATTTATTTCCTCTTGCGGAGAGCAGCCCTAGTGAGTTGTTTTGGTCACACGATGACCAATCAGACTCCTGGGCATATTAATTTCGACGAAGCTTTTTAATGACTCCACACGGAGACCCTTTGGAATTTCCAGTGCAAGCAGAGAGCTTCCAGACACCCACGAAGAATGACATCAACACTCTCTTCTGCCCCTGTACAACTTGGCACCGAGCAAGGCTATCTTCACTTGAAGATATACTTCTACAAGAAAAGATTTTCTGCAGCCGACCTTTATTATTGGTAGACTTATGTTTTGAGGCATGCCCGTCCGTCCGTCCGGATTTTTCTCCGCAACCATCAATTGAATTTCTCTGAAATTTTGCATGAAGTTGTAACTTTGGTCAGGTCAGAAATCGACGTTCTCCGATTTAAAAAAAAAATCTGGTTAGCCCCCCAGGGGTCAAAAAGCCCCGAAATGGCAAAAAATTACATTTTTTGCCCCCTAACTTTTCATCCATCCATTCAATTTCTCTAAAACTTGGCCAAAATGTGCAGGCAATTGTTCCTAATAGAAAATAAGTATCACTGACCTTGGAAAACATCTGGTTCGTGCACCCAGGGTGTCAAAAGTCCCCAAAATGGCAAAAAATGACCCTTTTCTCCCATAACGTTTGATCCATCCATTCAATTTTTCTGAAACTTGGCCAAAATGTAGAGGCAATTTTTCTAGATATAAAATGAACATCCTTGACCTCAGAAAAATTCTTGTTCGCGCCCCCAGGGAGTCAAAAGGGGGTCAAAAATGCCCCAACTTGCCCAAATTTATTGCATTTTACACTCGCCACATCGAGTCACATCCAGAGGGGGACCACGCACGCGCGGCTTGTTACTATTTCTTTAATCACTGTTTTAACTTTCGGTGGCCTACACCCAACGGTGTAGGTCACTTAAATGAATGTATATATAATTTCTTATTTATAGAAGAACCTTGTTTTTCTTTTCTTTGGTGATCCTTTTGTTGGCAATTATTATATTATGAGATAGTCTTACAGTTCATGTTAAGATCAGCTTTTATAATAAGACAGCCATCTTGAATCAGGAACGCACATGTGTTGATCTCCACTAAAACCTTATAATGGAGACAACAATACATGTTTTATGGTTCACGGGTTTATTTATATTATATCTCCCTAGCCGGGGTCTTTTAAAACAGTACTTGTTAATGATAATTATATATTATTATATGAGATAGTCTTACATTTTATGTTAAGATTAGCTCCTGCACTTTCCTTTTTTTTTTTTGCTAACTGGTTTGAGGATCGACAGGAAGCCAGCGATATTAAGGGTTCATCGGACAACATTGTTGAGAATGCAGAGTCTTTTGATTAAATATTGGCAATGACGAATATCATATTTGTGTTATTTTGTTTTAATTTATAAAAAGTAGATGAATTGCATTATAAAATAATCATGTAAATTATTGTAATTTCATTCATAACTTTGTTTCCATATTTAATCAATAATAATAAGCATTCAGTAAAGTAAACATATTAATAAGATATTTCAGACAGAATATTTTTTTAAATCTCATTTTTTTTTCTATTTCAAATATTTCCGTCTCGATTTGGGATTCAAAAAATTTAATCCAGGAATTTTTTTTTTACAAATAATTATTTGAGTCTTATTTTATGTAGACATTTTTAAAAAAAAATGTTTTTTTCATGTTTGTGTCTTTTTAAAGGATGGTAAAATGTCAGTTATAGAAGAACAAGTTCGGGGTTTGGAAGAGGTGGAAGGAGTCAGTCGTTACAGCAGCCGGGCGCTCTTTGAATGCTTGGACAATAACCAAGAACAATTAGCAAAGTACCTCGTTATGCGAGGATTCCGCACAAACATTTGGAAAGAGGTATGGTAACATCTTTACTGATTTTTTTAATATTTAAAATAATCCAGGTAAGATGTTTTTTTTAATTGGGTATTTTATTACTTACTTTTATTGCTGGGTTATGTTGTCATGGCCTTCTTTACTCTCACACTAGATTCTTTATCTACCGTGGGTGTCCCGTGAGGTACCTATCAGAAGAGAGAGCACACAAGAGCTCCTTGCGACTTAGTGACAATCTGCACTCTCACGTTTATCGATTCCCAATCGTATTTTTCCAAATTGTTTATATTTTCATGCATTTCTTATTCCAAAAACAAATGACAAATGTTTACCTCATGATCTGTCAAAATAACACTAGAATTTCAAAAACGCATTCACAATTACATTCCAATCTTAACCTATATTTTATCAGTCCACTTTTGTAAGCCAATCTCTCATCATTGTAATAGGTGTAAAACCTCTAATCACGTGTTACTTTTAAACACAGGTTTCTCGAAATAGGTTTTCGAAATCTACTTTGAAATCGACTCTACACACTTTGTCAATTTTGCAAATTGACGATTCATTTGACCGACGACCATCTATTGTATTTCTTTATTTTTCAGTACGTACACTGTTCTTCGGACAATCCACTTTGTGGGATGATGGAGTGCGGTCACACGGTCACTTATTTCAAAGAAAGAATCAAAGAAGTGTGCATGTTTGACCTTCTCAAATTAGTATACGATGTTGAATCAAAAAAGGTAAGTAGTCACACATTTTTCACCATGGCATCTCCTCTCCCCTCTCTTATTATTTTATATGTAAACGCACTTTAATAATAATAATAATAATAATAAAACTAATAATAATAATAATAATAATAAAACTAATAATAATAAAACTAATAATAATAATAAAAATAATAATAATAATAACAACAACAACAATAACAACAATAGTAATAATTATAACAATAACAACAATAACAATAACAATAATAATAATAACAACAATAATAATAACAACAATAGCAATAATAATAATAATAATAATTATTATTATTATTATTATTTCAGAACTTGCTTAATCATTGACAGGACCGGCGGGACAGTTATAAAAGTGTGGGGGGGGCTCTCCTAAAAAGTGTGGGGGCGGTTAAACACATGCATATATAACTTCATTATTGATGACCGTAAAGTGGGGGGGGGGGCAAGTCAAGTTAGACTATAGAAATGTAAAGAAGTCAAGGTGATTCCCGCTGTAATTGAAACGCTTGAAACCATAACAAAAGCCACCACAAATGGCTTAAACAGATTGACGAGATAATTTATTTTCCAATTCTGCAAAAGGCAATGTTAGGAACAGCGAAATTGTTACGGTACAGCTTGAATCTCTAAAGTCAAGGGAATTGATTTTATGTTCAAAAAAGAAAACTCCAACTAAAAACATCCAACAGTTGATATGAAAAAAGAAAAATAAATAAATAAAAAAAAATAAAAAAATTTTAAATAAAAAGTAAATAAATTTAAAAAAAAAATTTAATAATAATAATAATAATAATAATAATAATAATGATGATGATGATGATGCATGTGGTGACATTGTTGCATTACCCATTCTTTCAGGGTACCCGTTAAGGTCCAACAAGAATAATAAAGAACAGAACGTATATGAAAAAACTTTGGTTTTCTTTATTTCCCATCACCAGATGGTTTACGCCGGTTACGCACACATATTGAACAATCTTTTGACATACTTTTGTCTCGTGAAAGTTTTTTTTTTGCTGAGGTCACAAACTTGGTTTACGCTAGAAACTCGTTCGTATATACACCCAATTGGAAAGGAATTTTCTCTGCATTGTCTATCCGAGCGTGAACTGAAGCAATTGTTCCACAAGCACTTTGGTGAAATACAAGTATGGGGATTCTTTCACAGTACCAACTTGCTTATCAGTTGCATTTTTAGTCAGCGGACACGAAAGCCTAACAGCAAGACGGGCTTGGGTACCATAGCCAATAAAGCTTCATCGGTGCCATAAATATCGGTAAACTCGCATTCTTCCGATACATCGATACTCCGATCACCAAGCGTTTCAGCTCTTCGCGTTTTTGAAACCGTCGTTGTTCAAGCCCCTTTTGCACTGCGGAACGTTCTCCTTTTTAACAGTTATCAAGTCGCCTTTCTTTCTTTTTCGACGTCCCACCCACAATGGACTCGTCCACGATTCATTTTCCCCTCACTCTTCATTATCTTACAACATCAGCTACGGCTGGTACCACACACAATTATTATGAAGGGTCAAAGAGGATGAAAAGGCCGAGGAGGAAGAGGACCAACCGACTTCGACCGGAAGAGTGCTGAAATTACTTCAACCTTGGGAAGGCTTATTGCCACTCAAATTCCAGGGAAGCCCGACAGTCGTTGCTAGCAAGAAATCAATGGTAAACGACTGTTGTGATACGCAAAGTGATTTGCAATCATGATCTAAAAAGGTGGAGAATGTTGGAAATCTGGGGAGACTTTTGTCACTCGGACTCCAGGGAACACAACTTGTTATTGCCACTGACGATGACTTGTATGAAAACTCCTAGTGAGTAAATAATAATAAAAGATACCAAAAGTCTTTGAGCCTATTTTTACCACTTTTCTGTTTCGCTTTCAATCTCACACGCGTCGAGTGAAATGAGTATGGTGGAGGAGCGATCTTTTGAATATTTGGTGAATTCCGTCTCTTTGCGTTTTCGGCTTCTCTCTTTTGTTATTCTTGGGTGCGTTGATGGGGTGAATGTTCGCTATCATTTTCTAAATAAAATACAACGAAGTGTAGGGGTAGAGTTATCTCCTCCTTGGAATTGATTTGCTTCTCTGGCAGAGAGCCTGTCGATCACGTGATTCATTCCCTAGTGATTCCCAGTTGCGACATAATCTTTATTTAAAAACTAGGCTTTCTCTATCCCCCCATCTCTCTCTCCCCCCCCCCCTCTCTCTCTCTCTCTCTCTCTCTCTCTCTCTATATATATATATATATATATATATATATATATATATATATATATATTATCTTCCTTCTCCCGTCGGTCTTCCGCACCCCTCTCTCTCTCTCTCTGTCTCTCCATCTCTGTCTCTGTCTGTCTGTCTGTCTGTCTCTCTCTGTCTCTCTCTCTCTCTCTCTCTCTCTCTCTCTATATATATATATATATATATATATATATTATTTATCTACCTCCCACAAGGTAAGATGTGACACAAGGTCAGGAAAGTGGGATTAGATAAGCCAGCGCTCGAGAGATGAGCACTCTGGCCATTTAAAAATTGCCTGGGCAGCCCCGTCGGCATTCCCCGGTAGGGGCGCCTCAGGCAGTAAGTAATAAACTTACTCCTCCCTAAAGAGGGGAGGCAAAGCCTGGGAGGGTGGACCTCCTACAGGACAGCGTGAAGTATCCATCGGAACAGATACTACACTTTGATCATGGCCAAAAGGCCACAATATATATATATATATTTTTTTTTTTATTTTTTTTTTATTATATATATATATATATATATATATATATTATTTCCCTCTCCCACCTCTCTCCCGCACCCCCTTTCTCTCCTCTCTCTCTCTCTCTCTCTCTCTCTCTGTCTCTCCCTCTCTTTCTTCCTCTCTCTCTCCCTCTCTCTCTCTCTCTCTCTCTCTCTCTCTCAGCTTCTACTTTTCAACCATACAGATCATATATCCTTTAGATTTTTACATAAACTGCCTTTAAAAAATAAAAGATCGTCCCTGGCCTTTAAAGTTTTAAGATAAATAAATTATCCTTTTCGCTAAGATCAGAGTGTAGTATATGTTCCGTTGGATGCTACACTCTGTAGACCGGTACCGTCTTGGCCTTTGGGCCTTGATTCCACCGGTCTGAGGTATTGTCCTGTGCAGTTTTACGAGGCTTCACCTTCCCAGGCTTCCCCAAAATATCATCATATGGTGATTATCCATACACTTAAAATGATTTTCCGTGTCCCCTGTGTATAAGTTCTGTTCATTCTTGATGTTATTATTTACTGCGGCTGTGTTTATGAAACTGTAGGTATGTTGTCAACATCAGAAATTGGTTTAGTTCAGCATCAAATCCATACATTTGTCCGATCATTTGTATCGTCGGTTCTAAAAAATAATCGTCGCCATTTTGAATTTATTTGCTTTCGAAATAAACCAAAACATTTTATGAAAAACGAACCATTTTAACAGAACGTAATCGTCTTTTACGACTTTATCTTTTCAGGTGAAAACCATTCGCTGCTATGAAGATCCTCCAGTCTATTGTCCTTGAACATTTCTACGATGAAGATACAATCCAACCAAACTTTTCTTTGTATTTCTTTTATAATTGAAGAAAATTAAAACAAAAATGTTTATTTTTCAATATTGGATTGAAGTGTTTCTAAATTTTTTTCTATAAGAACTGAAATTCTTCAGCGTAACAAGATTTCCAGGTGGAGATGATTCGTTTCTATGAAGATCCATCAGTCTAAAGTTTTTGAAGAATTCTACGATGAAGATCCATTAATCTAAAGTCTTTGAAGAATGCTACGATGAAGATCCATCAGTTTAAAGTTTTTGAAGAATTCTACGATGAAGATCCATCAGTTTACGATGAAAATCCATCAGTTTAAAGTTTTTGAAGAATTCTACGATGAAGATCCATCAGTTTAAAGTTTTTGAAGAATTCTACGATGAAGATCCATCAATCTAAAGTTTTTGAAAAATTCTACGATGAAGATCCAATCCAAACAAACTATTCTTTTATTTTTTTTATAATTGAAGAAATTTTTTTAAATAATCATTTTTCATTATTGGATTGAAGAACCAATAGAGAACTTCAGCTTCATGGCACAACTGTTTGACGTGTCTTAAAAAGACAACTGCACTTGAAACCATACAGACTACAGTTGTAGCCCAACAGTTGTAGGACTAAAAAGATAAATGTCAAAAGACACTCTGTATGATCTAATATTTTAGAATTAATTAACAAATCATTTTTATTTGAGAATTAATTATTTTTATTTCATAATTTTCAAAGTTTTATTTTACTAATGAGCCATTTCATTATACAAAGCCCGAGGGTGGGGGGCACTCGGGGATTATGGTTAAAGAGATTTTCGGTTGGTCGATAAGCAATGGATTGTGCTCCGATGAACTTACTGCTCTAGTGCCCCCAAGACGCAAATATACTAGAACAACCCGACAATCAGCTAGGTCCCATCCATTCACTATGGAGGTCCCCAGATGCCGGATAGCCTTCTACTCCAGTAGCTTCTTTCCTCGTGCTGCCGGCCTCTGGAACTCCCCTCCTGCTTCCTGTTTCCCCGACTGTACCGACATGCAGAGGTTTAAAACTAATGTAAACAGACATCTCGCTGCACAGCTCCCAACTTAGGATGACACCCAAAACGTACACCCTAATTCTGAATAGCCCCTTACGTCTACAGTGGCAACCTGCTCTTCTTTGGGGTGAAATATCTTGGAAAAAAAGGGCCACCACGCGAGCATTGGAAATAACCGGTGGATTGAGCATAAGATTTCTTGGCATAGCGAAATTTTGCAACATCTTTACAACACTACTAGTATCGTATATCTCTATAAAGCCACCATTTGCTGATGATCGGGGTGTTGTTGCCACATCTGGGCTGGTGTATTAAACACTAGTCTCCCTTTTGTACAGTGTATAAAGAAAGAAGTTCTAACGTAATCAGTCTTGCACTATCTGCAAAGCTCTAACCCCTCTCATATCACCACAGAGTTACATCCTTGCCCCTGTTTTAAAAATACTTCACTACGAACCCACGGCACTAGTATCCCCTCCTCCAACGTAAAAAAACCCTCCCTACCTGACTAGCAGCAAAATCACACCCCTTCACTGTTGAGACCCTTACATGACGGAAGATTTTTTACTCTGATAGATTCTTTCCTCAAACCGATTAGCTTTGGAATTACCTCCCTGTCCCCGTTTTCCCCGACCGTTCCTACATGCAGAAATTAAACCCTTAAATGCTTTATTTTATATTGTTTTGAAAAAAACATTATCATCGAAGATACTGATTACATTTTTAGTGGGTGTGTTGATGCAACATCATACTAATATCTACTCACACTTGGCAACAGGCTCGTTGCAGATGTGAAACAAGTTGCAATTTGACACATGTTGATGAGATGTGTCATATTTGAAGGAAAAAGCATTTAAGGGTTAAATGTAATGTGAACAAACATCTAGCTACCACGGCTGTCTACCCAAACATATTTAAATCCTGTCACAGTAGCCCCTTGTGCTTCAGTGGCAATCTGCCTTGTTTGAGGTGATTAAAAGTAATTTTTAAAAATGTTTAAATAAACTTCACCATAGAATGAGCCACCTACTACATGTGAACGAGAAAGACGAACAGCTTGTTCGTTTGACGGGGAATATGACGGCCAATCCGTAAAGATCGAAGAAATCTCACCCGCTATGTTACATCATGTTACGATGTAATTGATGGCTTCAAGATAAATGGTCCAAATCAGATTGCATTTGTGTAAACATTCCGTATGTCTTTAGTGGTTACCATATAAGTTTTTTTTTTTAATATTTTTGTCACTGTCTGTTTGTCTGTTATTCCGTTCGTTTTCTAATTTTCTATAAAAAAAGGTTCATTAGTTGTTCATGAATAAACTTACGATGAGGAATAAACTTACGATGGGGAATGCAGAATATTGGCTTTGCAGAGAGAAATGCGACATCAAAAGAAATAATATAAAGTCCATCCCCCAAAAGATCATTTTCTTGACAACTTAAGACAGCAAAGTATAAAGAGAGTTCGATAATGACTGAGAGTACAAAGCGTCCAAGAAATGTTTCGAGTGAAAGAAGGTGTTTTAATCTGTAAGTAGAAATTGGGTACGGAGTCAAATTTGTTATTATTAAATGGGAGGTAATTCAGTAAATTATTAAAAGAGTGGAAAAATAATGAAGAAGGGGAGATAACTTTACGATTTTTAAAAATTGTTACATTAATGCTAATATTTCAAATGTTAATAAATAATATCTAGTGTAAATTCTAAGTTTTTTTTTAATAGCAAAACTATTTTAAATCTAATATTTAATGCTAATATTTAATGCTAATATTTAATGTTAATATTTAATCTAATATTTAATGTTAATATTTCAAACGGTAATAAATAATATCTAGTGAAAATTCTAAGTTTTTTTTAATAGCAAAACTATTTTTAATCTAATATTTAATGCTAATATTTAATGTTAATATTTAATGGTAATATTTAATCTAATATTTAATGTTAATATTTCAAACGGTAATAAATAATATCTAGTGAAAATTCTAAGTTTTTTTTAATAGCAAAACTATTTTTAATCTAATATTTATTTAATATAATATGTATTTTCATAGAAATATCAAAAACGTTGTTCTAAAGTAATTGGTGGATCTATTGTATAATGGCAAATCACTGGCTTGCAAAATATTCTTAAAAACAAAAGAATTAAGCTAATTAAATCAAGAAATAAAGAAGACCCAAAAATAGTTATATTTAATTAAATAATTTAATTAAATATTTAATTAAATATTTTATTAAATCATTTATTTAAATATTTAATTAAATCATTTAGTTAAATATTTAATTAAATTTAATTAAATATTTAATTAAATTTAATTAAATATTTAATTAAATCATTTATTTCAGCACTATACTATAGTTTACACTTAACTAGTGTGCCTGGCGTGAAAGAAACTTATTGCTGTTCTTTCTTTCTTTCTCATTTTTAAATAATGCGTCACCATTTATCAAGGCCAAACACCAATTGAGGATAAGGGTTAATGGGATAGATTGCCAATTGAATGATGAAGAATATTATGAGAGGATTAAAACTTTTAAAAAGCAATGAATAAACTTTGAAGACTGTTTATGACAAATATTTGTTGAAATCAGATTTGAAGATGACCGTGTTGTAGTCTGCAAGGAAGCGGTCCCACGGAAATATGTTAAAAGTGCTGAAAAGTTCTTGGAAAGAAACTCTGTTCATGGAAATTTTGTTTGATGTTTGGAAAAAGAAATCAAAGTTGTTTCAGTTGTGGCAGTTAGACGAGTTCTTACTTTGAGTGCCTTACAAAAAGGAAAAATCTGATTTAAGCTCAATCTGTGGTATTACTGCTGTGCCTAGAAAGAATGACAACATATTGATATATGAAAATATAACGAGATATCTTTATTGTCGGTGGCGGTGAAAGATTGTGGGTTGGTAGGAGGGAGATGCACGCACAGGAATTCGACGCTCCATTCTTTCTCGGCCCAAACATCAACCAATTGAGGATATCAATTTTGGGTTGTTATTATATAACAATTTGTGGTCAACTCAAACGCCCCATTGTACGGCATTGTCACTTTAGCCACACTTCTATGACGTTTTATTCGGCGACGGGGTTTCAATTAACTGACAATCCAACAAATGTGTTTATCTTCTCTTGGTATGACTCGATTGCACCTGGCATATACTTCTAGTCAAATGACCTTTCATACTTCCCACATTCACCTTCTTTTGACAATATATCTTTTGTAACTTCTTCCCATGTTAGGTGCATTATTTTTATTCAAGTGACCTTTTGACCATCCGATAATTATAGTATCTTTTGACAATCGCCAGGTGCATTTCTTCTTATAAACATGACTTTTCCGTACACACAGCCTGGATATTTTACAAGTCGAGTACATGCCATGGAAATAACGATAGAGCAGAGAGAGACTAGCAATTCCTCTGCTGTGAGAATGGAGTCGTAGAGAACAGAAGAGACCCCCCACTAGATTGCGAAGTAGATTTTGTACTGTGTCGTCAACAAAAGAAGTTTATGACTCTTATATAGATAGAGGGTTGCATCTGAAGTCAGGTACGTTTTTGAGCGGTGGAATGATCCAACCATTTTCCCAGAAAACTTAGTAACAGATTTGAATATAGGCACTTAATGAATGTCCTTAATCTGTCTGTATTTTTGTTGGAATTCCATTTTAACTTGCACACATAGATTACAAAATAAAAGCTTTATTTAAAGTCTTTAGAAGAATATATATATATATATATGTTAAAACGTTGTTTTAATTTTGTTGTATTCGTTTGCCTTTGTCATTTGCGCCTTTGTCATTTTTTTTTTTTACCCATTTCCCCCACGTTGAGGTTTTTTTTTTCGCTGACAACATGGTTTACTTGTCATTTCCATTTGAGGAGATTAATCATCAATAAACATTCGTGCTTCTGTATTCAGATGACATTTTAATCTCTAATTTAGAAGAGTCTGTTAAAAAGGGAGATAATCCAAACCGTTTTTTGTTACCATTACCCATAAGGAAAATCGAGAGAATTAGTAAGAAAATAAATTAAAATCTGGTACTTATGCAGTTTAACGACCGAGCTGAAATAATAATGTTATGATTTAGAAAGCAATTCTTAACATGGGGAAATAGGGGGTCGATTAACTATTCTGTTTATTAAATTGTTAGGTTAAAATACAGAATACTTATGTCTAGAATCCTTATTTAAAGTTTAATCAAAATCCATTACATTATTTTTATTTTAGAATATGTCTACAGTTCAAGAAGGAATTGAAATTAGGGGAATCTTGCTTGTTTTGTTATGATATCCCGGGAATGTGAAGGGGTGCTGATTAGATCATCGAGTGTGGTATTTGTCCGCAATGAGAAATTTCAGAAGGTGTGGTTTTTGGAGCCCAAGATAAAATTTGTGATATTTTACGAATATGGTTTTTGGTGATTGTTCCTCTATCGTTGTTAATTAGTGGCAAGGGTGGCAAGACTTTCGGGCGCCCAAAATGTGTTATACAAGTTATATATATATATATATATATATATATATATATATATATATATATATATATATATATATATATATATATATATATATATATATATATATATATATATACATATACAGGGTGATTCATAAGTCACTTAGCTATTTATTTCTGAAATTCTAAAGTTAAAAAATACGGTAATACAAAACAGAAAGTTTATTCAACAAATTCATTTATTACAACAAATTTTCAAAATTTCCACCTTCGTTCTGCATGCATAGCTCCATTCTTTTTTTGCAAGGAATTTACGACTCTCTGTAGCATATTTGATTGATTCATTTTACAAACTCGGCAGTGATTTTTATTTGAGGTCGTCATTGCCTTTCAACAAGTGTGGGAGATTCATCAAATTTGGCCATATGAACAACAAAAATTCGCTCTTCAATTGTAAATGACAAACTGACTGAAAAAAAAGCACATATGATGATCTACACAAATTTAAATAAATAAAAATAAATATATATAGAAACAAATATATAAACGAACAAATTTAAAATACCAAATAGCAGTAATTAGAGAGTAAGATAACAATTATCAAAAGTTCATAGTATGTTTGTGCTTCATATGGTAATCATTTTAAATAGCTAAGTGACTTATGAATCACCCTGTATATATATATATATATATATATATATATATATATATATATATATATATATATATATATATATACTGAATAATTGGCTTTTTAATTTGAATAAAAAATATCTTCGTGTATTAAATAATTCCTATTTATTGCTAAATAATAGAACTTTAAAAATGTCACTCAATAAGTCCCGACCCTTAGATATAGATGTCGACACTAATAAAAAAAACACCCCTATGATTTTTATAAAGCACTAACCTTCAAATTACACGTGTCAAAGTTTGAGCCAAACCCGATCATCAATCAATCAAACTGAGTATCAATCATTTGTGGGTGACAGTCTGCTGGAGGTTGAAGGTTAATTCTTCACTACAAGTGATAATAGCTAATAATAAAATAAAATAATTACTTAAAACTTCTACTCGGACATATTATTTAAACGAAAATCGCTCCAGACAAGTCATGAAGCCACTTTATGTAAGGAGCTAAAAAAATACTACTTCAAGGTCAAACACATCCAACGATAAGTGCTAAGTGGATAGATGCCGACCCATAAAACAGCAATTCTTCCCCCTTTGTCAGAAACATCTTATAAAATGTGAGGACGAACGGAACGAGAACAATCTACCCCTGGTGGATTAAATAAATGGTTTAGTTCGAAAATATGCACCTGAATAAGGTCGGTGGTTAGATCGGCCGAAACGTTGTGAAAATAACAACTAATGTGAGAATAATAGTCCGAATAATTCATTTTGTTAATCCTACATGATTACGAAAGGAGATTGAAGAAAGAAAGAAAGAAAGAAAGACAGAAAGAAAGGGGAAAAGAAAGAAAGAAAGAAAGAGAAAAAGAAAGAAAGAGAAAAAGAAAGAAAGAATGAAAGAAAGAAAAAAAGAAAGAAAGAAAGAGAAAAAGAAAGAAAGAAAAGGAAAAAGAAAGTAAGAAAGAATGAAAGAAAGAAAGAACGAAAGTAAGAAAGAACGAAAGAAAGAAAGAAAGAAAGAAGAAAAGAAGAAGGGCAAATAAACAAAAAACAGACATGTATACAAGAATATCTACGAGAAGATTTTAAAAAGAAAATCAAATAAATTGGCTTAAACTAATTGGAGTCTACATCAGATCTTAAAAAACGTAGAGCATTAGTATTTGACTAGGAATCAAATGCCAATAAAATGAATTTCTTTGTTAGCAAAACTTTATTGCACTGTTGTCCAACCGTTCTGAATAAAAATAGACGCGATTGATATTTGTGTGATCAACTTTTGTTTTATTGTCAAGCGCAACTAATAATGTTCAAAACTGCCGAGAAAACACTGAGATATCAAAATTAGCTAAAGAGTACTTGGCATGCGAATGCATCTGGCGGCCATCTTGGAAAATTGCGAACTTTTCTTGTAGAGACGAATCAAAACGATCCATAGAATAATATATTTTATCGACAACTTGTGGGGACAAGCAAATATACAGTTTCTAAAATGTCGAGATGAGGATTGATGACTTGTATGATTTGGATTGTTCAGACTGCTGTTCTCATCTTGAGTGTTATTCTCACAACGTTTCGGCCGATGTGACCTCTGGCCTTCTGCAATTGTATCTTGTCGAACTCGGGAATATTTCTGTCGAACTACGGGAATCTGCAAGGAATTTCGAACGGAACCCTTTATTTAATCAACGGGGGTAGCATGCTCTCGTTCTGTCAACCATGACCGGATAGAAGTCTTCAGTAATTCGCAATTTCTTGTATCGCCCACACCGAGGATTGAACCTTAAACCTTCAGAAGACTGCACTTAGAACTGAATTTTACTTAGTACTTTATGCGTTCAAGGTGAAGATAGAGTTGTTTTGTGTGTAAGAAGAAGTAGAGTATTGATTTACTCCTCTCCAGGAGTTAGGCACAAGGCCAGTTTTTATCTTACTCCCACAAGTAAGATGTGACCCAAGGTCGGGAAAGTGGGGTTTAAAAATTGCCTGGGCAGCCCCGTCGGCATTCCCCGGTAGGGGCGCCTCAGACAGTAAGCAATAAACTTACTCCTCCCCAAAGAGGGGAGGCAAAGCCTGGGAGGGTGGACCTCCTAGAACTGCACAGGACAGACCCATAGACCGGCGTAAATGAAGCCCCGAAGGCCAAGACAATACCAGTCTACGGGGTGCAGTATCCATCGGAACAGATACTACACTTTGATCTTAGCCAAAAGGCCAAGAACAGTTAGAGTAGCCATGTTTGTTTTGACTGGCGCCGTGTAAGTTGACGCGTAACAGGGTGTGTAAATTGGGTAGGCATTGTAGATGTGTGTACATTAGCTTGCTCTGTTATGTCTGTGTTAGAGAAAGTGTGTGTGTGAACTTGTATTTACGTGCGTTCGATGATCAGAGTGTGTGTATTGTCCTGTGCGTACAATAGTTCGTGAATGTCTCTCGTCATATGTATGCCACTTGCCCTCTCCTGTTCTCACTAATATTCATGTAAACAAGCGTCTGCATTTGTAAAGTTAACCACGAAATAAGAAAGAAAAAAAAAAGAATAGAACACGTTTTAAATTGGAAAGTTTTTAAAAAGAAAAAAAAGAAAAGAAAAAAACGTATAAATCGGTATAAAAAGCAAAAATGAGAAATAACAGGTCTCGTCATGGCAATTGATTGAAGGCGGGAGGTTGTCTCAATTGCTAGTCGCTTTCTCAATTCCCCTAATTATTTGAAATTGATTCGCCTGGCAGCTTTTTACTCGCTAAATTTTGCGTGACGAGTCAGACACACACACACACACACACACACACACACATATATATATATATATATATATATATATATATATATATATATATATGTATATATTATATATATATATATATATATATATACACATATATGAATAAATACACATTGCGCTTTATCAGAAAGTTGAGGATTAATTTTAATTTGATGTGATTCTATTTTTACGATTGTTTGTTTAGATGTTTTTTGGATCTCTGTGAATATTGTTTTACCGAAATGTGGAAGTTGTAAAACTGATCACAAAGTTGTATATTCTTCAAAAATAATTAAAATTCTTTTAAGCAAGATAAGCTATTTTGAAAGACTTTATCGCGTCCGGCGAGTAGGAAAGCAACAACCTGGAAAGAGATAGAAAGCTGTGTTTGGGGTTTTTATATTACGTGCGAAATTAGGGGGTTAATATTATTGTGCTTTTAGTTGGTGTAATGAAACTGCTGATTTGAGCTGTTGTCCAATCCAGAGTCGATACTTAAAAAAAAAAAAACATTCGCCGCTACTGTTGCTTTCTATATTCTATTTCATACAACATGATGGGGCTATTCTGAAAGAAATATAGTTCCGGGTTTGGTCCTTCGCCTATGAATAAGCCAATCTTACGGAAAACCAAGATCGTGGCTTTTTCTAATCTATTAGATCGGGATGGTTGCCCGAACCATATTGACCCAATTCCTACTTAACTCGCTGTTCATCATCGCTCTGTGTAGATCTTCGAGTTGAGAACCAGTATCTTCGGTCAATTGTTTTGTGTACGTCTTATAGTGTCGACCAACTTTAACTGTTCCGTGTGTTGGCGTCCATAAAATCAGATCACTGATAACCTCTTCTTTGCTTCTATAACAATGTCCAGCGAATCTCATTCTCCTTTCTTTTATTACTGATGATATGTTAGACAAATTGCCATACATCCGTTTATTAGATGGGTGCGTTTTCCAGTACATGTTTAATACAGCACGGAACATCCGTGTGTAAGTTCCAGTTTTTTTGTTAGAGTCCAAGCTGGTGATCCATAAAGCAGTATGGATTCCATTACGGCTTTTTAGTAGGATAAAAGTTTTTTTGTTTTTTTTTAAGATCATAACAAAAAAATTTCTGAATATTTTTTTTGAATTGGTTTACTTCAGCCGGATAGAAAATATTTTATTAATTCGTATTAAAGCTAAGTTAGAAATCTCAATAACGAAATAAATCTGATTCAAAGCCATAAAAGTGTCATAAAAGTGTCATAAAAGTGTCATAAAAGTGTCATTAAAGTGTTATAAAAGTGTCATAAAAGTGTCATTAAAGTGTTATAAAACTGTCATTAAAGTGTTATAAAAGTGTCATAAAAGTGTTATAAAAGTGTCATAAAAGTGTCATTAAAGTGTCATAAAAGTGTCATAAAAGTGTTATAAAAGTGTCATAAAACTGTCATTAACGTGTTATAAAAGTGTCATAAAAGTGTTATAAAAGTGTCATAAAAGTGTCATAAAAGTGTTATAAAAGTGTCATAAAAGTGTCAGAAAAGTGTCATAAAAGTGTCATAAAAGTGTTATAAAAGTGTCATAAAAGTGTCATAAAAGTGTCATAAACAGTCAAAGAAAAGGAGTGGGGATTATTACTTTTCATTCTGTATGTTCAGCATGATCACCAAAGTTAAGCAACGTTGACCTGGTCAGTAGCAGATGGGTGACTATTTGAGAGATACCTGGCGCTATATGTGGATGAGGCGGCAACAGACCCACCTTCTAAAACTAACGTTGTTAAAAAATATCCCCTCCTGATCCGGATTATACAAGCGACTGGAGACCGCTTGTGTGAAATTGAAATCGGAGATAAATTTTACAAGTTCGGTTTTCACTTATGACTTCCCGCGTTTTTGATATTGAGTATTTGTGCAAATATACTGTCACTCTGATTACCTCCGCTTAGGAGGTTATGTTTTCAGTCAAGTTTGTTTGTTTGTTTGTTTAAAGTCAAGTGTCCGCATCGTTTGACCAATCGTCACCGAACTTGGTCAAAATATCGGTCATAGTCTAACTTGGAACTGATCTAGGTCAAAGTTCAAGATAAAGGTTACGGAAAAGATTAAAATCACACTTTTGGCGATAACTTCGGTTCCGTTAGCCCATAATGTAGCCAATGAACAATGTTGGAATTAAATATCCCTGGAAGAAAGTCCAATTCTCGTACGTGAGAATCCAGTAACAATTATGTAGATAAGTGCAAAATAGAAACACAACAACAATCGTATATAAGTTTAAAACAGTTTTACTTGTGAGAAAAAATGAGGGCATATATATATATATATATATATATATATATATATATATATATATATATATATATATATATATATATACAACAAATGGTGAGTTCAAAGTTCAGAAAGGAGGAAGTGAATTTAGGTTTGCGAAAACGTGATTCGTGGGAGTTCTGGTAACAGGTTTCACGTGCGCCCGCCTCAATTCTGGCTCTTGTCGAGATGTAGTCACTTCAAGATGGTTGGTAACAGGAAGGAGTGGAGGCTCTCTGCAACTGCCGTCGTGGGCTTTGTCTCAGAAGCATCCAGCCGCGGTCCTACCAGGTTCAAAAGGTGGGTCGAAAAGAGGCCGGAACACAGCGTGCAAGCGTTTTTATGAACTGACTCACGTGACCCCTAAGGGAGTAGGGGTTGGAATGCCTGACAGCCAATCCGTAAGACTCTTTAAGGGTAAGGCTGCAGCCAGTAAGTGAGGGGACGTTAATAAATTCCAATAGCCTCGCAGACATTGAACTTTGGATTTTACTTTGAAAAATTCGCTCATGTTCGAAATTTTGAAGAAATCTAAATTTCCATTTTTTCTAAATTTTATGTATGGATATGGTGCTCTTCAATTACAGTAACCGCCATGGAAAATGTCAGCCTTATTTTTAGTTATCAATGTTTCCATTGCATAATTACGGGGATAATTCATACAATATGAAGAAGTAAAGCCCATACTTACGTTGTCAATCCGAGGTATGCAATCTCACGACTAGCTTATTTTATTGTTGTTAATATTCTATAAAGCATTAGACTTGGCGGTCTTTTTCTTTGGTTATATAACTAATTCTCTCTCTTATCTTATTTGCAAATGCCACCCCCTTTTTATTTTTCGTATCCCACTTGAAATTCCACTCCCACTTAGAGATCGACCTGTTTGTTTCTCGATTCAAAACAAACCGGAAAACAGTGGGTGGTCTACACATAAAAAGGGTTGGAAGAGCCTTACTATTCTTATAGGAGCGAATCTTCGTGTGGATTACAAGACTCTCTCCGACAAGAATTGGTAAGAAAAAGGATCGTTACAGACAAAAAAGAAAAACAGTGTTTTTCTATAAACAAACACTTTATAGAAATATACGAATATTTATTGCATACACTGTTGAGTGATGTGTCCAGAAGTTTTTTTTTTTTTTACTAGTTCTAGACTGTTACCTATTCTGGACTTCACCCTCTCCCCCCCCCTCTCCCCCCTCCCTCTCTCTCTCTCTCTCTCTCTCAACTGAATATGGGGGCTTCCATTATCTTTAAAGCGTGTTAAATACCTATTTGCCTCTCTCTGTGTGGGTATGTATGGTTAGAATTGGCGCTTTAGTCTTGCAACGATAAAGACAATAAGTAAATAAAAAGAATAAAAAAGAGGAAGAAAAAGAAGAAGAAAAAGAAGAAGAAAGAAGAAAAAGAAAAAGAAAAAAAAGAAGAAAAAGAAGAAGAAGAAGAAGAAGAAGAAGAAGAAAAAGAAGAAGAAAGAAGAAAACGAAGAAAAATGATAAGAAGAAAATAATAATAATAAGAAGAAGAAGAAGAAGAAAAATGATAAGAAGAAAATAATAATAATAATAATAATAATAATAATAATAATAATAAGAAGAAGAAGAAGAAGAAGAAGAAGAAGAAGAACTGAAAAGAACTTTGAGCATGAAGAAAGTCAGTATAATACCACTAATCGTAGGAGCACTAGGAACAATCCCCCAAAACCTGGAAAAAAACTGAGAGAAATTGGAATCAAACGGATCGTGGAACTATACAAAGGACGGCAATGGTCAAAACAGCTACAATCTTAAGAAAAATCATTGAATGCGGAAACCAACCCGCATAAGCTACGAAGGGTCACATGAAATCTACTACAGGAAGAAAACAAAACCATAGAAAGAACACATCACAAACAAAGAAACAGAAAATTCAAGAAACATCACTTTATAAGCTTCCCCCCCCCTCAATAAATTACACCGGCCCGACACAAAAATAAACCAATGAACAGATATAGCAAGAAATAGCATCATCATCATCATCATCATCATCATCATCATCATCATCATCATCATCATCATCATCATCATCATCACTATGATAACAACAACAATAACAATAACAATAATAATGATAATAATGATAACAATAACAATAACAATAACAATAACAATAATAATAATAATAATAATAATAATAATAATAATAATAATAACAATAATAATAATAATAATAAATAAATAAATAAAATAAAAAATAAAATAAAATTTTAAAAATAAATAAAAAATAAATAAAAAATAATATAATATATATATATATATATATATATATATATATATATATATATATATATATAATAAAAAATTAAAAAATAAAAAAAATATGCTACCAGTCTAGGCTGACACCACACAAAATATCTGCATAGGGTCAAGGAGGATGAGAAGACCGAGGAGGGACAGCACAAACCAGACCTCCACTGGAAGTGCAGAAACTGCTGGGACCTGATGACTGATCACTGATGACCTGTGTGAGAGCTCCTAGTGAGTAAATAATAATAATAATAATAATAATAATAATAATAATAATAATAATAATAATAATAATAATAATAATAATAATAATAATAATATGTGATGCCGAATACAAGTTTACAGACACAGAAATAAGAGTAAACCACCTGATGTACATGGATGACCTAAAACTATTTGCAAAAAGCAAAAAGGAACTGGAAAAACTGATAAATATGACCAGAATCTTCAGCCAGGACATCCAAATGGAATTTGGAATGGAAAAGTGTGCACTACTAGAAATAAAAAAGGAAAACTGGAGACAACAAAGAAAATAGAACTCCCCACCCAAGAGGAAATGAGGGCGCTAGACGAACAGGATAGTTACAAATATCTTGGAGTTCTGGAGGCAGACGCCATCAAATCTATGGAAATGAAAGAGAAGATTGGAAAAGAATATTTACGAAGAACAAGAAAACTCCTAGAAACAAAATTATATAGCAGGAATCTAGTAAAAGGAATAAACACCTGGGCAGTAGCACTAATAAAATACTCTGGACCATTCATAGGCTGAACCAAAGAGGAACTCAGGCATCTGGACCAGAGGACCAGAAAATTAATGACCATGCACAATGCACTACATCCAAAAGACGATGCGGACAGACTCTACGTGAACAGAAACGAAGGGGGAAGAGGACTGGTAAATATAGAAGATTGTGTGGAAGACTCAAAAAAAGAGCTGGAAAAATATATAACTCAACACAGGGAAATCCTTATCACCGCAGCAAGAGACACCAATCCAACGAACAACTCGGGAAGCACCGAAACCAGAAACAAAACGGCAAGAAAAGAAAAGTGGGGAAAAAATACTACACGGACACTTCAGAAGACTGACAAGAGAAGAAACCAACGAAAACAGCTGGACATGGCTAAGAAAAGGACACTTGAACAGAGAAACGGAATCTCTACTGATGGCTGCACAGAACAATGCAATTAGGACAAACTACATTAAAGCTAAAATAGATAAATCTCAGGAAAACAGTAAATGCAGACTGTGTGGACAAAGAGACGAAACAATAAATCATATAATAAGTGAATGTAGCAAACTAGCCCAGAACGAGTATAAGAACAGACATGACTGTGTGGGGAAAGCAGTACATCGGGAACTGTGCAAACAATTGAATTTTGAATATGCGGACAAATGGTACAAACATAAGCCAGAAACAGTACTGGAAAACGAAAAACACAAACTCATCTGGGATATGGATATACAAACAGACAAACTCATACAAGCAAGAAGACCGGATGTTATAATAATCAACAAGAAGGAAAAATCTTGCAAAATCGTAGACTTCGCCGTTCCAGCAGACGACAGAGTGAAAAGCAAAGAAACAGAAAAACGAAGCAAATACACAGAACTAGCCAGAGAACTGAAAGGAATATTGAGCATGAAGAAAGTCAGTATAATACCAATAATCGTAGGAGCACTAGGAACAATCCCCAAAAACCTGGAAAAACGACTGGGAGAAATTGGGATCAAAGGAATCATTGGAACTACACAAAGGACAGCAATGATCAAAACAGCTACAATCTTAAGAAAAATTATTGAATGCGGAAACTAACCCGCATAAGCTACAAAGTGTCACACGGAACCTAACACAGGAAGAAAACAAAACTAATGAAAGAACACACCACAAACAAAGAAACAGAAAATGCAAGAAACATCACTTAATAAGCCCCCCTCCCCCCAATAAATTACAGCGGCCTCAACTGACACAACACAAAAATGGACCAATGAACAGAAATAGCAAGTAACACCATAAGCTCACCACCTCACCCCAAAAAATAAATAAATAAATAAATAAAAAATAATCAGCTCCCCTAAATAAATAAATAAATAAATAAATAATAATCAGCTCCCCCCCAAAAAAATGAATAAAAAATATTTAAAAAATAAAAATAAATAAAATAAAAAGATAAAAAATAAAATAAAAAATAAAAAATAATAATAATAAAAAATAAATATATATATATATATATATATATATATATATATATATATATATATATATATATATATATATGTATAATAAAAAATTAAAAAAAAAATGGTACCAGTCTAGGCTGACACCACACAAAATATCTGCATAGGGTCAAGGAGGATGAGAAGACTGAGGAGGGACAGCACAAACCAGACCTCCACTGGAAGTGCAGAAACTGCTGGGACCTCGGGGAGGCTTACTGCCACCCAAACCCCAGAAAACACCAATGGTCCTTGCCGGCGAGAAATCAATGGTAAACGGCTGTTGTGATGCTGCAAATTTATTTGCGGTGGCTATCGAAAAGAGGTGGAGAATACTGGAAATCTGGGGAGACTTGTTGTCACTCAGATTCCAGGGAATACCAACCGGTTATCGGTGAGCAATCACTGATGACCTGTGTGAGAACTCCTAGTGAGTAAATAATAATAATAATAATAATAATAATAATAATAATAATAATAATAATAATAATAATAATAATAATAATAATAATAATAATAATAATAATCGCCTGCTTCATCGTGTTATTGTGGTTGTCACAGTAAACGACGTTTAGCTATTTAGTTGGTCTGTAATTTCATTCCACGCGATTGGTTCGCAAACTCAGGAGAAGAAAAAGAAAAGAAAAGTTGTATTCCCATTTGTCAAGTCGACGCCGGAACAACAACAACAACAACAACGTTTGACTCCTGTGGTTGTTTTTAATGCCAGCTTTTGACAGGTCTCAGTTGAAAGAAACAGAATATAGAAAACAAAAAAGGTAAATGAATATTCGTTCATTTTATTTTAATCATTTTCAAATCACCGTGGTCAGGATCCCTTTAATATAACAAAAAAAAAATGTATTTAAGTGAAATATTTTGAAAATCAACACAACGTGCAATTTAAATGAAAAATTAATTTATTTAATTTTTTTTTTTTTTTTTTTTGCAAGTTTTCGTTGTAGAACAACTTTGTCAGGCGAGACTGTCCTATAGCTTTTTCTTCTTTCTCATTTTAATGGTATTAACCCCGAGGGGTCGAATCACGATAGAAGCAGAAATACGCCTGACAAAGTTGTTCTACAACGAAAGCTTGCAAAAAATAAAAATTAAAAATAAATAAATGAATTTTTCATTTAAATTGCACGATTGTTGATTTTCATAATATTTGACTTTAATACAATTTCATGCGTGCCTCAAAGATGTTGTCAATTTCCTTACCTAAAAAAATGATTTAGGACAAATCACTTGATCGTATTTGTGCAATGGTAATTAATTTCGCAATAGTAAATTTAGTGCCACTTATGCAGTTTACGGACCAGGCTTAAATAATAATGTTATTATTTACAAATCTATTCTTAACATGATGAGAGCTGTGGGGGGGGGGGCTTTATTACTTTCACCTAACAATTTAATACATAAAAGATACCGTAAAAATTGAATTTTACTTGGAAATCCTATCTAAAAAATAGCCCGTTCCGTAAACTGCATAAGCACCAATTT
Source organism: Sepiola atlantica (assembly GCA_963556195.1). Taxonomy (NCBI): domain Eukaryota; kingdom Metazoa; phylum Mollusca; class Cephalopoda; order Sepiida; family Sepiolidae; genus Sepiola; species Sepiola atlantica. The sequence goes on along the minus strand of OY744541.1, from coordinate 16,138,323 downwards.
AGTTAAAAAAAAAAACTAAAACTGTCGACATTTGACGAATATAATTGAATATGCTATATTGAAGTTTTTAGCTTTAAAATGGCTGCCAATTTTTTTGTCTCACTTTGCAAATGGTGACGGGAGAAAATAATACGCCGTATTATTTTACTGTTTAATAATCGGATTTTTTTTTTTTTTTTTTTTTTTTTTGCGAATGATAATTTGTGGCAACAAATAATAAAAATCAGACGATGTTTCTTTAAACTAAGATTATATTACAATTTAAACAAAAAAAATATTTTACAAATATCAATTATAAAAAGTGTAGGTTGATACGCCAGTCTGTTTGCATACGTGAATTTGGGGTTGTTTCTACGACCACCAATCAAATATTTCTATTGTTTGGGTTAAAGTGAAAAGTGAACTCTGAAAGAAAGCCGGTACGACTTTTTCAGAAATATAATGCATTATCAAATTATCACGTGTGAAAAAAAGGCAAAAATTAGAACTAATACCCCTTCCTCGGAAAAAAAAGGCATAGTAGAGCACAAGGATAATTTCCACGGTGGACTTATCTGCCAAAAAAAAAAACAGAAAAAACATTAATATTTGCAATATTTGGCCGCGATATGCAGACGATAAATTGTAGATACGAATGAAAAATAATCAATTTATTATTTTATCTGAATGATGTTATGGCTCGACCAATATCGCATCCATTCCCTTTTCCGGCCAAGCATGACCAATAAAATCACGGTCGTCAAAGATTTCAAAATATGATCAAACACAAGTAAACAAATAAAGGTAAAACTACATAACACAAATCCCCCCTTGCTGTGCGCATGCGCCAACAAACGGAAGCGCAAAAATTAAAAGTCTATCAATAAAAATTTAAAAAAACAAACAAACACCTAAATTTAAACTGGATACAAATTGTTGCTAAATTAGTAAATAAAACTAATGCAGTAAAAACATCTTTGTGTTCTTTTCTAAGCAAATATTCACAAATATATACTCCCATTGATGAGGAATTCAATTAGCGCTTCCGTTTGTTGGCACATGCGCACATCCAGGGGGGGGGGGGCTGTGTTATGCAGTTTTACCCAAATAAATTCCCCCAAATCCATGGTTGTGCAGAATAGAAATCCGAAGATTTTCAGTGCGTACGGAGATTCCTGAGTCTTGGCGTACGCTCGGCGAAAAGAACAAACTTTTCTTTTTGCAAACAATTTTTATACTTTTTCTTGATTACTCACAGGAAGGCAATGTTTTTAACTGTTTTCTTTTCTGATTTTTTTGGGGGAGGGGCTGAAAATGAAGAACGGATGTCGATAAAGTGCCTTTTCTAATTTTGATTTATTTCTTCTTCTACTCTTTTGATGGCTTGGCTTTTTGGCTAAGATCAAAGTGTAGTATCTGTTCCGATGGATACTGCATCCCATAGACTGGTCTTGTCTTGGCCTTCGGGGCTTAGTTTACACCGGTCTATGGGTCTGTCCTGTGCAGTCCTAGGAGGCCCACACTTCCAGGCTTCGCCTCCCCTCTTTGGGGAGGAGTAAGTTTATTGCTTACTGCCTGAGGCGCCCCTACCGAGGAATGCCGACGGGGCTGCGCAGGCAATTTTTTAAACCCCACTTTCCCGACCCGACCTTGGGTCACATCTTACTTGTGGGAGTAAGATAAAAACTGGCCTTGTGCCTAACTCCTGGAGAGGAGTAAATCAATACTCTTTTGATGGAGGTCTGTTGCCAGCTGGGCTTAGGGTTAGTGATAGGGTTCCAGTATTTTTTTTTGTGTGTGTGTGGAAAGGAAGACAGAAAATTGAGGACGGGGGTCGATAAATTGGAATTAGGCGTATTTACGAACTATTAGAAGAAATTGCAAATAAGTTGTAGGAAGCGACGCTCATCACTTTTAGATTCTTGTGCCGAATTGCCTTGTCTGTAACCGCCTTTTCTATTAATATCTATCTTGATATCTATGGAATTGGGCGTATTTATGACATATAGAAGTAGTAGTAGTAGGAAGCGATGTTGCCGAAATGCATGACGGGTGATGTTCTTTATCCGAAAACAGGTACAAATCAAAAATCTGCAAAAGTAAAAATGGGGAAAGAGTCGAGTATTCCAAATATTTGTCTCCACAATTTATCGCCTGCATATCTCAGCCAATTCTGGAATCTGTCAAAACTCGGGAATCTCCGTTAAATTCTTGGAAGTCTATTCTGCACAAGTACCAATTATATAAATTATTTTAATTTCCTGGAATTTAAAACATTTGTATATGAAATAAATCATAGATTCCGTTCAAATGTATCCGAATGCTTCAAGCTATGAATAATAACGTATGCAAATTTAATTTTATGAGCAAATATCAGGAAACTTAATCTTAAAAATAGCTGATGATAATAAAAAGAAAAGAATAATCACATATGCAAATTACATTTTTAAAAGTAAAGATTATTTTTCTTTTTTCGTATCGATTAGTTTATCCTTTTTCGTATCGATTAGTTTGTCCTTTTTCGTATCGATTAGTTTGTCCTTTTCGAATCGATTAGTTTGTCCTTTTCGAATCGATTAGTTTGTCCTTTTCGTATCGATCTGTTTGTCCTTTTTCGTATCGATCTGTTTGTCCTTTATCGTATCGATCTGTTTGTCCTTTATCGTATCGATCTGTTTAGCCTTTTTCGTATCGATTAGTTTCGTTTCAATGACTTCAAGTAGTGAATAGGATTTTGAATAGCGACCGGACGAAGCAGCTAATATAAAATATTGCCGTTTCTTTCTAGAGATCTTTGTGCGAAGAAGAACGTGCATGCATCAATTCTTTTTACTAATAAGTCACCACTTATATATTTCTAGTTAAATCATGAAGAATATTATGAGAAGATTTAAAAATGATGAACGGAATATAGAATCTGATTTATGAGGACGGTTTATGGCGGCTGTTTTTTTTTTTAATTTTTATATCAATTTTTTGTATAATTTATTTCGTCTAAAAAATTAATTTGTGTAATTGTATTCCAAAATAACGCCTCCGATTTCTATTACCCTAAACTCTGGGAATTGTCACATTTAAAAGAAAATATTTAGCATTTACTGATTGATGAATGGATTTTACATTGTTTACAAACTGTTTTTTTTGGTAACATCTGTAAAAGTATTTTTGTTTGTGTTGTACCGACCCTGTTCATGACTCAGCACTCCTAAAAGCGGCGGTTTGATCCTTGTGTTATATAATGGGACGCATGGGTGATGGACATACTTGCGCGATTTGTAACGGAGTCATCTCGTGCAATGTTGGTGCGATGTGTTCTCACGATTCGCGGTGACAGTTGACGTGGCGTCACAGTTTTCCCGATGGGAAAACGGCAGTGAGATTGGCAGTTCTTGACTGGAAGCCGACGAGTCAAGACGCATTAGTCATGTAGCGATTAAATAAGAGGGGAACACGGACCCCCAAAAATGAGAGCCAGACGATGTCCCCCTCTTCCTTCCTTTACAAGTAATTAGGAAATTAACTAGCGTAAGCTTTTCTCTCTCCACTACGACGTAACTGCTTCAGTATCGACAAGCTAATAAAAAAATAAATGGCTTAAAGTAAAAAGAAAGGCTTGTAATAAATTATCGTGTGTAAAAGATTTGATTACAGCTTGCGAGGAAACAGTCAAGGACAGTAGACGATGGAGTTTGTGACCACGGACAATGTGGCCGAAAGAAGACAGATAGCAGCCCGACACGAGCTGCAGGCGACAACGACGACGCACGGTTAGTACAAATAGTTTCCCCCCACCCCCACCCAGCTGAGATTCTCGAATAGAAACGACACATCGTCCCGTTCGCGGGATTAACGGGCGAACTGTTCTACAACGCCAGAGATTCGACATTACAACGTGTTATAAACCAGCAATTTAACACTTGAACAACTTATCCCCTGTTCAATAAAACTAACGCGGTTTCTTTTTTTTTTCACACATATCGCCACTCGGGCCGACCAATTTCATTAGAGCGTCGTATCAGCAGCAGCTGGCAAAACAGTATTAAAAGGGTGCGTTTATCCACGCTAGACTAAAAACAGAGGCTCACCACCAGGATTGCCGCCACCCTCCCCCCTCGACCGAGATGTTGTGAGAATAATATCCAACATGAGAACAGTAGTCCAGATAATTTAAATAATGTTTATGTGTATAGATTTATATGTATAAGATTCACTCCAAAACAAATGAACACATTAATAGGAATTATAAAAAAAATATATTCTAGGCAATGTGGTGAGTAACGTGAGCTCATTATTTTTTGTGAACTCTCCCAAAAATGACATTAAAATAAGCGAGATACAAACAATTGATAGAGAAAAAAATTGCTCGACATCAAATAATGCAATAAAACTTTAACCAAACAGGTGCACGCGTGTGCGCGTACATAATATGTATGTGTCGGTTAAACAAATGATCTTATCATTATGAATTATGGGATATGTATTCTAGGAAACACGGTAAGTTAAGTGGGCACATTATTTTATTTGTAAACTTACCATTTATGGGATGTCTCCAAAACCCCGATAAAAATTTAAATTAAAAACTAATACTTCTACCCGTTTTGGGGCGTGTATTCTGCTAGTGTACTATATAATATTCTATAATATTCTGCTAGTGTACTATATAATATTCTATAGTATTCTGCTAGTGTACTATATAATATTCTATAGTATTCTGCTAGTGTACTATATAATATTCTATAATATTCTATAGTATTCTGCTAGTGTACTATATAATATTCTATAATATTCTATAGTATTCTGCTAGTGTACTATATAATATTCTATAGTATTCTGCTAGTGTACTATATAATATTCTATAATATTCTATAGTATTCTGCTAGTGTACTATATAATATTCTATAATATTCTATAGTATTCTGCTAGTGTACTATATAATAGGCCATAAAAAATGTCTGTCACTTTTGTGTGAATAAAACTCTTTATTTCAAAATTCTACCATCCTCTTACCCTGCACATCCTCTTGCAAGATGTTTTCCTAAAAAAAAACTTTGTAAAAAAAAACCCTTGATACTATTCAACCTTCATTTTGTATTTTTATTTTATTTCTATTTTTATTTTTATGTTTTTAATTTTAATTTTTATTTTAATTTCAGTTATTTCATTTCTTTATTTTTATTTTGTATTTTTCATTTTTATTTTTATTTCATTATTTTTATTTTTTATTCTATAATTTTATTTTTATTTATTTTTTATATTTTTTATTTTTATTTTATAATTTTATTTTTATTTATTTTTTATTTTTTATTATATTTTTTATTTTATCCTTTTTTATTATTTTATTTCTATTTTTATTTCTATTCCATTGTTTTCACTACCCCTCTGACAAAAGAATTTGTAAATTTAATTAATTTATTGCATAATTTGAAAAGGTAAATCTATTGAAGATATTGGGTTATTTCTTTTATATGTACCGGTGTTTTTGGTTTATAGGTACCATTGTGTTCTCCCCCTCCCCCATATGCTACTAACATATCAACTGGTGACTCTTTCTGTCATTGGATGTTTCTCTACAACGAATTTTTTCTCTGACTTTCTTTAAGACGTGTTGCTAAAGGCGCTGATGAAGACGTTTTGGATTACCTTTATTAATTGATAAAAAAGTATTTCCAAAATGTTTTGTAAACGATCGTACGCTATACTGGACTTGATTTTCTAATTCTTGGAACAATTGTAATGTTTTAAATTTATTAAATGTTTATATAAGTATCATTAAAAATAACGGACATCTTGTGTCTGGTTATTTTTTCTAAGATCCTTTCCGTTTTTCTGATTAGGTTCTTAGTTTCAGACGGAAACTGGCTGATAAAATTGCCATAGCTTCCCAAAGCGCTTTGGGACCCTTCCAGGTCCATCGTCAGTGGAGCAATGTTAACCAGGCATAGACCTAGGAGTGAATATATATTCTATTTAGGCGGGAAAATAAAGGACTGTGTTTTATGTAAATTTATATTTATAGGCATTTGAGTATATTAGTACTAATAGTATAGTTAATCTTGTTAATAGCTGTTTTTTTCTGTTTTAATGTATAGGGCTTCGAGTGTGTGGAGTTTAAGTGTATTAGTATTTTGTGCGATGATTTTTGTGTTATCTACTAGAAGTTTACGGATATGCGAACGGGGGCAGGAATGCTTTTTATAGAGGTGCTGGGTTATTGCGGAGTCGTTAGATAAATGCATAGTTAATCTTCTGGATAGCGTCGTAACAGTCGACCCTATGTATTTCTCTCTCTCTCTCTCTCTCTCTCTCTCTATATATATATATATATATATATATATATATATATATATATATGAGAGAGAGAGAGAAGTAAAATGAAATAAACATTACAAACTCTACGCGGATCAACCTACTAATGTTTATTTAATTTTACTTATTAACTCTAATTTATATTGAGCACTTTTTTAAAGAAATATTGGTTTTAATTTCATGTTATCAATATATTTGAATATGTGTGTATGTTTTGAAAATTATGGAAATAACATTCCAAAATGAAATAAAACCAATTTATATATTCATTAACGTTTTGTTTACATATTCACGCCTATAATACAATAATTTACAACATTCTAAATAAAGTAGGAATCTCAACGATGCAAGCTACGTCATAAACGATGAAACAAACATTAAAAATTAAAAACAACAAAATATTTTCCAAAAAAAATGCATCTAATGCAGGTATATATACATGCAATAATTGCCATCAGATATACGTTGTTGAAACTCAACGTGAACTAAAGAAAAGGCCTGGTGAACATAAAAGAGTTATAAAAAAATAACAATTCCCTAAATGCACTATTCTCTCATACGTTAAAACATGATCATTCTTTTAACTTTCAACAAGCTAGAATCATTACATTCATTTTAAATAAATCTCGGCGAAGACTTCTTGAATCAGCACTCATCATAAACTCTAAAACAATTAAACAACGCAACGGCTTCTACAATTTATCTCCTTTAATCAGCAAACTTATTCTATCCAAACATAACCTGAATTTAGATCCAGCCTAGCTATTTTACACCACATTCCCAACGAAACTGTGTATGTAATATCGATATTAAAAACAAATAAACAAACACTCATTCCACTTCATAAACGACGCACCACACATTTTGAATTCTAATGGCTAAAAAAAAAACATCATAGTCGCACCACATTTTTTTTAATTTTAACGACTGCTTCTTTGGAAAAAAATTCTTTTTACGTCACAAACGCATCAAATATTTTTAAAATATTGTACTTGTATGCTATTTCTTCAAATCAATCATCTTGAGAAAGTCTTGAAATAAAGACGAAATGTTGATGAATATATAAATAATTTGGGTTTTTCCTTTTCCATATATATATATATATATATATATATATATATATGCACGTTTTATTAAACAGGAGTGCCAACTTCTGCTTACTCAGCTTTTGTTTTTTTCTAGTCTTCGTACGACGGATTTGATGTTATAAGTGTAAAAAATCTCCGTATTTTAAATCTCCAATTTATCTTATTTTGCAACCGCCTGACGACGACCGATGTCGGTCGAAAACGTTCGCACAAAATACGAAGATTTTTTACACTCCTTGGATTATAACATCAAATCCGTCGTACGGAGACTAGAAAAAACGGATCAAAAGCTGAATAAGCAGAAGTTGGCACTCCTGTTTAATTAAACATGCATAAAAGAAAGAATGCTACCCAATTATACAAATATATATATATATATATATATATATATATATATATGCAATGCCCCTCCGTTCAGTCTGCGCGTGCAAGGGTTGCGCAATTCCTAACAACACTTCTCCTGAGTCGACACGGCTTGATTCCAATGGAAAGCAAAGCAATAGAAACAATGTCGAGATAAGCAGAGAGCACATACAGCACCTGGTATTCCCAAATGGTCACCCATTTAGTACTGGCTAGGCTCGACGATGATCTAACGGGAACCGGTGTGTCAACGTGATTGTGCCGTGTATATGTATATATGTGTATATATATATATATATATATATGAGAGAGTTAGAGAAGTTATATATGCGGTAATACCTAGTGAGATATTCGCCCTGGACGAACATATCCGGCTTCCTCTGAAATAGAAAGTTTCTAGGGAATATCTACTTCACAAGCGGTCCCCAGCCGCATGTATATCCCGATAAGGGAAGATGACATACAGTGTCTAGTATTCTCAAATCGTCACCCATTTTCTACTAAACATGTTCAACGTTGCTTAACTTCGGGGATCTAACAACAACCGGTGTATCAACGAGATTACGAAACATTAATGTTTAATTTTAAAACTTTTCTTACTTTGTAAAACACGATGCATTTTTTAAACATTGCTATTAGAAACTTCGAACCTCATTTTCAGATGTAATCTTCACATTTTAAAAATTCATAATCGACTTTGGCTTGCGGCGGCTTCGAATCTCAAAGTTACAAATATTTTTTCTTTAGTTTTATTTCAAAAGAAAAAAAACTAAAGCGCGATTTTAACAAAAAACAAAACAAATGCTCATTACACTTTAAAGTAAAGCGTCCCGATTTCATTAAAAGTGCGTGACCAATTTTACCCCACGCGGAAGACATTAAACTGAAACGAGCCTCCATTTTGTCTTCAACTAAAGCAGAAGACTTTGGGTTCATTGAAGCGTTTTGATATCTTTTGAAGTTGCAAACAATTCAAACAAAACATTTTAAATTCGTGATGTCATTCGTATTTGTAAAGAAAAAAAAACTCCATTTAAATAAAAATCCAAATCTTTTTGATTTGTGAAAAGTTCGACTCGATACACGTTAGTACGCGTTTAAAGTTTCGTTTTAAACACAAATAATACTCTCACACAAATATGCAAATTTATCAATAACTAATTGTTGAACGACGTCAAGTTTGGTACAAGGCTATTTTTAGGAAGTGCAGTGAAGATTGCTGGTATGTTGAGAAGTGAAAAACGATGGAGATTGATGAGAACTCAGATGCGGAAGAATCATATCTAGATGGCAATGCTACTGAATTTGTTCAACAGTTAAGAGTGGATAGAGTAATTTCAGGAAATATTTTTCATTACTAACCAGCAGAGCATTACCACTGTCGATCGAGAAAACAGACTATCAGTCACGTGTACGCAGTGTGATTATGTGTAGAAGTGACACCTGGCCAGTGATGGTTGAGGGCATACGTTGCATGGAGACGAATCATATGATAATGATACTATGGATGTGTAATGTGAGTCTTAAAGACAGGCTTAGGACTGATGACCTCAGAGGAAGATTAGATATAGAGAGTATAAGAAAATGTGTGCAGAACAGGAGACTCCGATGGTATCTCCACGTTGAAAGAATGGATGAGAGTTCTTGAGTTTGATGTAGAATAGTTGAGGTTGTGGTGGTCGTCATGCCTTTTTTTGGTGATAACTTCCTCCACAAATAAAAATAAAAATAATAATAAGAAGACTTACATGCAAAACCAACGGAAGTTTATTCACTGAAATAAACCATTAACAAATATAACATATTTCCTTTTGTAATGAGTTCAGAAGTCCTTTCTTTAGTTTCAGGGTAAGTAAAAAGGAGAATGTCTTTTGTTTTGTTGAAATGCTCATGTGTTATAAAATGTTAAGAGAGGCAATAGGTAATGTTCGCCTGTGAAATTGTATGAAGCGCGCGAAAGGTGAACTTGAAGAGTGATAGTAAGACGCGTGTAACCTCCGAATGAAGAGTCAGTTGAGAGAGAGGGTTTGATGTTTGTGTGTGCTTAAATACTATTTGGATAGGCTCCAGCGAGCTTAAGGAGAAAAGTTTAGAAAAATGTCTTTGGAGAAATCCCATTGGACAGAAATATCACGTGGTGTGCTCCCTACTACGTCCGCTCGTTTTGAGTTGATTTAATATATAAGGCCACACCGGAATTTGCGTGGGCGTTATTTTTTATCTTTCACGCGCCAATACAATTATATTCACACTGCGCGCCTAAATTGTATTTATCCCAAACAACAATGTTTATCCGAATCTTAACCGTGTCAACTGGCACAAGGTATAAGGTCCAGTTCACAGGGGAAGGTAAAGGAAAACATGGAAGAAAGTGATAAAAACATGTCCAAGTTTTCAAAATGTTTAATGTGTAGTGAAAAAAGCAAGCAAGTTGATTACAGAAGAACTTTGGTTGAATTCGATACTAAAATAGTCCTGCTAATTGTTAGTAATGGTTCCCTTTTTTTTCAGCGGCAGAAGGGAAATCGTGTCGGAATATCGCGAATCAACCGGAAGCTATTCCTCATGAAAGTAGAAAGATCGCGAAGCAACCGGAAGCTCTTCCTCATGAAAGTAGAAAGAACGTTTACTTCGAAGCGAGTTGCAATTGTGTGGCCCTAGTTACTATTAGCAACTCTTAACGCCAGACGATCTCGTTACAATAATTGGTATTTATTAGCAGCTTTTTATTTGTTTTCGAAACGGCGAAAATAAATGAGTGATCAACAATGAAAGAAACTCTATTTGTATATCTGTCCAATCTACTGGGTGAGTTCTATTTTATACCGTTTAAAAGTAATTTGAACAGCAAAACAGTTGGATACGTTGCATTAGTTAAGCATAATTGTGGAGTTCACCTGTCGATTCGAAATGTGCACTCTGCTTGCTATCGGGGCTGGAGCATGTTGGGATCTTTTTCTTACACAGTCGGAATAAATTACATTTAAATTCTCAGCTTGAAACCGGACAATCAACGAATCATTTATTTTCTGAGAACCTAAATCTTCGTGGTGGGTAATTTTTGTGATTAATAAACACATACTTCTAATGTATAAGAATTAAGAAGGTTCCATAGGTAGGAGTTTATATTTACGTTCTTAATCCAACATTTAGTATTTGTTCTGTTCTAAATAGCCGAAACAGTGAATGTTATTTTTACACATCGACTCTCGATGAGACAAAAGCCCAAATTAGCAGTTACTTTTAATAAAATACAGTGCAAGAAATATTAATTTCTGTTATATTGAATGTAATCGTATGTTAACAAGAAATAAACAGACTCATGATTAACTTTTAACGGTTTGTAACATTCAGTCATTCATTTTCTGATAATGTTGGAAGAAAATTGTCGTCTGCTCAAGGGCTTTGTTAATAAAAGTTCTGTTTCGGCTCACGGCTTTTTTATAACACTAGCCATAGTGATGGGGGATTCGACGCTCTCCATAATAATAATAATAGCAGCAGCAGCAGTAATAGTGATTCTTTTAATCATTCGTTTGATCATTGTTTGGAAGAAAATATTGGTAGAAATAGCCGTCTGCTCGTACGAAGAGATTTTCTTAACGATAGTTCTGTTTGGTCTCTACAGCTTTTTGATTATAGTAGTAATTCTAGTCTGTCGAGTAAGGATGAAATATTTCTTGGTGATTCATTCATTTGTCAATGAGGTTAAAGCTATTTTTAGCTTATCCTGTTGATATGATTTTTTATAATTGTGCAACTTGCTGTTATTTGATGATAGCCGATTTTCGTCTGCCGACTGGTGAAGGAATATTTCTTGGTGGATAGGGTTATTCATTATAATGATGACATTGAATTGTAACTGTCTATCGAGAACTGGCCTGGCGGCCAGGGTCAATTCTGTTTGTTCGCTAGTGTCTGAGTAGCCGTGTTGTGACTGGTGAGGGTGAGTTTGGAAAGCTGTGGTTCTTCTCCACGGGTGTGCTTGTGTAGAGATCCCGAATATGTGTTCGGCTCCCAAGGCGACTGTTTCTGGTTGCGTATGGAGATCAGCTCATACAGATGAGCCCACAAATGCATTCGGGTTTGCGTTCGCAGCTGTCGTTTGGAAGCGTAATCGACAATTAATATTTGCCTTGACAGAAAGCGTGACGTCATACACAAAAGTTTGTCTTATACTAGAGTATAAATGAGACACACTCAGCGTGGCTATTCTGAATTTAATTATCATCCTACACCCACTCTATGTGGTTCAAGTCCATAATACGTGTAAACCCAGTTCTTAAGTTAGTCTTATTACAAAATGACAAGATCTTGTAGCGATTCCGGGTTACTCTGAGAATTGGATGCGTGAAGAATAAAAACAAAAACCCCAATTGCTAAGAAGGTCATCGGCGAACTAAACGAGAACCTGGGAAAAGTCCGATCTCTGTGCTCAAACTAGCCATAGCAAATTTTCGCCTAAACGAGAACCTGGGAAAAGTCCGGTCTCTGTGCTCAAACTAGCCATAGCAAATTTTCGCCTAAACGAGAACCTGGGAAAAGTCCGATCTCTGTGCTCAAACTAGCCATAGCAAATTTTCGCCTAAACGAGAACCTGGGAAAAGTCTGGTCTCTGTGCTCAAACTAGCCATAGCAAATTTTCGCCTAAACGAGAACCTGGGAAAAGTCTAGTATCTGTGGTCACACAAGCCATAGCAAATTTTCGCCTAAACGAGAACCTGGGAAAAGTCCGGTCTTTGTGCTCACACTAGCCATAGCAAATTTTCGCCTAAACGAGAACCTGGGAAAAGTCTAGTATCTGTGTTCACACTAGCCATAGCAAATTTTCGCCTAAACGAGAATCTGGGAAAAGTCCGGTCTCTGTGCTCAAACTAGCCATAGCAAATTTTCGCCTAAACGAGAACCTGGGAAAAGTCTAGTATCTGTGGTCACACTAGCCATAGCAAATTTTCGCCTAAACGAGAACCTGGGAAAAGTCCGGTCTCTGTGCTCAAACTAGCCATAGCAAATTTTCGCCTAAACGAGAACCTGGGAAAAGTCTGGTCTCTGTTCTCAAACTAGCGATAGCAAATTTTCGCCTAAACGAGAACCTGGGAAAAGTCCGATCTCTGTGCTCAAACTAGCCATAGCAAATTTTCGCCTAAACGAGAACCTGGGAAAAGTTCGGTCTCTGTGCTCACACTAGCGATAGCAAATTTTCGCCTAAACGAGAACCTGGGAAAAGTCCGATCACTGTGCTCAAACTAGCCATAGCAAATTTTCGCCTAAACGAGAACCTGGGAAAAGTTCGGTCTCTGTGCTCAAACTAGCGATAGCAAATTTTCGCCTAAACGAGAACCTGGGAAAAGTCCGGTCTCTGTGCTAAAACTAGCCATAACAAATTTTCGCCTAAACGAGAACCTGGGAAAAGTCCGGTCTCTGTGCTCACACTAGCCATAGCAAATTTTCGCCTAAACGAGAACCTGGGAAAAGTCGGGTCTCTGTGCTCAAACTAGCCATAGCAAATTTTCGCCTAAACGAGAACCTGGGAAAAGTCCGGTCTCTGTGCTCAAACTAGCCATAGCAAATTTTCGCCTAAACGAGAACCTGGGAAAAGTCCGATCTCTGTGCTCAAACTAGCCATAGCAAATTTTCGCCTAAACGAGAACCTGGGAAAAGTCCGGTCTCTGTGCTCACACTAGCCATAGCAAATTTTCGCCTAAACGAGAACCTGGGAAATATTCGATCTCTGTGCTCAAACTAGCCATAGCAAATTTTCGCCTAAACGAGAACCTGGGAAAAGTTCGGTCTCTGTGCTCAAACTAGCGATAGCAAATTTTCGCCTAAACGAGAACCTGGGAAAAGTCCGGTCTCTGTGCTCACACTAGCCATAGCAAATTTTCACCTAAACTCCCGTATCCGTTTCACAGGCTTCCTCTGAGCTATGGATTAAACGAAGCCAGTTTACAAATAACCAGATCCCCATATCATATTCCAAGTTCATCTTTCTAAATGGAAGAGTAACAAAAGTCTCCAGGAATAGCCATTATACGTTGGTGACCTCGTGTACCTATACTGCGAGCGGGATAAATGGAAAGCACGAAGCTGCTACATGATAACATCAATTGACGGAGAGCGGTGTTTTGTTAAGAAGTTCTCTGGCAAACTGATTTGCGCCAACCTTTATAGAAGAAGACAGATTGTTATCGCGTTCTATGTGGCATTGCTCCATCCAAAACACTGGTTCGCCAGAGAACTTTAAAGATGAGTTGTAAGACTTCTAAAAATCTACTACTGATCCTCCCGATATACCACCTATCTTTTCTGAGACAGCCGATTACAATGCTGAACCAAGTGAACCTCCTTTTCTTTTAGGAGTAGATGACGACCCAACCAAAGCTGAAGACAAGCCCGTCACAAAAGTCTAGCATTATCAAGTATACGGGTACCGCTCAGGTATCACGTGTGCAATAAACAAAGTTCCTTAAGGACAACATACTAGCTTAACTTGCCTGTTTCATTGTTTTATCCGCTTATGCTTTTTGTTTTTCTGTTGTCATATTTCATCTCAAACAAGGCAGGCCACCACTGTAGACGTAATGGGTATACTGAGAATTAGGGTGTAGGTTTTGGGTGTCATCTTAAGTTGGGAGCTGTGCAGCGAGATGTCTGTTTGCATTAGTTTTAAACCTCTGCATGTCGGTACTGTCGGGAAAACAGGTGGCAGGGAGGGAGTTCTAGAGGTCGGCAGCACGAGAAAAGAAGCTACTGGAATAGAAGGCTCTCCGGCATCTGGGGACCTCCACAGTGAATGGATGGGATTTTGCTGATTGTCGAGTTAGTCTAGTGTATTTATGTCGAGGGGGGGGCACCAGAGTTGCCAGTTCATCGGACCACAACTCAATTGAAGTATTGAAGTAACCCTAACCCTAGTTGAGTTATTATTACTTCTCTCTTTAAGCGCTCTTCGTTGGGATCGGAAAATCTCTTTGCGGTTGTTGTCCTTTTTTATTCATTGAATTCTTCATCCATCGTGTTTAGAATAAAGTTCAAACACAACCTTGTTGTTAATATTGGCATAGGATAAAAAAAAAATATTAAGCAAACTTATTCGTTTCTTACTTTGTAAAACTTTCTTTCTCTTGCGTTATCGTCAATATTGTGTAAAACTTAATTCTTGCAGTTTTATTTGTTTATTTAATTTTGCAAAAAAAAAAATTATCTTTTCTATTTAAATAAACTCTTCGTGTGTAGAACTGCTTTTTTGTTTTGCAATGAAGATAAAAAATGTATCTTCCAGTTTCATTCCTCTCATAATATTCTTCATTATTCAACTGACGATCCATCTTAACCTTAATCCCCAAATGGATTTTGAACTTAATAAGTAGTTTCTCATGAGTAAAATTTTTAAATGCCGTCAAATGCATGAAATTAACGACATTATGTGGAATATCAAAATGGATACTTGCGAAAGATGTTTCGCATATCACACCTATATTGCCAGCTAAATCAATAATACAACGTAGTAATTTAAAATCAATAATACAACGTAGTAATTTAAAATCAATAATACAACGTAGTAATTTAAAATCAATAATACAACGTAGTAATTTTAAATCAATAATACAACGTAGTAATTTTAAATCAATAATACAACGTAGTAATTTTAAATCAATAATACAAAGTAGTAATTTTAAATCAAGAATAAAACGTAGTAATTTTAAATCAATAATACAACGTAGTAATTTTAAATCAATAATACAACGTAGTAATTTTAAATCAATAATACAACGTAGTAATTTTAAATTAATAATACAACGTAGTAATTTAAAATTAATAATACAACGTAGTAATTTAAAATTAATAATACAACGTAGTAATGCATAACATACACCTGTCAGCCATTGTCACACCAAATTCATTTTTATGAACTAGATCCAAAGCAGGAAGTGTATTTATTTTTATAATCGATATTTTTTTAGGAAAAATTTCTAAAATCGATTTCAGGAGATAATCGGTCATATGACGTACAGAATTGACAAATATTCGATCATTTTTTTTACTGCTTTCTCAAGGTTAAAACGAAATTCAAGATTTAATTGTATTAAATACAAATATGTACTATTTTTTTTATTATTCGGAATACTGTTCTTATCTTGTGTGTTATTCTCACAACGTTTCGGCCGATGTAACCTCCGACTTTCTTAATGTGTATCTTGTCAAACTCGGGAATCTGTACCGAATTTCGAACGGAACCCTTTATTTAATCCACGGGAGTAGCTTGATCTCGTTCCGTCAGCCATGACCGGGTAGAAGTCTTAAGTAATTCGTAATTGTATTCTTAGTATCGCCCGGACCAAGGATTGAACCTTCAACCTCCAGAAGACAAATACTTGTTATGTAAGAGTTTTAGTGCATAGACGAGGTGAATTGGTGCTTATCTGAATTAGACGTGATAAAAAGATTAGTTCTTCGCCAAGCAGGATTTAATCTACGTTTCAACAATGTATGCGCGTCTGCTCTGATGCATCGGATTAGCATTTCAGAACTGTAAATCTGTTGGTCAGTAAAATTCGATTTCAAACGAACATTCAACAATGAAATTCCTTAGAAGTGCACTTGTAGTTGTAACGGTCATCGCCATGGCGACCGAACGTGCTAAGTAATAATCGGTTCTAAGTAAAACTCTTTTGAGGTTAAGCGACTTTGAGCCTGGTCAGTTCCAGATGGGTGACCATTTTGGAATACCAGGCGCTGTATGTCATCTCCCCCCCCCCCCCGCCCCGACCTGGATATACATGCAACAGGGGACCGCGTGTGAATTTGATATTCCCTAGAAACTTCCTTCTTCAAGAGGTTGAAGGTTCAATCCTCGTTACAGGCGATAGTAATATATGGAGAAGCACACAAGGGAGAAAAAAAAGAGAACCCTTTACCCATTTTCACGTAGAAAACTCTGAATTTTTTTTCTACTTTTGAAATTCGTTTCAACGATTCTAAGATCAGCAGCTGAACTTTAAGCCTTCAGCTCTTGCGATTTTTTTTTAGAGCATCGAGCTTTTTTATTATTATTTAACTAAACTAATATATGCTCCCTCCGGTCACGTATTATCTCTTGCCTCTAACTCCTCGATTATGAAGCGAGGATTGAAAATTATCATAACTAGTAAAACTACCAGAGGTCGCATATTTTTGTTATTATAAAACTACAACCTCCAAAAACGGAGAAGATAATCCCTGGGAGAGTGGCATCATGACTAGTGAGCAGATACTGCACCACCCCTCCACCCTAAAGAAAACAGGAAGAAATAATGTCTGGGGGGAGGATGATATCATGACGAACGAAGATATACTATACTACCCCCGAAATGAGGAGGTAATGCATGGGATGATGGTATCATCGCGAATGAAAAGATACTACACTACCATCGCTAAAAAAGGAGGTAATGCCAGAGAGGATGGTATCAGGAGAACAGAATAGATACTACACTACTACGCCCTCAAAATAGGAGGAGGTAATGCATGAGAGTAGTATCCTGACAACAGATACTACACTACTCCCCACGAATTAAGTATTGACCGATAGTACTATAATAGTAGAGTTGAGCATTAAAAGATAGAATAATAGCACAATTAATGGAAGTAATAGTATAGTTTCGGCTTCAGATAGATATACCAACTCTCATTAGTAATAGAAGTAATAGTATAGTTTCGGCTTCAGACAGACCGATACCAAATCTCCATTAGGGATAGAAGTAATAGTATAATTTCGGCTTCAGACAGACCGATACCAACTCTCCATTAGTAATAGAAGTAATAGTATAGTTTCGGCTTCAGATAGACATACAAACTCTCCATTAGTAATAGAAGTAATAGTATAATTTCGGCTTCAGACAGACCGATACCAAATCTCCATTAGGGATAGAAGTAATAGTATAATTTCGGCTTCAGACAGACCGATACCAACTCTCCATTAGTAATAGAAGTAATAGTATAGTTTCGGCTTCAGACAGACAGATACCAAATATCCATTATTAATAGAAGTAATAGTATAATTTCGGCTTCAGACAGACAGATACTAAATCTCCATTAGTAATAGAAGTAATAGTATAGTTTCGGCTTCA
Source organism: Sepiola atlantica (assembly GCA_963556195.1). Classification (NCBI taxonomy): domain Eukaryota; kingdom Metazoa; phylum Mollusca; class Cephalopoda; order Sepiida; family Sepiolidae; genus Sepiola; species Sepiola atlantica. Next base: position 16,120,481 of record OY744541.1, on the reverse strand, counting down.
GACAGACAGATACTAAATCTCCATTAGTAATAGAAGTAATAGTATAGTTTCGGCTTCAAACAGACCGATACCAAATCTCCATTAGTAATAGAAGTAATAGTATAGTTACGGCTTCAGACAAACAGATACCAAATCTCCATTAGTAATAGAAGTAATAGTATATTACGGCTTCAGACAGATACCAAATCTCCATTAGTAATGGTATAGTTACGGCTTCAGACAGATACCAAATCTCCATTAGTAATGGTATAGTTTTGGCTTCAGACAGACAGATACCAAATCTCCATTAGGGGTAGATGAAATAGTCACGCAGCTCGCATGTCGGTTAAAATCATTGATGTTTTCTTTGGTTTTCGGATGAAAATAATAATTCAAAACCGACGGCACTCAGTCGTTCCCGCCTTTTTTTATTACCAGTAGAATTTACGCTCTTCTAAAAATTAAACTTATTTTATTATTTATTTCAACCATCCTCAATCGAAAGAAGGCAATTTATGTATGTGTGTTTAAATCCTAGAAAAAAATGTCGTCCACCGAACTTTGTCGAAGTAAAAACAGTTTTGTCGACCGAACACGTTGTTTTTTTTCTGTTTCTCTAATTCCAGTCGGTTATGGCTAGATTAATTGGTGTCCCTGACCCGTCAGCGAAAATCGCCAGTTTGTCTTCTGACAGGAGATTTATGAGCTCCCATCTCTCTCTCTCTCTTGGTGGAAAACGCACGCCCAACGCCACCCACACATAACGCCACCTCGAAACTGCAAATCCTCTTTTCATCCATAAAAGTGACAATTTTAATCCAACTTGCCTCGACTTGGCGATTAATAATGATTGTTTTTCCTAATTTACTATGTATTTTTGGTGCTTATCCAGTTTAACGGGTACTTTCGAAAAAACTAAAAAAAAAATGAGGAATATATGTTTGATGTACGTACCTGTCACGGGCTGAATATATCCTATACTAAAAATCATGTAAATTAATCAAGTAGTTTTTATTTATATAAAATAAAATAAAATTTGAGCGATTTACGGAGAGAAAGTGCAAATATGACAGCCATTTTGATTTATTCAAAAGGGAATAAGCGTAATTCATTTACGGTTATCCCCCTTTGAATAAATCAAAATGGCTGTCATATTTGCACTTTCTCTCCGTAAATCGCTCAAATTTTATTTTATTTTATATTAAAAAATCTACTTGATTAATTTACGTGATTTTTGGTATAGGATATATTCAGCCCGTGACAGGTACGTACATCAAACAGATCTCCTCACTTTGTTTTAGTTTTTTTATTTTCGAAAGTACCCGCTAAACTGGATAAGCATCGTTTTTTTTTGCTGAAGGCTGAAGGCTTGATTTTCAAGTTAAGTTCAACTAAAAATAATAAGAGGTGTATGTAGTTTGCTTGAAGCATGGTTTACTTGTATATAGAAATGTGATACTTAGAAGGCAATACAATCCAGAGACATATAATGGTGGAACAATTTAAATAGTTTCACACTTAATACAATGTATACACACACACACACACACACACACATACATATATATATATCTATCTATATATATATATATATATATATATATATATATATATATGTAGTAATCAATGAAAATATATATGGCAATCAAGCTACACAGAAGCTCCCGTGTTTAATCCCCGGGGGGAATCGTCAGGCTAAATGACGATTCCCCCCGGGGATGAAACACGGGAGCCTCTGTGTAGCTTGATTGCCATATATATTTTCATTGATTACTACCTAGCTCTACTTACGTATCGAGCACTGTTGAAGTAAATACTGAAAACTGACACATAAAAAATTATATCTCCTTATAATATTTTGAAGTACTAATATATATATATATATATATATATATATATATATATATGTGTGTGTGTGTGTGTGTGTGTATGTCCATATATTTATTTATTTTTCACAAAAACACATATATCTATCTATCTACACAATGTTACAATGTTATGTAATACCTGTATCAAGAGGGTCTGGTGGAAATTCCGTATGATATAATATTTCGGGAACTCTTCGCTTCTTCAGAACCGTGCTCAACTCAAGTTCAAGCGTGCACGCCGACGGGGCTTCCCAGGCTATTTTTGATAGGTCTCTCCCCCACCTTCCGACATTGTGTCACATATTCCTGCGGTGGGAAGGAATTTAATACCGTTGTACAAACCCCAGTCTACACTGGCAGTCACGACAGATGGCCCACTTCTCTTGTTTCTGTTGTATATATTTGTCTCCAATATACTTGTTATACCTAAACCCCGTGTCCGTGTTTCATTCAGGGTATTAAACAGGTTCACAACAGTTTCAATGACATATAACTCGGAAACCAAGCTTTTCCGAGTCTAAGTTTATGGGAACTTTTTCATAATTTACACAGATAGAATAGAATCCCTAAGTTATGCCATCGATTTTTCAAACACCCCGTATATTATCAGAATACGCTCTTACGGTTCTATTCGTCTGCAGACAAAACTACTCGGACGTCAATGTTAATTCATAAAACAGGTTTATTAAAAAGAGAAGAATGGTCAAAGACAAAATCAGACGAGTCTTTGATGTATCACCAGAAAAGACACAGAAAATCACTGAAATCACGAGGTTTCGTCAACTTCCGTTCTGAGGTCACCTCTAACCCTTAAGTGTCACTAAAAAATTTCCATTCAAACACAGTCCTCATTATGTAAAAAAACTCTGATCCACAGAATAATTACGAACTTCGTAATGTATTTAGACCAAGGCGATTCTAATTTCAGGCCTGTATAGCGTGCGTGTTGTTGTCTGACCGGGTGCGATTTTTGTTTTGTTTTGTTTCTTTGCATTCTGTCAGTGGCAGTCAATTTGCTAACACGTATTGCTGAATATCAGATAATTAAATTGAATCTTTTTCTTGATATTTTTTTATTTTTTTACTTTTGGAAATCATTGCGGACCACGCCGTAGCTCGGGATTAACACATAAGAAAAAGTAGAAGACTGTCGGAAGTCTGTTATTTTACAATATTGAAGTATAAAAAAATAATGCTAATTCATATAACTTTGCTGTAGTGTAAAAAGCATAAACAACATTTTTCTGTTGCGATATTTAAGAAATTTGTCACCAAAAAATTGTTCGCAATAACGAATATCCTTATTATAAAAATAATTTGTATATTTTTTATAGTGTGTGTTTAAAAAAAAGTGTACTTCGTAATAACGAATATCGGTTCAATTGTAGAATAAGGACCATTGGATTACCCCCCCCCCTATTTCGCTTTATTTGGAAATAAATCAGCAATTGTAAACTGCTTCCTAATAATAAATATATTTGCTTATTAACTAATTACTAGACATTACTAAAAAAATTATTTACTAAAGATTTTCTCAGTAATTATTATTTAGTAGTAATTTTGTTCTCCACGTGTCCGCCTCCAGTCGTGGCCCTTATCGCATGTTTACAAGGCCTGGTATAAGTATCGCCATGGTTTAGATATTATAACAATCCACAATGTACTCGTTAATAGTCTGTGAGCAAGGAATACGGGCGTTTTTGCGTCTTTTCAAAAGATCTTAAGCACACCACGGGGATTAGCTTTCCTCTATAATATTTTCTGCCAACCACTGTGATATTTGTTTTATGAAATTGCAATATTCATTGCTAAATCAGCGGGACTTTTTGCCATAGATTTTCACTTTGAGGTCAAACTAGAAAGGGGTGGTTGTTTGTTGGGTAACGCTGAGGTGAGCATACTAACATAATTCCTCCATTTAAATGTAAGGTCAGGCCTGATCCCTCCAAACTCAATTCGTAAACATTTATGCTGTTTCTGTAAGTCTTGGCCCAAATGTAAATCGCAGCACAAATATTAAAATCTGCAGATAGATAAATTTGGCTGTACACGTCTAATGTAAATTTCGTTGTTCGCTAATGGACAGGGAGACCGGGGTTCAATCCTCAGTCGAGTCATAGCAAAGAATTTTAAAAACTGTATTTTATGCCTCCTTTATTTTATGCCTCAATATTATAAGGTGAGAAGAAAGGGTAAAGAAGTGGCACCCTCTCTTACATACCGCCGTAATATCCTGTGAAAAGGGAGTCTTCGGGTCGCCCTTGACTACTGTCGACTACTTTACTTTTACAAGAAAATATTTTTTACTAGTTGAGTAAATATCCAGAAGTAACCTTTTTAAATAGTCACATTAATAAAACTCTGCGTACTGCAATATGCAATTAGAGCATTTAGTATGTGCACACTGATGGTAATGATCATGCACAATGCACTGCAACCGAACGGTGCAGATTTGTGCCTGTATCATTTGTCTATATGATTAAAGTGCGGTAGTTTGCACAGTTCCCAGTGGATTTTCTTCCCAACCCAGTCATGTCTATTTTTATACTCCTTTTGAACTATCTTTCTACATTCATTGATGATGTGGTTTACCGTTTCGTCTCTTCGTCCATAGAGTCGATATTTAATGTTTTCTGGGTCGTTTCTTAATAATGTTACAATTTAAAAAGGACATTTTTACAGTTTCAAAAATTATGGAAAAATTGTTTTCCTAATTATTTAATTTAATTTGTTGGAATTGATATGAACATTGAACTTTTTATCAATTTGAACAATTTTAAGCGTATAGTACTTTTAGTAAAAGCTGAAATTATTGAACTAAAAACATTGGTTTAGTACAATTACTAGATAAAAAAAAAATGTTGTCAGCGTTCTAGAGGATGACCACTCTGACCGACAAAAAATGCCTGGGCAGCCCCGTCGGCATTCCCCGGTAGTGGCGCCCCAGGCGATTATCAATAAACTAGTCGTTTCTCAAAGGGTGAGAAGGCAAAGCCTTGGAGGGCGGACCTCCTATGACTGCACAGGACAATCCCTAAGACCGGCGGAATCACGGGCCGAATGCCAATATGGTACCGGTCTAATAAGTGTAGAATCCATCGGAACACATACTACACTTTGAATTATTTATTTGCAGAAAATATTTTTTAAATTGCATTACAAAACAAATTAGGCACAAGGCCATCACAAGTGTGGGGTAAATGAATGTTGTTGGTCATCCTTTGTCTAAAGTGATAAAAATGTTTATCCTACTCTTAACTAGAATCATCTCAGTCACCATAATACCACATTTACTCTAGGGGGCCGTCCTACTTAGGTTATTCCCAAATTAGTTTGAAATTAAAAAAATGTCCCTAGTTCTTTCATAAATAAATAAATATGGTTATTAATACAGAAATTCATTGGTGTATAATGGGAGAGGGGAGACAAACAAAAACAGGTTAGTAAGACCCTACTAACCATTTCTAAATATTAGACAGGCCACTGTTTTCCGGTTTGTTCAGAACCGAAAACAAGTAGGTCCATCTCTAAATGGGAGTAGGATTTAAGTGGGAGAAAAAAGAAAGTGGAGATGGAGTTTGGAGAGTGGATAGTAAGAATTATTTTTAGAAAAGAGGCTCTTATGTTGGATAGTATCCTTATTGGCTAGTCTCCACACAAGTAGGTCCATCTCTAAATGGGAGTGGGATTTAAGTGGGAGAAAAAAGAAATTGGAGATGGAGTTTGGAGAGTGGATAGTAAGAATTATTTTTAGAAAAGAAGCTCTTATGTTGGATAGTATCCTTATTGGCTAGTCTCCACACAAGTAGGTCCATCTCTAAATGGGAGTGGGATTTAAGTGGGAGAAAAAAGAAATTGGAGATGGAGTTTGGAGAGTGGATAGTAAGAATTATTTTTAGAAAAGAGGCTCTTATGTTAGATAGTATTCACTCAAGGACAAAATTAAGTTCGAGTTCGGTTTTAATGCGGGAAATATTTAGCTCCCTAATTAGGCCACTTTGAATTATTCTTAAAGAATTATTGTATCTGAGTTTTTCCACTATTTAGAAATATATTATTGTTGTTCGGTAGTTTTCTTTTCTTTTCTTTATTTAAAGTAAATTGAGTTTTTTTTTTCTTTTCTTTTTTTCAACATATTAAGATTTTGTGGCACTTGTGCATTTTGACATCCCCGGAAAATGTTTTTAAAACATTCTTAATATGGGGATAGGGGCTTTGTTAAATCTTTCCTTGTCGCGGACATAGCTATCCTAAAATAAAGACAGTTAATTTGCCGGGGATGTTAAAATGCACAAGTGCCGATTTTGTTTTTAAATAAGATAAGTTAAATTTAATTAGTGCAGTATATTTTTGGTCATTAAAATTATTAGTTGAACCAAATTGATAGAAAACTATAAGTATCTGTTATTATTTTCCCTCTCAAAATAAAAGAAAAAGAATTGCGTATTCCGAGAGCCGCCATTGAAAACGGGACGTTTAGACATCTAGTCTGAATCTCTCCCATAGACCTATTTCACTGGACTATATATATAGCTCATAATTTTAAGAGTGTATATTTCAGCAGCTTCCAACAAGTCAAGTAAATCGGCTTCAATCCTCTCTCTCTCTCTCTCTCTCTCTCTCTCTCTCTCTCTCTCTCTCTCTCTCTCTCTCTCTCACTCACTCACTCATAATAACTGTATACTCGTTAACTTGGTTACTATAATGTTATTAAAACAGATCTCCAGTCATTTTTGTTATAACACCTGATTCCGAGGATACTGATGTTTTTGTTGATGGCGTTTCAAAGTTGAATTCTGGTGGTGATTTGGTTTTTTTTATCAGTTTGTCGAGCCATGCCATTTTTCGTTTTCGTGGTGGTCTTTTGGTAGGTTTTTATGAAGGTTTGAAGTACTTGACGTGCATGTGTTTATGATTAAATAAACAAACATTAAGAGTCTTTTCGGTATAACAGGGTTCTATCTTTTTGCCTTGGTGCGACTGTAAATGTCTATGACCGAGACCTTATTTTGCCAGCAGATTTGGATGGCTCTTCTCGGTAATTTCCTTTTAAAAGCATCAAATGTTGTATTCTGACGTTTTGGTAACATTTTACTGTCCTTAGAGTTTCTTGAAAGTTTGCATCTGAGGTTGATTGTCGTTTTGATTAATAATAATTCAAAATATGATAAAAACCTGACAACTGGTAAAGGTGGTATTTTCAATATGACCAACCGTAGAAAAACTTTATTTAAAATGAAGTGTTTAATAAGGTCTTACAAATCTGCCATATTCTAACTATTGGGAGGGTTTCACTTTTTTAAGATGACGCTTTCCCATATGAGTTGATTAGCTAAGTTAAATGTGACCCTTAACTCTAAGCATTTATATTTCAGCAAATGCCAATAAGTCGAGTAAAGTCAGTTTGTCCCCCCCCCTCTCTCTCTCTCTCTCTCTCTCTCTCTCTCTCTCTCTCTATATATATATATATATATATATATATATATATATATATATATATATATTCCTTAAGGCCTTATCGTCTGACCCTCTAAGAGGAAACGTCAGAATGATAAATTAAAAACTAAGAAAATCAAATGAGATATGAGGGGAAAAACTGAAACAATTTTTCTTCTCATTCGATTTTCTTAGTTTTTAATTTATCATTCTGACGTTTCCTTTTAGAGTGTCAGACGATAAAGACTTAAGGAAAATTTTAGCAATTTTCTTTTTTTTTCCACCCGCCCGTTTCATTGATTAAAAAAAATGTTTCCTCTGAAATTTATCCTACGATTTTGTTGTACGCGAAATTTACTTACATATATATATATATATATATATATATATATATATATAAAATGTTGTTTTTTTTCACATTAAAAGACATCTTAAAAATGAAACACAATTTTGTTTATGAAATCGATAAGGATGCCAAGATTTATTTTATTTTTATATACAATAAATCAAAGATTTCAATCGGAACCGATCTTTTTCAATGAAATTGAGAATCAGATATTATTATTTTTGTTCTTCTTTCTCAACGCCGACACATTGTTGGCGAACCAATAACGGCCAGCGCCTGTCCTGCTGTAATTGGAGACGGGTTAATGTCAAGATTTAGTTGATGGTGGTAGTAGCACAACACAGTAGTAGTGAAAAATAGGCGCTCGACAATGCGTATAAGTAATAAAATGTGTTTTCTACATTAAAAGGCATCGTAAAAATGAAATACAATTTTGTTTAGGAAATCGGAAGAAAAAAAAAAATTTATTACTTATGTTAGATAATGGCCCTATGGGAATGGACGTATCTGTTGGAGATCGGGTTTGACATGCGCGAATTAACGCGGGGCAGTCGAGTGCAGAACAGGGCTTGTTCTCACAGTCGGAGCTGGCAGACGTGACAAGGTTACGTGTGACGAGACCCCAGATCAAGGGTCAGTCTACACCTGCGAGAGTCTACGTGACTTCGCGGGCCTTGCGTGGGAAACAAAGAGATCTGTGACGTCACTTGCTCTCGTGAGAGGCGAGTTGGTAGCAGTCTGATTCGGAAAGCGAACTGAGGGGACGTGCGATTCACAATGTAAAGATACGGAATATTTCCTTCGGGGAAGACAAGCGCGAGAATCGTTTCCCGCCCCTCTCTATGAATAGTTAAGAAAACATTAATAACTAACTACGATAAAGTAGGATTTGCTCTCTTCGTCTCTCTCGCCGTGATGAATTTCCCCCAGATGAAATAACAACGCTTGAATGAATTAAATTCAACAGAAGAGTTTGTCTTCGGAGTGCAGAACACGGCTTTTATTGCAGACAACAGACGACGGCAGAGAAGAAAGAATTCATCCACTAGACGACCACTCACTGGACGACACGACCAATCCTCTACCCGACGAGTATATGAAACGGGTACTGCCGCGGTCCAAGGCGAGAGGAGAGGGGCTATGCAACACTTACACGCGTTATCGAGCGCCTATTTCCACTATTGCTGTGTTGTGCTACTTCTGAGACCCTTCTTCTCGGTTCAGAAGCACCCTGGCTCCAGTGATAAACACTCAATCGCCTGAGAATGGGAATGGGACGATCAAAAGTTGCTATGACTATATCGGGGTACAAAACTGACCCAACCATCTGCTAATGGGGAGAAGAGGACCATACGATGCAAAGATGCCTTGTCTGCTCTCCACTGCCCAACCGGTGTAGCTTTAAAGATCTTGCAGGGTACAAAAATAATGCAAAGGGCTGTGTAAAAAAGAGAGTGGGAAACTGTTGTGTGACCACGTGCTTCAAAGACACACAAAGAAGAATTACGAATTCTTTGAAAAAAAAATGGTGCTTCCCTGAGGAACCCCAGCAACGGTGGGGACGGTCGCGTACGATGTAGGTAGACAAGCGATCTATCTATCTATATATCTATCTTTCTGTCTGTCTGTCTTTCTCTCTCTCTCTCTCTCTCTCTCTCTCTCTCTCTCTCTCTCTCTCTCAATTGGACTGTCGCTCTTATGTTTTGTGTGACTGTCTCTCTTTTTAAATAAACCTTTCTCAACTAACATCAGCGTCCGAGTAGTTTATCTACAGACAATCAAGAACCTGGGTTCACAATGATGACACGGGTGTATAATTCCTTTATACACCCATCGGTAAGTGAAAATATAACATTTTATCTTCTTTGTGGTGTCTTGCATATACTACCAATGACTAATACAAATAGCGAAGACATTGTTTGTGTGGAAGGGTTTGAGTGACACTTTAAAGATCAGAGGTGACCTCAACGACGACACGGGTGTATAAAGGATTTATACACCCATGATGAAATAGCATCTTTATAAGGTGGCGTTTATCTCTTGTTTGGAGCGAACAAAAGTTTTTTAAAAAAACAAAAAAAAACGAACAAAAAAACTAAATGCTTAAAGTAGAAGCACCTCCGATCTTGATATATTTAAAAAGCACCGCAAAGTCGGGAAAGAAGATTGTCGGGTCGCCATTTTGTAGTAGGGGTTGTTGAATAGATATCCACCCTTTCGGTTAAAAGGACAAACTTCTACAATTCAAATCAATTTTATTTATACAGTTTCGTCGACACAAATGGTCCAGAAAGAGTTATGAAAATAGGAATACAAAATAGATTGAGTCAGGAGACGTGCATGTACTATACAAGAAGTAAGATCAGGTTCAGGTATTTTATCTCGCGTCTAGTCCAAGTCATGGCGAAAGACGAGAGAAGAAATATGACGTCTTGTCAACACAACACTCCAAAATCTCACTGTACATAAATCGATGGTAAAGGTTTCGGCGGAAGTGCTACCCAGCACAAGTGTTTAGGCTGAATAACGCATCAATCACTCCGCGAGTGAGAACATACAAGTGCAAAAACATAGATCATATTTATGTAGCTGCGACAGCACAATATATATTATCAAGGTACTGATATCGATCCTGACCAAAATTGTCGACTAGTCAACACTCGAGCGTTTCCGTAGGACAGCCGAACGCTTCCGAGTCGAACCTCACGAAAACTGGGTCAGGATCGATATCAGTACCATTAGCAATACTACGCTTTAAGTTGTTTAAGTTTTATCACATTTTATTATCAATTGCATCTAATATTATTAAAAACTGTTGGTAAAACCTCGAATACACTCTTCAGTTTGAGAGAAATGCACATTTTCATGAATTTGTACACGAAATAGTAAAAAGCCGATTAATTGGGTAATTTTGATATGTAATTCAACACAGCCTAATGGCTATATTCTGAAGAAAAATCATCTTGTTAGCCTTTAAACAACACGTCAAGTGCTAATTTCCTCGGATTATGTTTATTTACCTCCTCTCCAGGAGGTTAGGCACAAGGCCAGTTTTATCTTACTCCCACAAGGTAAGATGTGACCCAAAGTCGGGTCGGGAAAGTGGAGTTTGAAAATCCAGCGCCCGAGAAAGTGAGCACTCTAGCCATTAAAAATTGCCTGGGCATCCCCGTCGGCATTCCCCGGTAGGGGCGCCTCAGATAGTAAGCAATGAACTTTCTTCTCCCCAAAGACAGAAGGCGAAGCCTGGGAGGAGGGACCTCCTAGAACTGCACAGGACAGACCCCATAGACCGGCGTAAATCAAGCCCCGAAGGCCAAGACAATACCAGTCTATGGGGTGCAGTATCCATCGGAACAGATACTACACTTTGATCTTAGCCAAAGAGAGTATTTATTTACCTCCTCTCCAGGAGGTTAGACACAAGGCCAGTTTTATCTTAGTCCCACAAGTAAGATGTGACCCAAGGTCGGGTCGGGAAAGTTGGGTTTGAAAAGCCAGCGCCCGAGAAAGTGAGCACTCTGGCCATTAAAAATTGCCTGGGTAGCCTCGTCGGCATTCCCCGGTAGGAGCGCCTCAGGCAGTAAGCAATGAACTTACTCCCCCCCCCCCCCAAAGAGGGGAGGCAAAGCCTGGGAGGGTGGACCTCCTAATGTCCTCGGATTTTGAAACGATTACAAATCGCCATGTGTTTTAATTTCATGAACTTTAGGAGTTCACCGTGCCGGCAAATAGAAGAGTTGGTGCCATTTTGTATTATTCATATATTCATTTTCAAATCGGTGACTTATCGGCACGACGACAAGTATTGACCTGTTCGCAATGGTTGTCTGTTCCTTGGGTTTCTCCGCTTAAAAATTGAAAATGACTCCTTCGGAAAATGTTAAGAAAGCTGTTTAGCATAAAGCATTATCCTCGCGTCGTTGGTCGTCCGACCGATTTAAAGTACGGCATTTAAGCTGGGGTTTTCCCGTGTCCGCTTACGGTCAAGGTTTGTACCGATTTTCAAACAGAGATCAATCATCGACGAAAAAGAAATCCACATTGAATCATTGCTAATCTGTTGCATTGTTCGGTGATCGATAAGATAAAAAAAAAAAAAAAACCTGATATTTAAGTCTTGAAAATCTATCAATCATATTTAGAAAAAAAAAAAAAACTGAATGCTTCATTCACGCCTGAAAGTCGCGGTCAACGCCTGCAAAAACAAGCAGCAGAGACGAAACGAATCTTTTTAGCACATTTTGCGATTCATGCTCTCATTTATATGTTCTCAGTTTCTTAGAGTTTCGCAAATTTTCTGCTTAAATTCAACAAAAATTTATTTATTTATATTTTGTCCTGGGACCACTGGCGTAGCTAGGGGGGGGGGGCGAGGGGGGCGGGCCGCCCCGGGCGGCACACCTGAGGGGGCGGCATTTTGAGAGGGTAAAAATAGAAAGTAGAGAAAAAAATTAAAAAAAACAAAAGTTAACAAAAAATATGAAATTTTATACTATAATTTTATATAATAATAAATTTAAATGAGAACATTTGAAAACCTGAAAATGTTATGAAATGATAAAATCATTTTTATTTACTTTTTTGTCGTTGTTGTTAAAGTCCGAATTTTCGCCAAATAACATGGATGTATCAAGGAGAGAATAGTCCGATGTAGTTTTCTTTTCTTTGTCTTCATAATGTTATTATTAAGAGGGCGAGCCCTCCGAAGAGAAAAAACGTCTTGTATCGGTGCTTTTTTAAATCCGTGTGTGTAATCGCTCGGTTTTCAGAAATTTGTTGTTGTTAATAACGTTTCAACTCTTTTAAAAATAGTTTTAATATAATTTAAACAAATGTATTTATGAATGGCAAATAAGGCTATAAATTTATTTTTTGTGAGAGAACTGTCGCAAGGCATCAAGTCGGTTGAAAATTTACAAACAGATTTTTCGCGCCATTAATTATTTCTGGAGATATACTCAGTGACCGGCTGACCTAACAGGATAGGGCCAAGCCTAGGCTTCGGCCAAGCACCAAAAAAACAAAATGACCTCAGAAAGATTTCATACTTAAAGGGGAACTTTCATATAAATTTTTATCGAATAGGTGCGAAAAGAAAGTTGGATATTTGGGTGTATATACACCGACATCAAAGAGGAAATAACATTAGATGCGAAAGTTTGAATTCATTAATTTTATTACTGTCCAAACGTTTGTTTTTGTAGCATACTTTTTATAACTCCTTGTAAACTTTACAATTGCTAGCTGGGGGATCGGACAAAATCACCCCGGGCAACCCCCACCATCTACTTAAAACAAAAGGAAAACAGATAAAATCTCAAATGAATAAAAAATATTAAAAATCAGTTTTCATATTTTAATTTTAATTTAATTGAATTTAGGAAAATTAGATACCGTAGAACTAATTTTCGCAAGGTATGAAAATTAAGAATAATGTTAACTTAATAATAATGGACCAGTTTTCCTACCTAGCAAAAAATTTTCCATGGACGAATTATCCATGGGCGAATTATCCATGGACGAATTTTCCGGGCACCCAAATGCCGGGGGGGGGGCGGCAAATTTTACTACCGCCCCGGGCGGCAAAAGGTCTAGCTACGCCACTGCCTGGGACATTTGATATCCAAATTTGCACAATCCAAAGGAAAGAAAATTTGGTAAGTCTACAGATATTATCATTATTTTTTAATCAACAACATTCTTCAAATATGTTTGATCAGGGCTAATTTTGGAAAAATCATACCTTCTATCTTGTATTATTGATTTAAATAACAGTAACCCGTTTTGATGGTAATATCATTTTTAAGAGTGATAAATAACAAAAACTTTCGTATTTATTCATTTAGATCAGGGGCGGGCAACCTTTTCAGAGTGAGATCCAGATGAGACTTTTGGAAGGAGATCGCGGACCGGAGTGAAAAACGAAATCTCAGAATTACTATATTTTCGTTTACATGAATAAATTTGACAAACATTGCATTGAACACTCTTTTTGGCTAAGATCGAAGTGTGGTGTCTGTTCCGATGGATGCTTCACCCCATAGACTGGTGTTGTCTTGGCCTTCGGGGCTTGATTTGCGCCGGTCTGTGGGTCTGTCCTGTGCAGTTCTGGGAGGTCCGCCCTCCCAGGCTTCGCCTCCCCTCTTTGGGGAGGAGTGGGTTTATTGCTTGCTGCCTGAGGCGCCCCTGCCGGGGAGTGCCGACGGGGCTGCCCAGGCAATTTTTGATGGTCAGAGTGCTCACCTCTCGGGCGCTGGCTTTTCAACCCCCAATTTCCGACCCGACCTTGGGTCGCATCTTACTTGTGGGAGTGGGATAGAACTGGCCTTGTGCCTAACTCCTGGAGAGGAGTAAATAATACTCTACAAATCTGATATTTTTTCTCAAGAGACTTATGTAGGTGATGTTATAAAAGGCGCCGACGAAGAGCCATTTTGGAATCATAAAAAATAATGACGGGGGAAGTAGCAAATTGATCCAGCATTCGTTTTGACACACCTCACATAAGTTCTATGTTTCATGCCCTTTCCTCGTCTCTCGTTTCCTCTTTGCCTCTCTCTTTCTCTTTTTCTATTTTTATCTCAGGCCAAGGATTTGAAATTAATAGTTAAAGAAAAATGAAATATACATGCATCATCGCTCGCTGATATTTATACATTTTTATCCCACTCTAAATCTTAATTGAAACCTACTTTTACGTTTATGTCACAAAATGATATGAGTTTTACTGGGAGATCCGCGGGCCGGATTGCAATAATAAAGCCTAGCAGGGTGGCGGGCCGGACGCTAAGCCTTCACCCGCCCCTGATTCAGAGTATATATATATATATATATATATATATATATATATATATATATATATATATATATATATATATATATATATGATACTATGGGGCGCATGGGGATTACCGGTTTGGGGGTTTGGGGGAGTCAAAGTATAGTATAGTGTAGGAAAGATGGGGTGATACACAATATATGATGTCCATTTTTTGTTGTTCTTAATTAGGTGTTTCACCCCATCATTCCTACACTATACGGGCTCCCCAAACCCCACAAACCGGACATCCCCATGCGCCCCATAGTATCAAGCATAGGTAGTACCACACACACACACACGTATATATATATATATATATATATATATATATATATATAGTTAGTTATTGTTGACATCCGTCAGTCGCACCGACTATCTAGTTGTAGTGTCTCATAATTTTTCCAGTGTTACCCAATTGAACCGCTTTCCTTATTTCTTGTAAGATTGGTCGTCCGTGGATTAAAAATTCAATTATTTGTAAAAATGTTAAAAAGAATTGTTGGCATATTTAGATTCAGATATCGCATTAAACTCCATATTTCTTTATTAGTTAAATTCATTTCGAAGTACTTCCAATCTGTGGAACAGATTATCATGGGACTGACTCCCTACATATTACAACATTGTTGTCTTCAGATACAATGTCAAATTTTCTCAAATGAAACGACACTCTTTCAAATCGAAAGACATTTCTTCAAATCGATTTACATGATTGATGAGAGTGGATCACTGTTTGAAACGCGTTATATAAAACTATAAAATAAAAAAATAATAAATAAATGCTGAAATTTTTTTTTTAAAAATGTTGGTAGCCTTACTCCTGTACACACACACACACACACACACACACACAGACACACACACATATATATATATATATATTAAAAAATTAAAAAATTATATATATATATTAAAAAATAAAAAAATTATATATATATTAAAAAATTAAAAAATTATATATATATTAAAAAATTAAAAAAATTATGTATATATATATATTTAAAAAATTAAAAATTTATATATATATATATATATTTAAAAAATTAAAAAATTATATATATATGTATATATTTAAAAAATTAAAAAATTATATATATATGTATATATTTAAAAAATTATATATATATGTATATATTTAAAAAATTAAAAAATTATATATATATGTATATATTTAAAAAATAAAAAAATTATATATATATATATCTTAAAAATAAAACTATATATATATATATATATATATATGTAATTTAAAAATAAAAAAATTATATATATATATGATTAAAAAATTAAAAAATTATATATATATATATAATTAAAAAATTAAAAAATTATATATATATATAATTAAAAAATTATATATATATATATATTTAAAAAATATATATCTATATATTTAAAAAAATAAAAAAATTATATATATATAATTTAATAAATAAAATTAAGATACTATACAAGGAAGAGCGAGAAAACTAATGAGAAACTAAAAGATTATAGTTACACGGAGCGATTCAGAAATTTAGGATTAACTACTTTACTATATTTAAGATTTCTTTTAAATATTTAAGCGTAACAGACTAAATTTTATTTTTCTAATTGGTCACCACTTATCAAGGTCCGAGGACCAATCGAGGATAAAGGTCAGTTGAACGATGAGCGCCAGCACACGAAGATTAGAAACAATGTGTGAAATGGGCAGAATATTACTAAAGAAGAACTGATTATTCAAGAGGACAACTCAACAAGTATTTGTTTACATTAGAATTGAAGACGACCATGCTGCAGTCGGTCGAGAAGCAGCCACATGGCATTTTGTTCCACAGATGGAATGTTTCTTTCCAAGAATCTCCTATGTATGGAATACGTTAGAACAACATAGTCACCTTCAAATACAATGTCAATAATAACATGTCAATAATAACATGTCAATAATAACGTGTCAATAATAACATGTCAATAATAACATGTCAATAATAACGTGTCAATAATAACATGTCAATAATAACATGTCAATAATAACATGTCAATAATAACATGTCAATAATAACATGTCAATAATAACGTGTCAATAATAACATGTCAATAATAACATGTCAATAATAACGTGTCAATAATAACATGTCAATAATAACATGTCAATAATAACATGTCAATAATAACATGTCAATAATAACATGTCAAAAACCGTATTGATAGGTAATCAAATTTTCTTTATTCCATTCATCATTTTCAATCCTCTCATAATATTCTCTATCATTCAACTAACGCATTCACCTCGCTAACCTTCATCCTCGAGTGGCCTTTGGCTTTGATAAGTGTTTACTCATTAGTAAAAAAAAATACTTGTTTTTATTTAATAGAAAATGTTCAAAGACATTCACTACATGAAACTGTTTCAAATTCGACAGTACATTTTCATCTGAATTTATTTACTCACCAACAATAATCTTTCTTTTAAAAAAAATTCAAGTCAACAGTACAATTTTGAAACGAACGTTTACACCAACTCCATACAAGAAAATGATTTTCGAGTTTGTAGTCATTTTTGTTTTTCTCCTATATAATTGATAACATGTGTTCTTCAGAATTATGTGATCTATTCACTGCTTCTTTTGTTCCAGCTCAGTTGACTCGTTGGTCTAGTGGTCTCCATCAATTAACTGCTTTGATACCTCATCGTAATACAGCTTCCTATTCCAGTAGCTTCTTTCCAAGAACTGCAGACTTGTGGAACTCTCTTCCTGCTGACTGTTTTCCTCTTACCTATAACCTTCGTCTTTTCAAGACCACGGCCAATAGACATCTTCTGTCTTTGCGATAGCCATATTTGTCCATGTTAGCTCCTTAGATCAAGTGGCTTCATGTCTTGTTTGGAGAGATTTCCATAAAAAAAATTGTCGGTACTTATCAATATTATCGATTAGAATTGTTTGTAATTTTATTTTTCTGTCGACAATGTAAATAATAAACGGTTGAAATGAAAAAAAATGTAATGTTGGGTATAATTAATTTGTAGTAGCGTGGATCCTAGCTTGGATAGGGTGTAGACTATTGTCGGATCTTTGAAATGTGCTCACACTGACGGTGAAATTGTGCATAAATAAAAACACGAATGCCGAATAAAAGTGATAAAACATGTTTAGCGAACAGCACATATGCACACATGTACGATTGGTTGAAAATTCTATTTTACGAGTCTCTTCTTCTTAGGGCCCCAAAAAGAGTCTCCAATCTAATAGGTCCCACACTGTCAACCAAGCTCCAACCCCTGCCCCATCGTTGCGATTTTGCATCCCTGTGCTTTCTTTACAAGTACTTCAACGGAATGTACTCTGACGAAAGGGCTACTATTAGCGACTATGGCTTAAGGGACACCATAAGTAGGGAGTTGAGCAGCGAGATCTTTGTTCGCATTACATTTAAATTTCTGCATGTAAGTACAGTCACGGAAGTATGAACAGGGAGGGAATTCCAAAGTCTAGCAGTTCGAGGGAAGAAACTATGAGAGTAAAAAGCTTTCCTGCATTGGGGACTTCTACAGCGAAGGGGTGGGATTTTGCTTCTTGTCGTTGGGCCGAAACAAGTATCAAAGAAAACAAAATTCAAACGTCATAACATATCACTCAATAAATTCCTGGCCTGACATATAGATGACGCTACTAATAAAAAAAATTCACGATTTTTATAAAGTACTCACCTTCAAATGGTAAGGTGTCAAAAAAATTTGAGCCCGATCATATTATTAGTTTACAAGTTAGTTTTTAACGTGAAGCTACGGTTGCAAATTTTCAAAACAATGAAAAAATCTGAATTTCATGTGCTGATAAAACATTGCTTTGTGATGGCACTTCGAATTACTTCCGCACTCGCACAATTCTCCAGATCTGACCCCTATTGAATTCACAAAACTGGCTGTTTGCAGACCCCAAAAGAATTCTCTAGAGAAAGAGATTTGGCTTAAATGAAAGGCATAGTTTGGGTCCGAAGATAAACCGTTCTACAAAAAAAGGCATTGGGTTGTTAGAGAAGCGTAAGAATCGGTGTATCACCTTAAAAGGAGACCATGTTGATGAATAAAGTCGAATTTATCCTTAAAGATGTTTTACTGTTTAGGCCCGGAACTTATTGAGTGATGTGTTAATATAACAATTTATATATAGAATTTCGATAGAATTGTAAAAAAAATTATAAAACCAGTATTTCCCTTACACCGTGTCGATGCTAAAAGTTTTATTCCTGCTATGAATTCGACTAACTTATTATTGTTTGGTAATGTGATACGATTGTGTCCCGGGGAGTCACTCAGTGCAGTGTTCTGGATGACTTGGTACTAAATGTAGTCCGATGGCACGATGAATCGCATGTGTTCCAACTGGTTGCTCTGTTAATATTTCTAAGCCGACGCTGTATCTAAAGATTCACAAAAGTAGTCAGAAACTTGGGGAAATGGATGGTCGGCAGTTTCTTCTCTGCTATGGTTCATCGAAGCGGTGTCTCAATCCAAGGACAGGCCCCTTTTTTGTGCTTTATCAGACATGCTGTGAGCAAGAAAGCTAGAATAATTGTTTTGCTGTAATCATAACTCATAAGGAAAATCCAGAGAATTAGTAAGAAAATAGATTAAAAACAGGGTACTTATGCAGTGTACGAACCAGACTGAAATAATAACGTTATAATTTAGAAAGCCATTCTTGACATGGAGAGGTGGGGGTGTGATTAACTATTCTGTTTATTAAATTGTTAGATGAAAGTACAGAATAGTTAAAACATATACTTTATTATAACTTAACTAACACTGTGGGTCCATTCTCTAATTAAGTTATAAGATTATGCTCTGAGTCTCAAATGTTACATCCTCCAGTCTTTGTTTGCCAGCTCGTACTGATGTTCCACCTCGGAAATACCTCTCATATGAAAAATATGCAAGTAAAGTTGACTCACACTTCATTTTTTTTTGAAAGTTCACTTATTACAAGACACTCTTTAACACGATCTTTGCTTTGACAAATCTCGTTAGATGCAGGTGTGAGTCCCCCCCACCCACACGCACACACACGTGGCCCGGGGAGTCACTCACTCAGTATTGTATTCGGGGTGACTCGGTACTACATGAATTGTAGTCCGATGCCACGAGGATTGCATAAGTTCCGACTAGTTGCTCTGCCACTCGTTCTACGCCCACGTTGTGTTTAAAGATCCGCAAAACTTTGGTATTGACGCAGCTAATCGAGAACTTGGTTAAGTAGCTGGTCAGCAGTTTCGCTCTGTTTTTGCCCATGAAAGCGTTGTCTCGATCCAAGGACAGACCCCTTCATTGTGTTTTATCCGACAGGCTGTGATCAAGAAAGCTGGAATAAATGTTTGCATGTAAAAATAACAAAGACGTTTTTTGTCTTTAAAACTTATACTTTTTTTATAACTTAACTAACACTTTGAGTCCATCACTTAACGAAGTTATGAGATTAAGTTTAGAGACTCAAATTTTACATCCTCCAGTCTTTGTGTACCAGTGTGACGTGCTGATGTGAACGCGTGAATAATAATTTAAAGAAAGAAAAGAAATTGATAAAATTAATATTACGATGGAAACGAAAAGGTAAAATAAAACAAAAACGAAATTCTCGTTAAAAAAGAGGAAACAAAGGAAAAGCCGACCACGATACACGCATTGTGTACATGTGTGCGTATAACAGAGACAGAGAGGTGGGAATGTTGTCGAGGAGGTGTGTTCTCGAGTCGTGACAGCCGCTATATTGCTTTCCCTCATCTTCATGGGAGTACGAGTGGGAGAAAGCGAGGGTCTAATGTTAAAGAAAAAGAAAGGAAAAGAGAAGAGGAAATTGAGAGCTAGGCAGACGATTTTCGAGGGCCTGGCACGTTGATTTGTTTTAGTTCGACAGTCGAGTGGGGAAGTTATATCGATAAGATGTAGAAAGTTGTATATACAGTCCTGCGGAAAATGTTGGATTAAAAACATGCGAAAAAAAGTCTAGGCTTTTGAATCCCCCCACCCTACCCCAAAAATGTTAATTATGAGATCTCGAATTCGGATATGAACATTTGGGAAGAAATGGAAATATAGTTTGAAGGTCAAATACAGATTCTCGATAACAGAGGTTGGAGTTTGATTTGCGGTGATATGATAAACATATATCGTAGGAAAAAAATGATGATTTGATGAAGAAAAAAGGACAATTGAGAAAAAAAAACATGTTTGCATACGCAGCTAAATGAACTTTATTATTGCTTGGATTCACTGGAAAAAAAACATTTAATTATTATTACTTTACATTGGATTTTTTTTTTTTACTTTTCGTTGCTGCTATAAATGTGTTTGTTCGTTTTTTTTATAATAGCTTGGTATCGGTCTATTCTTTTCAATTATCTAGTCTTCTGTGCTCCCCTGTTCAATTATCTAGTCTTCTGTGCTCCCCTGTTCAATTATCTAGTCTTCTGTGCTCCCCTGTTCAATTATCTAGTCTTCCGTGCTCCCCTGTTCAATTATCTAGTCTTCCGTGCTCCCCTGTTCAATTATCTAGTCTTCCGTGCTCCCCTGTTCAATTATCTAGTCTTCCGTGCTCCCCTGTTCAATTATCTAGTCTTCCGTGCTCCCCTGTTCAATTATCTAGTCTTCCGTGCTCCCCTCTTCAATTATCTAGTCTTCTGTGCTCCCCTCTTCAATTATCTAGTCTTCTGTGCTCCCCTCTTCAATTATCTAGTCTTCTGTGCTCCCCTGTTCAATTATCTAGTCTTCTGTGCTCCCCTCTTCAATTATCTAGTCTTCTGTGCTCCCCTGTTCAATTATCTAGTCTTCTGTGCTCCCCTGTTCAATTATCTAGTCTTCTGTGCTCCCCTGTTCAATTATCTAGTCTTCTGTGCTCCCCTGTTCAATTATCTAGTCTTCTGTGCTCCCCTGTTCAATTATCTAGTCTTCTGTGCTCCCCTGTTCAATTATCTAGTCTTCTGTGCTCCCCTGTTCAATTATCTAGTCTTCTGTGCTCCCCTGTTCAATTATCTAGTCTTCTATGCTCCCCTGTTAAAATAGCGTTATAAAATTCAGGAAAATCCTTTTTCGAGCCAAGATTTCCGGAAAAAATATAAATATTGTGTTACGTCTGGATAAGAATACATGACACCATTCTTGTCCGGGTCGTGACACCAGCTAGTACTAATTTTTCTATCTCTAAAAAATTTCCGGTATAAAAAACAACAACTTGTAAGCAAGTAGGGGTGACTCGTATGTAACCTTTTTGAAAGTTTACATATTAAGCCGACCCTTCAATTTGCTATGACACTCAATCTCGCTAGATGCAGAATTGACCTTGCTTCCCCTTCTCCGCATGAACTTACATCTTGACCTATTTCAACCAAGACTCAGCCATCAGTTGCCGAATGACACCAATCATGCTGTCATAGTAATAGTCATTTTTTTAAAGAAGCATGTTGGGTTCAAAGCTAAGTTCAGGGGGCGCCTGACTAATATTTTTCCTTCTCTGTGTCTTTCTATAGACAGTCTAAGTTTATATAGAGATCAATTCTTCACCAATGTCATAACACATGCACCCCTAACCCAACTTGCATCCATTGACTTTCATAATTCTCTAGTTATACTTTTCAGAAAGTGTTCAACCTCTTTTATGATGGATCGTTCTTGGCTATGTCTATTTTCTCTAGGTTTCAATATGTCCCTTTTTGACAACTGTCCATCCGAATTATACATCTCAATTTCAGTCTGAGGGAATGCCGGAGTTAAATAAGCGATCTCTTTAGGTGTAACCTGTCACCGGGCTTAGTTCCTATTTCGAGAACCACCACCACCACCACCATCATCATCATATTCAGTTTGATGTACGTTTTACATGCTTTTATGTGTTAGACGGCCTTTAGACATTTTATAAACCAAATCTTGTCTTATGCGTAAGTAAACTATAGCTACCTAAAATCCATAATTAACTCCATCATCCCCATTATACATATACACACACAAAGACACTTACACACACACTGTATTTAGCTTGAGTAAGTTTTATTCATACAAATCGAGGATACGTCTTCGACAATCATTCTGACAATCAAATCTTGTCTTATGCGTAAGTAAACTATAGCCACCTAAAATCCATAATTAACTCCATCATCCCCATTATTTTGAATAAAATATCGATTATACAGGGTGGGCAAAAATAAGGGTCCTATTTTTTAAAATTCATAACTTTTTTATTTATTGATTTTTTAATATTTTTTTTTTTAGAATAAGTAAAGGACCCCTTCCGAAGCAAGCATGAGCCGTATTAGCCCTAAGGAATGTACACTTATTTAGAAAACATTATTTTTGCTTAAAAAACTCAAAACAGTGTAAAAAACAATACTTTAGTTTTTGTAAGTTTTAAGAAGTGTTTTTCGGCTAAAATTTGTTTTGTTTATTTCAAAAAATCTCGGAAGGGTCAGTCTACACACACATAAAGTTTGGTGAGTTTAACTTTTATTTTGTGGAAGTTATTCAAATTCAAGTTATTCAAATTTAAAGATAGGACCCTTATTTTGGCCCACCCTGTATTAATTAACAAGCACATATTCAATGAATATGTGGACTTTATATCAATACACTGAGAAATGAAATTAAAATAGTAACTACCCCAATAATGGTAATAATAATTAGTAGAAAACCTAATATAATAACCCATAATATCGTGATGATGGATTAATCCAAACGAATAACACATAATAGTAATAGCAACTACAAAATTCTTAACAAAATGAATGTAAAATACAATAAACAATATACCTCCAAACCAGCATAGAAATGTAACCATAAATTACAATAAACAAACCGTTATTGAGAATTGACAGAAGAAGAATCCAGATAATTTGGTTCAACCCCCCATTTTCACAAAGTATACAAACGAACATCCCTAGATGTTTTTTTTTACAAAATCATTGAAGATAACTTTAAAACCCCACATAAATATAGTAGACATTTTAATAAAAAATAGCTTTCAAATAGAAAAAACAAACAATTAAAAGCACTAAAAACTTTTTCCTGATTTGAAAAAGAAAAGGAGACAAAAGTTTTATTCCTGATTTTATTCCTATTGATCTTTTTATTTTTAATATTTTCTTTGTGGTGAAATGAAATTGTTGTCGTCGTTGATTTAATGTCCATTTTACATGCTGGCATGTGTAATGTAAGTCATAAAGATACTCTGAGGTCATCAGATCTAAGCCTAAAATTAAATCTAGACAGTATAGAGAGATGCGTGCAGAACAGAAGACTTTGATGGTATGGCCATGTTGAAAAATGGATGATAGTTTTTGGTTAGTAGATGTAGAGCAGTTGAGGTAGCAGGTTCAGTTGGCAGGAGTAGGCAAAGGAAAACATAGGAGAAAGTAATAACGATTAAGAGAAAGAGGGATAAATAAAGACCTGGACAGAGATAGGTTAGTTTGGAAGTCAATTTCTAAAAGCCGTTCAACACATGCCAGCATGTAAAACGGACGTTAAACCAAATATGATGATGATGATGATGATGATGATGCTCTTGAATTAATCTGTGGACACTTATTTTTCTTATCTAATTATTGAAAAAGAAAAAAAAAATTTTAAGGAAATAAAATAATTTTTTAAATTATTGTTTTTTTTTCTTTTAATTGATATTATTCGAACTATTATTTACATCTTGGTTGTTATTTTCACAATGTTTCGGCCAATGTAACCTTTGACCTTCTTCAGGTGCATTCTTTTTAAACTCATGAACATATACAGAATTTCGAACTGAATCCTTTATTTTAATCCACGGAAGCAGATTGCTCTTGCTTCATCAATCATGATCAGATAGATGTGTTAAGTAATTTTTATTTTAACACTTCTAGCGAGTCATGGCAAACGAAATGAGAACAATCTACCCTCTGTAAATTAAATAAAAGATTCACTTCAAATTCTATACATAAAGATTTGGATCAATTGGGTTTCAGGCACCCCAGAAATAAGCAAATATGAAAGGGATGAATTTGAGTCTACACTGGTTTCTTTGACTTCTGGTTGGCCTTTACATGTAGCAACTCTAAACAAGCAGATAATAAACCTGAGTTGTTTGGTTTTTAATATAGGGAAAGATTTATTTTAAGAAAAGCGGAAGGGGGGTTAAATATTTATTTTTTGGTGCATTTTTTTTATTTACAAAATTTTAATAAACAAACAAAACATTGTTTAGAGGTGACACATGCGAAGGTCAACTGAAAGTCAAACAAACAGGTGTAGACCAGAATTCGTTTCTTTCATATTTGCTTATTTCTGAGGTGCCTGAAACCTAATTGATCCAAAGATTCCTAACTTCAAAAAGATGAACCTGAAGAACATCAGAGGTTACATCGAACGAAACATTGTGAAAATAACAAGCAAGATGAGGATAGTAGTAAAAAAAACACAAATTATCAATCCTCATTTAAAAAAATCCAAAACTTACTATTTCTTTGTTTTCCATTTCAGTTGATTTGGCCGAAATTTGGATGCCAATTCTCATTGTGACTTCATATCTCTGGTTCGTCTTGGAAGTGACAGAGGTCTTATGGCCATCGTGGTCAATTTAAAAGAACAGCGTTGCTTGCAAAAACGCTTGCACGCCATCGAGTTGGAACAAACTTACGCTACGAAGATTCTCGACCTTGAACATCGGATTCTTAAAATCTACTTTAATCGCTTAAAGGAAAAAGTCTCTCGGATTCGCTCCAATTTATCGGCCGAAGAGATTCTTCACTTTAGAAAGTTGGAAAAGGCCCACCGACTGAAAACCTCTCGTATACCTGCGGCTTCAAACAGTCCGCTGAAATTTGCAGCAGGTTATCGCCGTTCAAAATCACGATCAAATTGTGGTGCATCTTTAAGGAAAGTTCGGAAAGAACCAGAAAAGCATGACGCAAACGTTGAAATCCGTGCGGATACGAATCGACAAACGATCCATGATACACCGGCGATAAAGGTTTTTCCCGCCCCCGATCCCACCGAAAACCTAAAAAAAAATAAACAACTGAAAAATCATGGAAGACTATCTCTGACCTCCTCGCCAGCAAAAGAGAGATGTGATGTTCATCACTTCCTAAAACGGCCGAACACAGCCCCGATCACGTTCATCAGAGATCATCAGGCACAAGACGAGATGAACACTCGCTTATCGCGAGATTGTGAACGTGGCAATAATTTTGGGGAAAACTTACACGCCGAGAAACGGAAGGAACGCTTGCAGTCTGAAATGAACAAAGGAAAAATACTCGACCGGAAAACAAAAGACTTTCTCGAGAATCTCAATCAGTTTGATTCTTGTCCTCCGCTGAGCAAAGCCAACGCTGAAAATTCAGCGGAGAGAATCGCCTTCAATCAGACATCAGACCATGAAAAAAGCCGTCAGTCTACGAAAAAGTTGCCGTTAAACTTCAATCAAAATGGAAGAAGTGCGAACCGCGACCAATATCAGGAGGAGTTGATGAGTTTGTGGAAAGATTTGAATAAGTGTCGGTATTTACGAGTCTCTGACGAATTGTTAGATTTGTCTGGAGTTGTCAATCTCGCCAAGAATCAGATGAAACATTTTGTTAACATTCATGGCTTTGGCTTAGCTGCTCCCATGCATCAGAAATAAGCATGGGGACACAATTTCAAATTTGTACGTATGTACGTTATCACCTTCCACCCCTTTTTTAAAAGATGGGATCGCCGAAGATGCAATGTAAAAATAAGTGATTCAAAAAATTTCATCTGATGCTGCAGTTGTGTCGAACGTGAAACTACAACTAAAATGCACTATCTTGGCCTTCAGGCTAAGATCAAAGTGTAGTATGAGTCGTACAATGATATCGTGGGGGGTCTGCATTTGCACTGGATATCCATAAAATGCACTGCAGTAATATACAACAGATGAAGGATACAACTGTGGAATTTCCACGGGTCCTATCTATTATTATACTAAATGTGAGTCAATCAACGTTTGTTTGCGTAAGGCTTTTTGTTTTCCCCTAATATCCTTCAGTAACACAAAATACATGCTAAAATATACTTCAGTTTTGAGATTACGTTGTTTGAAAAAAAAAAAAATTCTGTTTTAATTGTTCTAATTAACTGTAATTTATAATTAACTGAACAAGTCGCCTATCTCTTTCTTCGCTATCTCTCACTCTACGTTGATCCAACCTCTCTTTAATATTCCTTAAATGTTTCTGCAAGCATTTCGAGAAAGCCAAGCTGAAAAAAACAGTCACTATCTTATTTACATATGTGTATCTGTACACACCACAAACACATATGTAAATTAGATAGCAAAATAATAAATCTCTTTCCTTCTTTATCTATTACTAATGGAGATTTGGTATCTGTCTAAAGCTGAAGCTATACTCTTACTATCTTTTAATATTTTATTTGGTTTACTATACTATTTTTGACTAATGTACTATATATTTGAATACTCAATTCGGTGGAGAGGGAGTAGTGTAATATCTGTTGTCATAAGACCATCCTCCCAGGCATTACCTCCTGCTTAGAAGCGCGGTATGTAGTATATGTGCGTTCGTCATATATACATATACTATCAAACATATTTTTGCTAATAATAATAATAATAATAATTAATAATAATAATAATAATAATAATATAGAAGAGACTTATTTTTAGTTATGCAAGAAGATTGCCTTAAAAGATTTCTCTTGTTTCATTTTACTTCGATCAAAGTTCTCACAAATCAAGGGGGGGCTAATACTTGAACTCTATATGAGATACATAGATATCCGAGTCTGACAAATAAAGAGAACTTTAATAGAAAACGTTGACTTAGCAAAGAATTTAAGGACATTAATTTTCCTCTCCCCAATTGACCAGTTAATTGTGTTATAGTACATCTTTCTTGTTGACTCTTGGTCTTACCGGATTCCAGGACAAGTATTCATCTAGTCTGGTGGAGTATCTAGCTAAGTTCGGTTACTTGAGGTAACATCACTTGGAGAAGGTGCACCTTTCCTCGTCTAAGCCAGTGTATAGCCATGTCGAGGGGATCTTATTTGGGCTTTGAACACAGTGTTATTTTGAATATTTGGTCAGGGTTTTCTTGTAGAAGGAAGTATCCTCATATCAGGTTGTCCTGACAAACCCTTGTACAGAAGGACCAAAGACACTCAAGGGTGGTGTTTATTAGGTAATTCAAACTCTCCAGTAAGCAATTAAAAATGAATTTTCGGTGTTTCTTTACTTTCCCGTCGACATGAAAATATTTAAAGAAATGCATAAACTTTGTTATGTATGTATGTGGTAGCTGAAAATAAGATTGTACAGAAAAAAAATTACGCAAATTCATCCAGTATTTATTAAATTATAAGAAAAAAAAAACGATCTTACGTATCTGTAGACATTTATACTTACTTATTAAGTAAGGGAGATAACTCAAATTTTGTTTTTGGGAAAACTCAAAATGGCAACCGATAGATAAAACTGTTTTTATTTTTAATTTAATAAATACTGGACAAATTTACGTAATTTTTGGTGTACAGCATTCTTTTCAGCTACCACGTAAGTACATAAAGTTTATACATTTCTTTAGTCATTTTATTTTTTAAGAGAGGCCTAACATGTTGTTGTGAAAGTAAAGAAACAGCAAATTTTCGAATTAAATCAAAGTAAAATAAATAGGCGTAGTGATTTTGACCCAACGGGTCAAGTGGTATGTCTAGTAATTGTTGAATGTAATGAGGAAAGATTTGTTGGTACAAATGGCGAAACTTCCCTCCTTTTCTCAAGTGAAAAGGTGT
The DNA here is from genome assembly GCA_963556195.1 of Sepiola atlantica. NCBI lineage: Eukaryota > Metazoa > Mollusca > Cephalopoda > Sepiida > Sepiolidae > Sepiola > Sepiola atlantica. Next base: position 16,092,249 of record OY744541.1, on the reverse strand, counting down.
CCTTGATGTTTTGATAATGTTAACGAAAGATGCATCTGTTAAAAAAACAAAAATGGACTCTTTTCTTTAACGAAAGATGCATCTGTTAAAAAACAAAAATGGACTCTTTTCTTTAACGAAAGATGCATCTGTTAAAAAACAAAAATGGACTCTTTTCTTTAACGAAAGATGCATCTGTTAAAAAACAAAAATGGACTCTTTTCTTTAACGAAAGATGCATCTGTTAAAAAACAAAAATCGACTCTTTTCTTTAACGAAAGATGCATCTGTTAAAAAACAAAAATCGACTCTTTTCTTTAACGAAAGATGCATCTGTTAAAAAACAAAAATCGACTCTTTTCTTTAACGAAAGATGCATCTGTTAAAAAACAAAAATGGACTCTTTTCTTTAACGAAAGATGCATCTGTTAAAAAACAAAAATGGACTCTTTGATTTAACGAAAGATGCATCTGTTAAAAAACAAAAATGGACTCTTTTCTTTAACGAAAGATGCATCTGTTAAAAAACAAAAATCGACTCTTTTCTTTAACGAAAGATGCATCTGTTAAAAAACAAAAATCGACTCTTTTCTTTAACGAAAGATGCATCTGTTAAAAAACAAAAATGGACTCTTTTCTTTAACGAAAGATGCATCTGTTAAAAAACAAAAATGGACTCTTTTCTTTAATATAAAAATAACAGTAAAGTGGTTCAAGAAGATAAAAATCTTTCGACTTTTTTAAAAAGAAAAGAAAAGAAAAAACAGCAAAAATTGAAATTCTTATAAGCTTTATTTATGTTGGCAGTCTTCAATTATAAATTATATATATATATTTTTTGTTTGTTTTTATAGTGAATCGTTTTTATTTTTGTTTGTTTATTTGTTTGAGACTGTCACAAATCACAGCAGCTGCATTCATGGAAAAAAAGCTTGACAGCATCAAAGAAAAGAGAGACGACAACAACAAAAACAACCCTCAAAACTCAATCCCCTCTTAGCAAGAGACTTAGTGCAAGTCCATAACTCCCTCGCCATTAAAGAACATTTTTTACCATGTAGGTACTCAAGGCCGAAAAAAAATATCAAACACCAAAAATTACCTCAATTTATCAAGAAGTTTTTTTTATACAGGGTGGGCAAAAATAAGGGTCCTATTTTTAAAAATTCATAACTTTTTTATTTATTGATTTTTTTTTTTTTTTTTTTTTTTTTTTTAGAATAAGTAAAGGACCCCTTCCGAAGCAAGCATGAGCCGTATTAGCCCTAAGGAACGTACCCTCATTTAGAAAACATTATTTTTGCTTAAAAAACTCAAAACAGTGTAAAAAACAATACTTTAGTTTTTGTAAGTTTTAAGAAGTGTTTTTCGGCTAAAATTTGTTTTGTTTATTTCAAAAAATCTCGGAAAGGGTCAGTCTACACACACATAAAGTTTGGTGAGTTTAACTTTTATTTTGTGGAAGTTATTCAAATTTAAAGATAGGACCCTTATTTTGGCCCACCCTGTATAAAGAAAATAATTTTTAAGCGGTTAATGGGAATTCGTAAGGCATTACAATTATATACAAGGCTGATTCTAAACTCTATTTCTGAAGAGTTTGAAAAAGCTTGGAGTTATCTCCCGTGTCCTGCAAACTACTTCCAACATGGCGTTGATAGATTGACGATCATAGTTTAGCCATAAAATTTGATTTTCTTTTGTAAAATAAAAAAAAAAATACTTGATCAATTTACGTGATTTTTTGGTGGACGATATTTTCTTTTCATCACAGGTACGTACATCATAAAGATTTTTTTTTTTTCTTTTTCATCGCGGGGGGGGGGGGATGGGGGGGATGGGGAGTTATGGACTTGCATCAGAAACTCTCATTTGCTGGATTTAAATTCTTTTAAAAAATAACGTGTCTAAAATGAGGCTTCAATATCAATTTTCAAACGATTGACATTATACACTCAACTTTTCTCGAAAGCAAAAAATCTAGAATTAAATCTGATGGATCGGAAAGAAAGCCATTTCTAAAAGAATTTAACAGAAATGTGAAACTTGGCAAAACTTTTAAATTCACATAAAACAAAATTTTAAAAAAAAAAAAAAAAAAAAAAATGTAATAAAGTTTGTTTACTTTCAAACCAATAATTAAAACTAGTTTAAAAGTGATTTTATTTTAAAAGTTTTGGCGCTTGTTCGTAATACTGGAGCAGGCAACAAAACTTTTAACATGAAACCAGTTTGGGTTTTGATGGCTGCAAGCCAAAAAGAAGAAGGTTGTATCTCTTTAGGAAGCAGTATTATCAATTGACGGCTTCTAAAATAAATCAAGAAAAATTAAAATATTTTTCTTGATTCATTTCAAAAGTAGGAGGAGGAGGGGAAAGAGGCAGTAAATATTTTCTGCTTTGTCGCTGTTATTTAAAAAAAATTTTTTTTTTTTTTTTATTAGTTTTATGGAAGATTTGTTTTACTGAAGTTTTGTTGCTGATTAAAAGAGGAGGGGGTTACAATAGCCTGACCCCTTCCCCTCCTGAACATCCAAGCCTGCAAGAGTCTGCGTTTGTCTTTTCAAGCAGTTTTTTTTAAAGCCCGACAAAAATGCAAGAATAATAATTAAAAAAAAAAAAAAATGCCCGTTTTGTTTTTTTCTTTTTTTCTTTCATCTCTGCATCATTTCAGAAGAATAGCATCTCGCAAGAATTTTGTTCTGATATGTCGGAATGAGATTTCGGTCCTAATAGTCACCAACTTCAAGGAGGCTATTATCCCTTACTCTTGTGAGATGTTCGACTCGACACTTGTCTGATATTGGCGTCTATTTTCCACTTTAACTTAAACCGGAAACGGATTGGCTGTCCAACTGCTTCACAGATCTGAAAGAAAAAAAAAAAGAAGAAAAATTTAACAAACCAGGCACAATCGATTTCAACCACCACCTCCCACCGTCACACCCCATTTTTCTTCAAAAGAAAAAGTTTGAATATATTGAACCCCAAAAATTTAGTTTTAATTTTTTTTTTTTCTTCTTCACCTCGAATAAGAAATATTGCCACTATAGCGTAAGAGGCTACTGTGATAGAAGCCAGATTTATAACGGACAACTTGGTTGGAAAGTTAGGCAGAAAGATGTTTGTTTAATTTAAATTTCTGCATGATGGTACAATTAAGGGAACAGGTAGGAAATTCCAAAGACAAGCGGTCAGTGAAAAGAATCTATTAGAGTGGAAAATCTTCCGACATCGAGGGACCTCTACAAAAGCGTTGGATTTTTCTGCTAGCCGTGTGGTTTAGGGGTACTTTTGTTGAGGGATGTAACACTGCGGTGATGTAAGAATGGCTGGAATTTGGCAGAGTGCAAGATCTATTAGGTTATAAATTCCTTTTTGCACCATGTCCAAGCGGGAGAGGCTAGTGGTTGGTGCACCAGCTAAGATGTGGCAAAAAAAAGTTCGCTAATCACACTGACCCTTGTTGTTTACGTAACCTACCTGTTGTGTAACATGTGACTCTTCACCAGATGACCTTCCGCCAGAGCAGACATAAGGGACAATTCTCCCGCCAAAACTGTAGCGCACACAATTTGGGCCAAAGTTTTTGCATTGTTTCCAGGATTTTCCGTGTTTGGACCTTGCACTCCTAACATCTGTTTGAAAATAATAGAAACAAATAATACACTTTTAGACATTTATGAAGTAAGAGAAATGCAAGCTGAAAAACAGTGCATTACGGTCTTTATGAAAGGCCTTCCCGTCCCGTCGTGCAAAATTTGTGCTTTACGGCAAGTCAACTCTTTTTAGATCATTTGATGTCGAAACTGATTGCGATTGAAAATAATATTCAGCTTAAAAAGTCTTCCATTCTTTTTTAAAAGGTGAGTTCAAATATATAATATTCAGAAAAAAAATTTTTTAAATTAAAAAAAAATAAAAAAATAAATTAAATAAGTTTAATTACTTATTTAATTTATTTTTTTATTTTTTTTAATTTTAAAAAAAAATCAATTATAGTTTTAGTTTTCTACATTTGCTGCAGATATTAATATTTACTGCGTTATATGCAATATTGCCATCCACACGTTTTTTGAAATTTAAAACACCTACCATTTGACAAAGAGGTCTTCCTCGAAATATATTATGGAACACGGTCACACAGATTACATCAGTGTTGAAGTCTTGCCTAATCAAGTAAGATTTGCTATATAGAAAAAAAAAATTATTAAAAAAGCTTTTGAAAAATATATAATTAAAATCGCTTGTTTTTGTCTTACTTCTCAACGCCGACATATTTCCATTTCTTTCATTGTGATAGGCTTCCAATACTCCTCTATATAGGAATTATATATATATATGGAATGGTTAGTATATGGAATGAGTGGATAAGCATGTAACAAACTACTTAACATATTAACACAGAAACATGTTTAAAGCACCAATATTTCAGTCTGTATGTGAGACTTCAGTCATGAATAAGATCTGACATACGTACCGAAATTTTAAATAATTTGTTTACATGCTTATCCACTCATTCCATATACTAGCCATTCGATTTTGTCTGTAATTTTTAATTTCATTTTTCAAAATTCCATATATATATATATATACATTTTTACGTACATAAATGGTTCTTTTATGTACGTAAAAATTAATTAATAAATATATATATAATAAAAATAATGACACGTCCTATTAAAAAAAGGGTGACTTAATGCAATATTCTTTATTGTTTAGGAAGTGGAAAAATACTAAGAATATCGCTATGTTTCTATCGCCAGTAAAAACAATAACGTAACATTAATGAAAAGGTAATGCTTGGGTGGATGGCCTCCTGAGACCGACTAAAACACTGGATTCTTTAGTCGCAAATTAAAATTGATTTTCGCTTAAAAATTAGGACCATGTCTTTGAAAAGTGTGGGATTGGTGGTTGGTCGTCATTCTTCGTATATCTTACTCTTCATTAGATGCATTTTGACCCATTCATCTAAGCATTGTTGACTTTATTTTCTAACATTTGTCCGAACTTTCACTTCAGAAGATGATACCGAATCTTAACATTAAACAGTCTCCATATGGGAGAGGCCGAGTAGTGTCGGCGTGTAGTCGCAGATCGATAATGAATTATAAAACAAAAAGGAACAATGTCGGATTTTCATTTTTCATTGAAAAAGATCTGTGTTGATCGAAATATTTTATTTATTATATAAACAAAATTGTATTTAACTTTACAATGCCTTCTAAAGTATAACCCTGTTTATATATAAATATATATATATATATATTTACATATTTTCATTTATATTTTCATTGAAAAAGATCTGTGTTGATCGAAATATTTTATTTATTATATAAACAAAATTGTATTTAACTTTACAATGCCTTCTAAAGTATAACCCTGTTTATATATAAATATATATATATTTACGTACATATAAAAGTAATCCATGGACACGTGTTTATAGCTATCAGCCGTCATCAGCATGGCTAATCTAAACACGGATCGAACCTACAATATTACTGTTTACAGTCTGGTGTTTTACCACAAGACCACAAACGCCTTGCTGAAATATGTGCGATTTTGTATCGTCGTAATGTTACGTAAGAGATAATAATTACACATCTTATTTTAAAGAGCGACTTAATGCAATATTCATGGGAAGTGAAAAAATACTAAGAAAACAGCTATGTTTCTATCGTCAGTAAAAACAATAGCAAAAACTGTGTGTGTGTATATATATATATATATATATATATTTGTAATTGTTTTTATTGGTGATTGTAGCATTCGTTGCTTTTTGCTTACTATTTTGATTGTTTCACTTCCTATATGTTTTTGTCTTTTAAGGGAAGGGGGGTCTGATCAACTCTGCTGGGAAGCCATGAAATTAAATACTGTCTTGTTTTTAAATTCCCGAAACAGTTTTTCATGGTAAACAACTGATGATCCCTTAAATAATGTTAGAAGCAAACTAATATAATAACTGTAAAAACTAAATTGACTTACATGAGTGATTTTCCACTGAACGACTTAGGACTTAAGGTTTTTTTTTTTAGTTTTAATGGTTGAGAAACTTCCGAGACATATATATATATAAGTTAGGTATGTTTTGATATTTGTATGTATAGGATTTAGTAGTGAACTAATGAACAGATTATTATGAATTTTGGAACAGAGCTGCTATGCGTAAGGGGTCCAAATGTAGGCTATATTTAGTTTAATGCAAAGGGAGTGGACACCCTTTGTGAAAATTCAGATAGCTCCAATTTTTGTGAAATTTTAACAATTGGTATTAGATATCAAGTAATAAATATTCCCCAAATTTCAGTTTCTTTGAAGTATTTTAAAGGGTTTTTAGGGGGTCATAATACGGGCGCAACCTCCCATTTGAAAATTCAAATATTTCAGATTTGCATTGAATTTGATCCATAATCATGAGACCTCAATTAAGCAAGATTCCTAGAATTTCAATTTCTTCTTAAGACCACTTAAGTTTTAGACATTTTCTAGAATCAAAATCATGGATTTTGATCAAAATTGGAATAAGGATTCTTTATATAAGGTTTAATATTATTACATCTTGATTTTAATCTTCATAAGGGGACATAAAAGTAGTGCAGAACTGTTCTGTTTAGAGAATTAATTATATATATATATATATATATATATATAAGGCATATCCCCCCCAAGACCCTTCCAATTATTATCATTTAATTCCTTATATACAATATAACACCCCCTCTCCCTAGGATATATTATACGATGTCTCCACAGAAGAAAATTTCTACTAGCCAAATAGACTAACAACAGAAAATACATAATTCACTGATAGTCCCTTCCATATATAAGTCCACACCATATGTAATATATAAGGTCTATTTACTCCACCCCACGACCTTTCCAATTATTATCAAATTAATTCCTTTATATAATATAACCCCTCTCCCTTGGATATATTATAATATATTTATCACATCCACATCTTCCCTACAAACCCAAATACAACCTAAACTCGCACTCTCGTAATCCCTACTTATCACAAATAACATAAATTATTAGATACCTCATCATATTCAAAAATTTTTTTAAACATTTAAATATATTAAATATATTCAGTCTTACCAGTTAAATACCTAGAAATATATTCATCAAATACCCTTAGATAAAAAGAAAAAAAAAATATTACCAAGATATAAAATTTACCGATTCACACATACCCTCTAATAACTTAGGCTCATAAACGTTATTAGATCTAACAGAGTTAATTAAATACAAGGATCCCACACAGACACCACAAATGATGATAGCAAGCCTATATTGACCCATCCACTTATTTTGATATCGGCAATGTTCAAGTACGACTAACTCTAAGCAAAGTTGTTTCCAACCGGAAACGGTGTCCGTTCGAAATTGGTTCCGATAATAAAAACTTCCTGCTTTGATTAGTTTTGTACTGAATTTTATTTTAAATAATTTATTTGACAAAAATAAATAATCACAGTTACTAAAAATAAATAATCACAGAGGGAAAATAATAAAATAGGTTGTTTCAGAAATCATAGTACTGTCGGATCGCATATATTATATGGCCGAAGTAATTTACTTTTACTTGTCGACGCGGCCGAAGTAATTTACTTTTACTTGTCGACGCCAGAGAAACTCCTGCAGGTAGCTATTGAAATGTGCTGCGGTTAGTACGTCTTGTACGATCTAATTCATTATCATAAAATACAAAAGAAACTAGAGAAAATTAAACTAAAGAATACCGGAAGTTGTTAAGTACGAAGTTTATTATCGGGTACGGATGGCGGCGTAACACCGTAGCAGCGCCGCAGAAACTGCTCTTAGAGTTAGTCGTACTTGAACATTGCCTTGATATCTCTTAGGAAACTTTATTCACTGATAAAGATACCCCCTTATATTAACATTAAGCCATCACATAGCTAATAAACTAGAATTATAACAATTTTACACTCAAATACAAGCACTATCCTAAAATTATAAAAAGTAATATAAATATAACACCCAAACCCTTTAATAAGAGAAATACAACCCCACCCAAAATCTAACCCACTCACTGACCAATAAACTACACCACACATCATCATCCCTAAATATAAATGCATCATTGAAGCAGAGAAACATACAACATCCATTTTCAACAATTAATTGATTCTAAATAATAATTAGTTACGATTGAGACTCATATAAAAATACAGTCCACCCTTATTGACTCGGTACTTTCCCCAAAATGAGCTTTGAACACAATTCTTCAATTTGTTTTCATTTTGTGAGTCGCTGATGATTTGAATGGGCTCTAACCACCTTTTTAACAACAATAAATGGTCAGTCTATTTCAATGAAACCATGGTACGTCTCTAAAGTATGTAATGTAAATTTTTAAATAAATAATTTGTATATATATATATGAATTATACTAGTGTACACCCTCTGTCAAAAATGATTGGTAAAAAAATGTTTCACCAGTGTTCACACTAATATTTATATAAAATCAAAGAATTACGTCAATAATTACATTTTTCAGATATATATTAATATTATCATTTCTGATGACCTAAAAAAAATATTTAAAAAAAACAACCTTTTTATGTAGAGTGAAGCATTTCTTTCAGAATTCATTTCACGCAGTGGTGGTTGTCTGACTTGCTAATTGCTTTCTCATGTCTCCTCACTTTTGTGTGACGGGACAGATTTATATTTACAATACACATTGGTCTTCATTATAGAGTGGAAGATAGTGTTGTTTTCCACGTATGATTCTCAAAAACAGATAAGTTTTGGCGTTTGAGAGAAAGAAAAAAAAAACAGAAAAATGCAACTCTTTGCTTTTTTTTTTAATTTTAAATCTCAGTCAATTTTGAAAGAATTGAGAGCACGTATAAATGTCTTGTTTTCTTTCGGCAAGTGATATATTTCAGACAACCTGTTCTTAATTTATTTGGCCCTCAATTGTCCCCAAAAAATTCTGGATGGATTGATTTTCTTTAAAAAAAGTAGTGAGTTGAACGTTGTAATTTCTGCATGTCGATACAAAAAAGAAACAGGGAGCAGTGAGGGAGTTCCAGACCCCGGCAGCACGAAGAAAGAAGCTATTGGAATAGAAGGCTCTCCGGCATCTGGGGACCTCCACAGTGAATGGATGGGACTTAGCTGATTTTCAGGTTGGTCTAGTGTAGTTACACCAAGGGGGCACTAGAGCAGCAAGTTCATAGGAGCACAATCCATTGAAGTACGTATAAAACAGACACATTGTGGCGATGAGACAGGGGCTGGAGCTTGGTGGATAGTGAGTGACCTATTAAATTAGCAGTTCTTTTTTTTACCCTTGTCTAAGAGGGAAAGACTAGTGGATGATGCACCAGCCCAGTAACTTAACTTGAGGTAGCCTGGAAAAAAAAACTATTAATGACACAAGAGAAAGATTTATATATTTAGAAAAGAAAAAGTTAAATTATGTTTGCATCTAAATTTTATCTAAAATTATACATTTAGAAAAGAAAAAGTTAAATTATGTTTACATCTAAATTTTATCTAAAATTATACATTTAGAAAAGAAAAAGTTAAATTATGTTTACATCTAAATTTTATCTAAAATTATACATTTAGAAAAGAAAAAGTTAAATTATGTTTACATCTAAATTTTATCTAAAATTATACATTTAGAAAAGAAAAAGTTAAATTATGTTTACATCTAAATTTTATCCAAAATTATACATTTAGAAAAGAGAAAGAATTATACATTTAGAAAAGAAATCTAAATTTTATCTAAATAACTAAAAAAAAAAAAAACTATCGCCAGTTGAAATTGAAGGGAATTTTTTTTTTTTTACTTGTTTTTTTGTGCTCTAAACTTGGCTGGTTTGAGATGTTTACTAGGAATCACTTTACTTTATCAAATTAAAGTAAAAATTCATTTATTGTATTTCTGACTACAGCAGCGACTATAAAATGGAGCCGAAAGTGGTAAGAGTATAGGCCTCCAAGATCGGTACATCTTTGTATGATGGGAAGGCCTTTTATAAAGAACGGTATATTACAACAGGAATCTGAGACATAATAAAGAAAAATGTGTTAAATATAAAAACTGACTCGTAAACAAGCACTTTGTGCATGAAGATTTGTGCCTCCACCGACAGTTCCTATCTCGAGGGAAGGCATTGAACAGCTGATGTAAAGATCACAATTGGTCGTGCCTGTAGTTTCCATTATGGTCATACAATTTGAGCTGGACACATTCTGAGCAGGATCCTATGCAAAAGAAGAAAACAAAAAGATAAATAAACGATGAGTACATGTAGCAATATTTAGATGTGTTTGTGTAAAGGGTTAGAATGGAAAATTTTCCAAATGAGTTGAAAATTAAATAAGAGAATGGAAAATTCCATTAGGAGTTAGGTTTTTTTTTTTTGTTTTATGGCATATCAACCCTTTCCGGGTTATTTAATGCCGAACCAGGTCATTTTGGTGAAAGTTTTTATGCTTCAAATTCTTTATATCTTCAAATATTTAGTCATGATGTTTGGTTTGGTTGTTTTATTTTATGGCATATCAACCCTTTTCTGGGTTATTTAATGCTTCAAATTCTTTATATCTTCAAATATTTAGTCATGATGTTTGGTTGGGTTGTTTTATTTTACGGCATATCAACCCTTTTCTGGGTTATTTAATGCCGAACCAGGTCATTTTGGTGAAAGTTTTTTATGCTTCAAATTCTTTATATCTTCAAATATTTAGTCATGATGTTTGGTTGAGTGAAAAGGGGGGAGAGAGAGAATTTTTTTTTGTTTTGGATTTTGCAAAACATGATTGAGTTTTTCAAAGAGAAAAAAAAAATTAAACATCAATGTTTGGTGCATTTTGGGTCAGGAAGCCGATATCTTCAGACAGCCTAATCTGGTAGCACCAGGTATAAGTTAGAAGTAGACCTAGAGCTACACGTACAGGAAGTTGTATCGTGGGAGGTAGTGTTAGGGTTAGGGTTCAAAGTGCCACGTAGCAAGGAACAGAAAGTCTTTCACTTTGGCAGGTGAGCTAATTGGATTCGATCGCAGTTCTCAAAGCTCCGTCTTCGTCTACACCCACCTCTACCCCCAGATGGGCGATTCGAAACTCATATGTACCGTTACAGTGATGTGAAAGAATAGAACATGAAGGAACATGAACCATTGGGTGAAAATGCTGTTGAAGTTTCATTCTTTCATGTCAATACACTATTGCAGCTACCAGGCAAGAGAGGGAGGCAGAAAGTTTGGCTGCCACATCACCACTGCGACTTCAAAGTTCTGTCGATAAAGCGGACTACAAATAAACTATGTTGCTGTTATTGTTCAAGGAGAGTAGAAAGTGGACCTTAGATTTACTTTCGTCAACCTCATAACTTTCGCTTCCCTTATTTTGTCCTTTCGTCCTCATATTCCATGTGCGATGTTTCTTGACAAAGAGGGAAGAATTGCTGTTTTCTGGGTCGGAATATATCCATATATTACGGTTGGCTAATTTTTGACCTTGAAGTAGTTTTTTTCATCAAGTGGCTTCATGCTTTATCTGGAGTGATTTCCATGAAAAAAAAAAGAATATATGTAGCAATCATCAATAATGACTTATTTTCTCTCTCGGAGAAATGTCCCTGTTAAGCAATCTGGCAGGGCGCATTTATTTCATTTGTCCCCTGAAGAACTACTTCTGTCAGCCTCATAACTCTCACTTCTCTTATTTTGTCCTTTAGTCCTCACATTCAATGAGTGATATTTCTGACAATGGGGAAAGAATTGCTGTTTTGGGGTCGGGCTCTATCCATCTAACATTTCGCATTGGCTAGCTTTTGACCTTCAAATAGCTTCTTTTTTTTCTAGCTCCTTTCATCAAGTGGCTTCATGTCTTGTCTGGAGCGATTTCCATAAATAACATTTTTTTTTTTTTAAATTAACCTAGTCCGGTTGAGCCAGCTTCATCCCTGATATGCATCACATCCTGAACAATAGCGGCTCATGCACGGCAATCCCAAACAAGGTCGCACACGATGGCTAACAAATCGCGATTCCATTGTTGAAGGCCGATCACCTTAGCACCTGAGAACTCACTCAAGTCCTTCTTGATGGTCATCAGCTGTCCACCAATCCATTTGTGCCACCTAGGCACAGAGGTAGAGAAAAATTACGTTGCAAATTAACACCCGAAGATCACCCCCACACTCTGTTACACATGCCGACATGTGAATGGGTAACGAAATTGACAAGAGCAGCCAATCAAATGAACAGATGGGGAAGGAAAAAGATTTTGAAAGCATTGTTGTTGCATACCTGGCCTGTAGCAATGTAAATTGCTGTGACTACATTCGCCGAATGAGCATTATAACCGCCTAAAACACCTGCCATGGCTGAGCCAACAAGGTTCTTTGAAATATTCAAATCAACCAAAGTGGATGCCGACGTTTTGAGAACACTTTTAATCACTTTCTCCTTTATCACTGCTTCACTGACAACGTATTTTCCACGACCCTGAATCCTACAAACAAAAAAAAAAATTAAATTAACAAAAAAAATAAAGATTTTAATCTCACAAGATTTTTGACTTGTTTTAATTAAAAATATTAAAAATAAATTTAGCAGTTAAAGTTTCAATCATTTTTTTTTACAATAAAAATAAAATAAAAATAATAAGAGGTTGTTGGAAAAAATTGTATTTAATATTTTTTTTAATTATTTTTTTTGTACAAATTCAAAGATGGTTATCTTTTGCTATGAATTTTCAAAGTTTATAAATATGAAAGCCGTAATGTGAATTAATAACTCGATACAGGGTGTTGCAACGAAATTAGACACTTAATAAAAAAAAAACGAAATAGCCAACAAAAGCAAAAGTTGTATATGCAGAGACCCGACAGTTTATTTAGCATAAGTTAGTTACATACAACATTATTTGTCAATGTTTGTTGGTCTTAGCCTCGATCATGCTCTAGAAAAAATAGTCAAGGAGGTTGCAATTGAGGTAGGAGGGCAGCAACAAGTCCGACAACCAGTGGTGAGGAAAATTGTTCAGCAGCCATGCCTGGGTCATCTTGGTCCTGTGTGTATGAGCAGAGTTCTGCTGGAAGACGTAGAGCCGTCTGGCAGCGATCTCTCCCATCCAGGGCTTCACCACGCTCCTCGACATCTTCTGGTATTTTGTTTACTTTTTCTCAAGTGTCGGATTTTGCTGAAACACCCTGTATATTTTATGCAAATGTTTTCCTTAGACTTTTCGCATGGTCGTTAATAAAATTAAAGATTTTATAAAACAATACAAACTCCAATGAATCTAGAGTTTTGACAAGATGTGAAATGACGTTACACAAAAACAGAATTTGTTGCAATGAAATTGTTCATTAGATTTCTAATAAAAAAATGTTCATTTTTAACATTTTGTTTGCCTTTTTTTTTTAAATCTTTTTTCTACATTCAAAAATTGCTCTCAATTGATTATTTTGTCCAAATCCAAAAATGCTGATTTATTCTTTGACACTAATCATGAGCTTACCAATTGATAGCAGCAGACTTTTTATCCGAGCAGTAATTCCCACTAACACTCAAGATTTCCATGTCCGGGAATTCTTCTTTCAAAGCCGTTATACAATTTTCAGCTCCCTACATTTGGAGAGAGAAAAAAGCCGAGTTAAAATAAGAAATAAAAAGAAAAACATTAAAATCCCAAGCTTCCATTTCTGAAATCGGGAATTATTTCCCAACCTGGTAGACCACTACCCTGTGTGCGTGTACGTGAAGAGGGCAGTGCAAAAAAACAAAAAAAACTTTTTTTCCTAAACAGCTCCAATCAGTTTCAACTAAGAAAGCCAAAATTAAGAAAAAGATACTGAGTGCGCATGTGGAAGGAAAGAGACAGGAAGTCATTCTTCGATGAAACAAAAGTCATCTAACTCCCCTATCCCCTTCATGAATCGGTTAAAGTCTTAGTCTTCATGGCAAAATTAACGTTTTCAGTTTTCAGAGAGAAAGGGAAAAGAAAGGTAAGGCAAGGCAAGACGTAAAGAGGAAGATAAAAAAAAATAGGAAAAGAAGAAAGAAGATAAAGTGAGAGAGAAAGAGAAAGAGAAATAAAACCATAAAAATAGCAATGGCAAAAAAATAAGGAGGTAAAGTCCTAGCGATTTGGCAGAAATCAGCTTTTTCATTTCTATTTTGTGCCGTTTGGGAATAAATTTCATTGCTATTTCGTGCCGTTTGGGAATAAATTTCATTGCTATTTCGTGCCGTTTGAGAATAAATTTCATTGCTATTTCGTGCCGTTTGTTCATTTAACACACATTCAACTGTTCACTACATGGGCCACCATTTTTACAGCAGGAAGAAGAAACTGGCTAATCCGGAATGAATGTGATGCTTTTTTAGGGAGAGAAAGTCAGGAGAGGATAAAGATGAAGAATATCTCACCTTTGATAACATGTTCATCCCCATTGCATCGCCGGTTTTGGCAATGAATCGAATATACAACAATCTTCCGGTCTGGCAAATTTGCAATTTATCTAAACGGGCAAATCTGGATGGCAACAAAAATAAAGCATTTCCATAAATAAAGACAAGAATTTTTTTTATTTTCAAATTTCAAAACAAAATTTCCTTTTTATTTAAATTTCAGAACAAAATTTCTTTTTTATTTAAATTTCAGAACAAATACTTTTTTTAAATTTAAATTTCAGAACAAATATTTTTTTTTTAATTTAAATTTCAGAACAAAACAGAACAAAATTTCTTTTTTATTTAAATTTCAGAACAAAACAGAACAAAATTTTTTTTAAATTTAAATTTCAAAACAAATATTTTTTTTTTTTAAATTTAAATTTCAGAACAAAATTTCTTTTTTATTTAAATTTCAGAACAAAACAGAACAAATTTTTTTTTTAAATTTAAATTTCAGAACAAAATATTTTTTTAATTTAAATTTCAGAACAAAATATTCTTTTAATTTAAATTTCAGAACAAAATATTTTTTAAATTTAAATTTCAGAACAAAATATTTTTTAAATTTAAATTTCAGAACAAAATTTTTTTTTGACTCATTTTCGCCATAAAGTTTATTTCAGTATCTTAGAATAAAATTTTAAACAAACGAAAAAGATCAAAGTTTAATAAGTTTGATTAATATTGGTATTTATTTTTACCAAATCAGTAAAAAATGATTTCCGTACATGAACGGAGTTCCAAGATGTCCAAGAAGATAAATTCTCGTACCTTGAAAATTCCTATTGTCGTAAATGCAAGTGGAACATGGACTATACTGGCAGAGCATGAGAGGAAACTCAATGTCTTTGAAATGAAATGTTTAAGAATGATCCTTAGAGTAACTTTGCGAGATAGACTACGAAATACAGATATCAGAAAGAGGCTTAATATTAACAGATCCATCAAAAACTTTATTCGAAAAATGAGATTAACGCGGTTTGGACATGTTTCACGGCTACCACACTCCAGCTATGTAAAGAAATCATACAAAGAAGATTTAATTAAAAAAAAAAAAAGTGGACGATCACCAAAGATATGAGTTGACCAGATAACGATTGAGACGGGCATGCCACTCATTTTTTGTGACATTTTTACTGGCTACCACACCCCAGCTATGTAAAGAAATCACATCAAGAAGATTTAATTTAAGAAAGAACAAGAGGACGACCACCAAGAGATGGGCCGATCAGATAACGATTGGGACTCCTGACAGCTGAAAGATTGTCCCAAGACCGTGATAAGTGGCGGGATGTTGTTTTCAAGCATGTGGAGAAGCTCTCTGGAGTATGCACATAAATTCTCATGCATTGAAAGTTTCTATTGTTCCTCTCTGGAGTATGCACACAAGTCAAATTCTCATGAATTCTTTTGTCGTTGATACAGACATTCTAAAACATTCCTTAACACTTAGTCCTGTGATTCCATTTGAATTTGATGCTTTAGCAAAAAATATGGAGAAAGATAACAAATTCGGAAGATGAAGAACAATGAGAAGATGCTGCCCACGACGCTTCAAATACAGAAAACACGAGAGATTTAGAGAATTCCATTTCAAGATGGAATATTTTTTTATTTTTATTTTTGCTTCAAAGAAACAAATTGCATTAATTACAAAAGATATAAAAACAAAAATAAATTACTTACCGACTCGTTTTATCAAATTTTTCTTTCACAAATTGGAATGCTGACGATTTTTCAAGCCACAATTTCATTTCCCTACAAAAATTAAGTTTTAAATATAATTTTTTTTTTTTTTCATTTTTATTGTGTTCATTGGAAATTTTTTACATGAATGTTTCTAGATATATTTTGTTTCGGAATTTTTAAGATGAGGATTGATAATTTGAATTATTTTTAAGATGAGGATTGATAATTTGAATTATTTTTAAGATGAGGATTGATAATTTGAATTATTTTTAAGATGAGGATTGATAATTTGAATTATTTTTATGATGAGGATTGATAATTTGAATTATTTTTAAGATGAGGATTGATAATTTGAATTATTTTTAAGATGAGGATTGATAATTTGAATTATTTTTAAGGTGAGGATTTATAATTTGAATTATTCTTAAGATGAGGATTGATAATTTGAATTATTCGGACTACTATTCTCATCTTGGTTGTTATCCTCACAACGTTATGGCCAGGCGATTAGCAATAAACTAACCCCTTCTCAAAGGGTGAGAAGGTAAAGCCTGGGAGGGTGAACCTCTTAGAACTGCACAGGACGAACCCTAAGACCGGCGGAATCAAGGCCCGAAGGACAAGATGGTACCGGTCTAAGCGGTGTAGCATCCATCGGAACAGATACTACACTTTGATCTCAGCCAAAAGGCAGAGAAAGGTTTTACGCCATTTTTTGGATCTGCTGAAATTAATGATTCCAAGACAAAAAAAGTTGACCTGTTTTATTCGGACTATTCTTCTCATCTTGGATGTTATTTTCACAACGTTTCCGACAATATAACCGCTGACCTTATTTTCCTCAGTCAGAAGAGGAGAAATCTTCTTTTGCATCCAGAGTAATGCCTCTATTCGGGGGCGCTGGATATACCCCACATAAAAAAAAACAACCTTGTGTCTAAATTTAACCTCTAATAGCTTATTTCCTTGAACCGCTTGCTGTTAGAATTCCGCCCCTGTCCCCTCCGACTGTATCAACATGCAGAAATTTAAATGTAATGCGAACAAACATCTTGCTGCACAACTCCCCACTTACGATGCTCCTATAAATATGTCCCCTAATTAACAGGGGCCCCTTATGTCTCAGTGGCAGTGTCCTTTATTTGGGGTGAATAAAAGTAAAAAAAAAACTGAAAAGTAAAACATTTTGAAAAGACAAACAAATAGGAACTTCCCAGCTTCTTGTTGAATTCAAGAATAAAAAAAAGCTAAGAATAGAATAAGCTAAGAGTAAAATAAGCTAAGAGTAAAATAAGCTAAGAGTAAAATGAGCTAAGAATAAAATAAGCTAAGAGTAAAATAAGCTAAGAGTAAAATAAGCTAAGAGTAAAATAAGCTAAGAGTAAAATAAGCTAAGAGTAAAATAAGCTAAGAGTAAAATAAGCTAAGAGTAAAATAAGCTAAGAATAAAATAAGCTAAGAGTAAAATAAGCTAAGAGTAAAATAAGCTAAGAATAAAAAAAGCTAAGAGTAAAATAAGCTAAGAATAAAATCAGCTAAGAATAAAAAAATAAAAACTTAACCTTTCTGCCCAGTCATGGCTGACAGACAAGAACAATCTACCCCCGTGGATTAAATAAAGTTTTGAGTTCGGAATTCCGTATATATTCCAGAGTCCGACAAAGATTCCAGAGTTCGAAACGATGCACGTAAAGAAGGTCAGAGGTTACATCGGAAAAAATGTGAGAATAACATTTTAGATAGGGACCTCAACATAGAATGAAAAACATGGGAGGAAGTGGTAATAATGACTTTGAGAGAAATAGGGATGAATAAAGACCTGGGGAGAGATAGGTTCGTTTGAAAGTCAATTTCTAAAAGCCGTCCAACACATGCCAGCATGTAAAACAGACATTAAACTGAATATGATTATTGTGATATTTTATTTTAATGTTTACTTGGCATCAAAATACAATTTTTAAGGTGGAGCAGTGTCATTGGAGGCAGGCTTAATCAATAAACTTCTTTTTTTTTTTAACATAGTTCACCCCAGACAAGGCAGGCTACTGAGAAGAAACAAAAGGGAGATTGGGGGGGGGGGGGGGGGGGGGGTCAACCTAAATTGGGATCTGCACAGCGAGATTTCTGTTTACATTAGTTTTAAATTTCTGCATGTCAGTACCGTCGGGGAAACAGGGGACAGTGAGGGAGTTCCAGAGGCCAGCAGAACGAGGAAAGAAGCTATTTGAGTAGAAAGCTCTCCAGCATCTGGGGACCTCCACAGTGAATTGATGGGATTTAGTCGATTGTCGAGTTGGTCTAGTGAACTTACGACGTTGGGGCACCAGAGCAGCTAATTCATCGGAGCACAAACTGTTTATGAGAAGCAAATAGACCACTTACATGGCTCTTTTTGCACTGACGAATCGTACGACTGGTGAACGTGTCATGCCATCTTGTAACACATAACTCTGCACTCCGCCACTTTCCTAAAACGAAGAAAGAAAAATGCACTTCATTCAGGACCTTGTGATTACAGGCAATCATTTTGTTCTTTACTAATGAGTCACTACATATCAAGGCTAAAATCCATTTGAGGATAAGGGTTAATGAGATGGATAGACTGTCAGTTGAATAATGAAGAATATTATGAGAGGATTGAAAATAATGAAGAGAATTAATAAAATTGAGTATTGCTTATGTCAAGTGTTTATTGACATTAGATTTGAAGGTGGCCATGTTGTAGTTGTCAGGAAAGCAACCTTGTGGCAACATGTTCCACAGATAGGAAGTTTTTGGAAAGAAACTCTGTTCATAAAAATTCCGTTTGATGTTATGCACATGGGGAAGAAAAGAAAACTTCTTTGTAGCGGTGGTAGACAGACGGGTTCTTGCTGTGAAAGTTCTACAATGAGGAATCAGAGATTGAAGCTCAGTCAAGCACCATTTATGGAATGTAAAGAAAGACTGGCAACGTTTTTTCGGTGAAAAAGAAGCCGTCGAGAAGAGAAGGGATCACCCCCCCCCCCCTCATGCACACATACTAGATTGCGAAGTTGATATTGAACTCTGCCAAGGCTAGAAAGAGTGCTCTGAACGTCATCTCCCCAGATGTGGCAACAGTACTTTATCTTAGGATGTATCTGACTCTCATATAGGTAGAGGATGGCATCTGAAGCCAGGTAATTTATTGAGCGGTAGAATAAGTCAACCATTTTTCTCTAATTTAAAATAAAAGCTAGAGTGAATGTATACAAATGGGAGTGGATGAATTTCATGAATGCGTCAAATACCATGAAGACAATTTGAATTTCATGAATGTGTCAAATACCATGAAAACTATTTAAATTTCATGAATGTGTCAAATACCATGAAGACAATTTGAATTTCATGAATGTGTCAAATACCATGAAGACAATTTGAATTTCATGAATGTGTCAAATACCATAACAATTTGAATTTCATGAATGTGTCAAATACCATGAAGACAATTTGAATTTCATGAATGTGTAAAAATACCATGAAGACAATTTGAATTTCATGAATGTGTCAAATACCATGAAGACAATTTAAATTTCATGAATGTGTCAAATACCATGAAGACAATTTGAATTTTATGAATGTGTCAAATACCATGAAGACAATTTGAATTTTATAAATGTGTCAAATACCATGAAGACAATTTGAATTTTATGAATGTGTCAAATACCATGAAGACAATTTGAATTTTATGAATGTGTCAAATACCATGAAGACAATTTGAATTTAATGAATGTGTCAAATACCATGAAGACAATTTGAATTTCATGAATGTGTCAAATACCATGAAGACAATTTGAATTTCATGAATGTGTCAAATACCATGAAGACAATTTGAATTTCATGAATGTGTCAAATACCATGAAGACAATTTGAATTTCATGAATGTGTCAAATACCATGAAGACAATTTGAATTTCATGAATGTGTCAAATACCATGAAGACAATTTGAATTTCATGAATGTGTCAAATACCATGAAGACAATTTGAATTTCATGAATGTGTCAAATACCATGAAGACAATTTGAATTTCATGAATGTGTCAAATACCATGAAGACAATTTGAATTTCATGAATGTGTCAAATACCATAGAAGACAATTTGAATTTCATGAATGTGTCAAATACCATGAAGACAATTTGAATTTTATGAATGTGTCAAATACCATGAAGATAATTTGAATTTAATGAATGTGTCAAATACCATGAAGACAATTTGAATTTAATGAATGTGTCAAATACCATGAAGACAATTTGAATTTCATGAATGTGTCAAATACCATGAAGACAATTTGAATTTCATGATTGTGTCAAATACTATGAAGACAATTTGAATTTCATGAATGTGTCAAATACCATGAAGACAATTTGAATTTCATGAATGTGTCAAATACCATGAAGACAATTTGAATTTAATGAATGTGTCAAATACCATGAAGACAATTTGAATTTCATGAATGTGTCAAATACCATGAAGACAATTTGAATTTCATGAATGTGTCAAATACCATGAAGACAATTTGAATTTCATGAATGTGTCAAATACCATGAAGACAATTTGAATTTCATGAATGTGTCAAATAACATGAAAATAATTTGAAAAGTGAAAATATGTTTAAAATAAATGAGGTAAAAAAAACAACAACAAAAATAACAGCGTCAAACAAACAATGCTAAAAATAATTTTAGTTTAAAATTTTTTTTTTAAATTTAAACATTAAGAAAAGAAAAACAAGATTTCTAAAAGCAAACTTTTTTGCACTTTTGGATTTTGGTTAGAAATGCAATCCATGAAAGGATGCACTTCCGAACTTAGTTAAGACTTCTCCTTGTTTTTACAGTGGAAAGTCTGCGTAAGCTTCTGACGCTGATTAAAGTTCATCAAAAACAATTTCTTTTCAAGCATAAAATCACACGCACACATTAGCTGCTGAATGATAAAAAGGAACATAAACTCACAGACACTGCACGACATCCTCGATGTGTACTGGCAACCAAACAGCCTTCGGTAGTTGCCATAGGAACATAGTAGTTCTTACCATTAAGCAATAAGGGTCCTGCCACTCCAAGTGGAATCGGAATGTACCCGAGGACATTTTCACAACAAACTCGATGAGTCTAAATAGAAAATAAATAATAAAAACATCAACAAAATTTACATTATTTTTTAAGAATAGTAAAAGAAAAAAATAGGCATTCTTTGGTGAAATGTTTTCTTTGTCAAGAAAAGTTATGCAAACTTGGAACAAAGAAGGAAGGAAATGGTTTTAACATTGCTTTCCTATTTTTTAAACATATTTCACCTCAAACAAGGCAGGCCGCCACTGTAGACATAAGGGGTTACTGAGAATTAGAGTGTAGGTTTTGGGTGTCATCCTAAGTTGGTAGCTGTGTAGCGAGTGTCTGTTTACATTAGTTTTAAACCTCTGCATGTCGGTACTGTCGGGGAAACAGGAAGGGGGTGGGGCAGAGGCTGGCAGCACGAGGAAAGAAGCTATTTGCAATGATTTCAAGAGATTTGGGGAATATTTTTATCTTCTTTTAACCAAAAAATATTTCTAACTAATATTAAGATTAATGAAATTAAAATATACAAAATTTAAACTGGATTTGTCTTCAATATAAAAAAAAATTTTGAGAGAATCCGTAGAAATTAAAATCTGACAGATATTTTCGTGATATAAAAAACATAGTAAAAATGATGAGGGTGATTCTGTTGTTTCACCATGACATGTATAAAAAAATAGCTAAAGAAATGTATAAACTTTGTTATATACTTACATGGTTTTTAATAGAAGACTGTACACCAAAAATTACGCAAATCCATCCAGTATTGATTAAATTCAAAATAAAAAAAGATTTTTATCGGGGTTCGCCATCTTGTATCTTTCAATCGCCCGATTTTATCCTAAGTCGCCAAGAGACAAGGGAGATAACTCGTATTTTTTGGATCTTTTAGTTTTCTGCTAAATTGGTAAAAAAATTTTTTAGTTATCTCCCTTGTTACAAAATGTCTAAAAAAATATTTAAAATCGTATTTTTCTTCTTTTTTTTGGTAATTTAATAAATACTGGATGAATTTGCTAGAATAAAATAATATAAGGTATGAAATGATCAAATCTGGATAGCAGACAAAATCAAAACTTGTGTTTTTCGATGTACAATAAAAAAAAAAAGAAAAAAAAAAGCATTTAAAAGTCATGGTGAAAAAATTAAAAAATTAAAATTCTTGGAAATAAATATAATTTAGGGTAGCGAGATAAATGATATACTTACAGTTGAATAATCAAAACTCGTATAAGGAAGTTTGTCCATGGCGTCAATACAATTCAATTTTCGACTTATCATTTTACGCCTGTGAATAAATAAAAAAGTAAGAAGGTAAATAAAAAAAATAAAAACAATTTGCGACTTACTATCAATTTGAGTTTCAAATTTCAGACAAGATTAAAAAGTGAAATTTTTTTTTCTTAAAACTGGAAACAAGGCAACAAAAAAACAGTTTGCAGAGAAATTTTAAAATCATATTCAGTTTAACGTTTCTTTTACATGCTGGCATGTGTTGGATGGCTTTTAAAAATAGGTTACCAAACTAACCTATCTCTGGCCAGGTCTTTATTTATTCCTCTTTCTCTCAAATCTATCCTTATCACTTCCTCCCATGTTTTCCGTGACAACTGACCTTGCTACTCCAACTGTTCTACAACTACTAACCCCAAAACTTTAATCTATTTTTTCAACGTGACCATACCAACAAAGTCTCCTGTTCTGCAAACATCTCCCTATACTGTTCAGATTTTATCTTCCTCTAAGATCATTAGATCAGGGTCTATCTTTAAGATTCATATGACACATTGCTCATTTCATTCTCATATCATTTCTCTCCACGCAATACATATCCCCAACACCCACTGACCAAGTTTCATTTCCATACATCATCAAACTGCTTATACATGCCTGATAGAATCTTCTCTTGGTCGACAGTGGTAATGCTCTGCTGGTTAGTAATGGCAGAAGATCCCTGAACTTACTACAGCCACTTCTAACTATTGCTATTACAGAAAAAAAAAAGGTGCTTCTGTTGTTTTACTATGACATTAAAATATTTTAAGAAATGTATAAACTTTGTTGTGTTAGCTGAAAATAAGATGGTACAGAAAAAATTATGCAAATTCATCCAGTATTTATTAAATTATAAGAAAAAGAAAAGAAAAAACGGTTTTACGTATTGTTAGACATTTTGTAACAAGGGAGATAACTAAAAAAAAATTTATTACCAATTTGGCAGAAAACCAAATAATCCACAAGAAACAATTTGTTAAAAACGAAAAGTTGCACAAAATTCTATAATAATTGATTTCTTTCTAATTACATTAAATAAAGTAAATACACTAGACCAACTCGACAATCAGCAAAATCCCATCCATTCACTGTTGAGGTCCCCAGATGCCGGAGAGCCTTCTACTCCAATAGCATCTTTCCTCGTGCTGCCAGCCTCTGAAACTTCCTCCCTTCTCCCTGTTTCCCCGACTGTACCGACATGCAGAGGTTTAAAACTAATGGAAATAGACATCTCGCTGCACAGCTCCAAACTTGGGGTGACACCCAAAACCTACACCCTAATTCTCAGTAACCCCTTACGTCTACAGTGGCGGCCTGCCTTGTTTGGGGTAAAATATGTTTAAAAAAAAAAAAAAATGTATTACATAATTTTATGGGAAAGTCAACTTTTTGTTTCGGACTTTTTGAGATGAAGAGTGATAATTTATATTATTTGGCGGACCAGGATAAAATCGGCAATTGAAAGATACAAGATGGCGAACCCTGATAAAAATCGTTTTTTATTTTGAATTTAATAAATACTGGATGAAATTACATAATTGTTGGTGTACAGTCTTCCATTATTAAGCTACCACGTAAGCACATAACAAAGTTTATACATTTCTTTAGCCATTTTTTTTATACATGTCATGGTGAAACAGCAGAAGCACTCCCCGAAAATAGATACGAAAATGTTGGCAAAATGAAATTACCGAATATAAACAGCCCTTTCATAATCTTGTAGAACTGTCTCCAATTTATAACTGGAAATTTGTTTTTTATCCAACTGATCAAGGATTTCTTCATCAGACAATCGTGTGGGTCCATCCTGAAATCAAAAATACAAGCAGACATTTTTAACGGGCAATGACGTGTTTTATCTGAACATATTAAGTTATCTTGTGTTATTTTAAAAGTTGGACCAATTTAGGCTGACATATCAAACATGGATTCATTTTTTTTACTGCTGTACAATGTTATTGGCACGATAAAAGCGATTTTGCTAGTTTATTTAAACTGGTATATGTAAACATTTTTCAATTGACTCAAAAATCAAAATCAGCAAAGGGAATCACTCATTTTTAATTGCCGAATATAGAAAGATTTGTCTCCCTTATAACAAAATGGCTGAAATTACAGAGTTTCGATAATCGCTCAAAAAACCAAAATTAAACAAAATACTGGTAGAACATTACATTTTCCCACAATTGGTGACATTTATTGGATGTGTTTCTAACACTATTTTGTTTATTTCTCGATTTTTCACCAATTATCAAGGATCCCCATGCTGGGCTCATGAACAGACATTTTTTTCCGTTCTAACGAAACAGCTGGACACCAGGTTTGTTTTGAACAAAACAAAAACGCTTTAAAATAAGTTAAAACACACATAAACTTATCCAGGTTAGTAGAAGAGTAACTTATCTTGCCTTTGGTAACATTTATTTGTTTTTTGTTTTTTTTTTACCCCTTTTTCGTTCCGTAAGCTGTCGTTATAAATGCCCAAACTTTTCTTTCTTCCTCCTGAGAGGACAGATAACGATGAATGGAATAAAAAAATTAGATTACATATGGGGATGCTTTATCACAAGTATTTGGTGATGTTGGATTTGAAGGCAACCATTTTGTATGCTCTGAAGGGAAGCAGTCCTGTGGTAATGTGTTCCACAGATAGGAAATTCTTGGAAAAAACTGTTCATGAAAATTCCGCATGGTGCAAGGCTCACGAAGGAAAAAAGGAAAGTTTTTTTTTTCAGTTCTGTTAGCAATGTGAACCAGAGATTGGAATTCAGTCAAGCACCTTCCATAATAGAGAATGTTAGTTTGCTTGAAGCATTGCTGGGAATACTAGTAGTATGTTTAGGAAGGCTGAGGGCAATTCAAAGTGCCGGATAGGTTGTAAGCTGGAAGGAACAAAAATAATAAATCGAAATGGGACTTACTATTTATTTTTTTCTTAAAATCTTACATAACAGCAAGTGTGGTGTTGGCTGTTTGTGTGTTGTCCGGATGATTATTAAAAATCATTTATTTAATATTTCGGGAAAAACTTCCCTTTGTCAAAAATAATAAACACCAAAGGAAAAATCCGTCTGTGTAGAGAATTCACCAAAATGGATGCCAGAGAGCCAACACCACACTTGCTGTTATGTAAGATTCGAAGAAAAAAATAAATAGTAAGTCCCATTTCGATTTATTATTTTTGTTTCTTCCAGCTTACAACCTATCCGGCACTTTGCATTGCCCTCAGCCTTCTTAAACATACTGCTAATATATGGTACATGTATTATATTTGTTTCTATAGATGTTAATCCGTTGAAACTCCAGTGTTTATAAAAAGTGCTCAATAACAAGTAGAGCTGTTTTTAGTATAAAATTTTATTTATACAAACATTATTGGTTACATATGACTGAATTCCCTGACCGCCAGAATATTTAGGCTTTATATCACGGAAATATACTTAAGAGTAGCGGGATAGATGATATACTTACAGTTGAATAATCAAAGCTTGTATAAGAAAGTGTTTCCATGGTGCCGACACATTTTAATTTTTCAAGTATTTTACACCTGTGAATACAGAAAAAAGTAAATTAAAACAAAAAAGAAGAAAAACAATTTTGGAGTTACTCTCTGGATGTTTTATTTTAGACAAGAAAATATGAATAAATTGATAAGAAAAAATCAAATTAGAATTTTAGTTTGGGTCAAAACTCATTTTTTTTAAAATTATTTTTTTATAATTATTAAATAATAAAAAAAAAATGAGTTTTGACCCAAACTAAAATTCTTATTTGATTTTTTCTTATCAATTTATTTATATTTACTTATCTAAAATAAAACATCCAGAGAACAAAGTTTATTTTTTTTATTAAGGGTGCTTCTTGAGTTCAACTCTAATATGTAAAAAATGAACTCTCTTTTTAAAAAGAGCTATCTAAAGGGGAGATAAATCTACTAAAAGTTAAATAAGCCCCCCTCCCCCCCCTGTTAAAAATGGCGGCAATTGTTTACATATTGGGGTTTAACTTAAGAAGCACCTTATTAAGTAATATTTTACTAGTCACAAAACGTTTAAAAGAATCAAATGAGAAAGTTAATAATAAAATAACAAAAGAATTTGGATTTGCAAGCGGTCCCCAAGTTATTCTTGCGAGGCATTCTTGCTGGGTTGGTCATGCTCTTCAGCCTCAACAAGGCGAATGCATCAGAAAAGCCATCAATCCGGTTCCATTTCGGAGTTTGAAGAAGCGGTCTGTCTGTCTGGTGGCCGACTCAAAACGTGTCTTACAACGGTGAAGCTGAATTCAAAACTCATTATCGGTCTATGTATCTATAGTGTTCGCTCATGGAATCAAGACTGGCTGTCACTCATCTCAGCATTGCCAATGGACCACCGTGTTTTGTCGGCCCTCATTCAGGACTCATTGAATTCATTAGAACGAGCCGGCTCAACTGAGCCAGGGTGAATACCATCACAAGTCAAAAAATTAATAATCTTACTCGATCGATTTTTTTAAATTAGTTTTCAAAAGAAAAGAAAATTTCAATCAAATTAGATTTATAAATTACATTTGTGTTTAAAATTTCAGCCAAGATTAAAAAGTGAAATGTTTTTATTTATTTTATAATCAGAAACAAAGAATTGGAAACAAGGTCAAAAAAACATTTTGTGCATAAATTTTAAAATGAGTTTAAAAAAAAATTAAAAAGAAAAAGACAAAAAATGTTGACAAAATAAAATTACCTAAGATGGAAAGGTCTTGTATTATCTTGTAAGATTGTCTTTAATTTGTGAGAAGGAATGCTTTGTTCATCCAACAGATAAATGATTTCTTCATCAGTCAAGTGTTTGGGATTTTCCTGAAAATAAAAAATACAAGCAAACATTTTTAACAGGCCACTGTGATTTGCTTTATTTTTTTATTTTTCTATTTTTTTTGTGTGTGATTTGCTTTATTTTTTTTTTTTGTGATTTGCTTTATATTTTTTTTTTGTGATTTGCTTTTTTTTTTTGTGTGTGATTTGCTTTATTTTTTTTTTTTGTGATTTGCTTTATATTTTTTTTTTGTGATTTGCTTTATTTTTTTTGTGTGTGATTTGCTTTATTTTTTTTTTTTGTGATTTGCTTTATATTTTTTTTTTGTGATTTGCTTTTTTTTTGTGTGTGATTTGCTTTATATTTTTTTTGTGTGATTTGCTTTATTATTTTTATTTTTTTGTGATTTGCTTTATTTTTTTTGTGTGTGATTTGCTTTATTTTTTTTTTGTGATTTGCTTAATATTTTTTTTTTGTGATTTGCTTTATTTTTTTTTTTTGTGATTTGCTTTATTTTTTTTTTTTGTGATTTGCTTTATTTTTTTGTGTGTGATTTGCTTTATTTTTTTTTTTTCTATTTTTTTGTGATTTGCTTTATATTTTTTTTGTGTGATTTGCTTTTTTATTTTTATTTTTTTGTGATTTGCTTTATATTTTTTTTGTGTGATTTGCTTTATTATTTTTATTTTTTTGTGATTTGCTTTATTTTTTTTGTGTGTGATTTGCTTTATTTTTTTTTTTGTGATTTGCTTAATATTTTTTTTTTGTGATTTGCTTTATTTTTTTTTTTTGTGATTTGCTTTATTTTTTTTTTTGTGATTTGCTTTATTTTTTTGTGTGTGATTTGCTTTATTTTTTTTTTTCTATTTTTTTGTGATTTGCTTTATATTTTTTTTGTGTGATTTGCTTTTTTATTTTTATTTTTTTGTGATTTGCTTTATATTTTTTTTGTGTGATTTGCTTTTTTATTTTTATTTTTTTGTGATTTGCTTTATATTTTTTTTGTGTGATTTGCTTTTTTATTTTTATTTTTTTGTGATTTGCTTTATTATTTTTGAGATGTAAGGGACTACTGCAGATTAGGGGCCAGAAATTATAGGGGGTGGGGTGCGGCATCCTAAGTGAAAAGTTGTGCAGCAAGATATTTGTTCACATGACACTTAAATTTCTGCATGTCGGTAGAGTCAGGGAAACAGGGAGCAAGGAGGGAGTTTCAAAAACTAGCAGCTTGAGGAAAGAAGCTAATAGAATAGAAAGCTCTCCTGCATCTGGCGTCATCTACAATGAATAAATGTTGCCCACGAGTCTTTTCATTTTCATTAATAATTTATGCGATTTAAATAGGATTTCTTCGTTTGCCAAAAAACTGCCCTAAAACACGAGAATAGCTTGGAGGGGGGGGGGAGTCATTTTACGTTGAATTCATATGCGAAACTGATTCCCCACTCTAAATTCTAAAATAATTGTTTGATTTTTTTCTTCTTCTTTCTGCCAAGTTTATCAATGTGTTCTTACATAAATGCCTAAAAAAAGTTGGAGGGGGGGGGGGTAACAAAGAGCGGTTATCTACAATACCTTTTTTTGTCAGACTGAAAGTATCGACTGATATGTTTTCACTTCATTTTTGCTTTTAAATTCATTAAATTCCATTAAAATTTGTGTAAAAAAAATGTTCAAAGTTTATTTTGAAGATTGGTTGTTTGATTTGGTTGTTTTACGGCATATCAACCCTTTCCGGCTTATTTAATGCCGAATCAGGTCATTTTGGTAAAACTTTTTACGCTTCAAATTCTTTATATTTTCAAATATTTATTCATGGTGTTTGGTTTGGTTGTTTTGTTTTACGGCATATCATTACTTTCCGGGTTATTTAATGTTGAATTTGGTCATTTTGGTAAAAGTTTTGGGGAAGGGAGGGAGAGGGATAAAAGAAGAGAGAAGGAGGGGGAATTGTTTTTGTTTTTTTTAGCTTTGCAGAACATGATTGAGTTTTGCAAAGAGAAAAAAAACAATAAAACAGCAATGTGAATTTTGGGTCAGGAAGCCGATATCTTCAGACAGTCTGATCTGGTAGCGCCAGTTTATTTTGAAGAAATAAACAAGAAAAAACATGGCCGTTAGCAAGAGAAAGACTCCAAGAGCATGGTGGGGTGGGTTGGGGTGAGTCTTTCTTTGATGAAACAAAATTCTTCCATCCCTCTACCCACATCATGAATCGTTTGTGAAGCAACGTAAAAGAATCAAACTGAGACAGGAAGAGAAAGAGAAAAACGGATAAAGAGAGGGAGAGAGAGAGAGGGAGGGGAAAAACAGAAAGAGAGAGAGAGGAGGGGACAGAAAGAGAGAGGAAAAACAGAGAGAGAGAGAGAGAAAACAGAAAGAGAGAGAGGGAAGGAAAAAACAGAAAGAGAGAGAGGGGAGGGGGGGCAGAAAGAGAGAGAGAGAGAGAGAGAGAGAGAGAGAGAGAGAGAGGAAAA
This sequence comes from Sepiola atlantica, assembly GCA_963556195.1. Classification (NCBI taxonomy): domain Eukaryota; kingdom Metazoa; phylum Mollusca; class Cephalopoda; order Sepiida; family Sepiolidae; genus Sepiola; species Sepiola atlantica. The sequence goes on along the minus strand of OY744541.1, from coordinate 16,062,488 downwards.
AACAGAAAGAGAGAGAGAGAGAGAGGGGAAAAAACAGAGAGAGAGAGACAGAAAGAGAGAGAGACAGAAAGAGAGAGAGAGAGAAACAGAAAGAGAGAGAGAGAGAAACAGAGAGAGAGAGAGAGAGGGAGGGGGAAAAAAAGAAAGAGAGAGAGAGAGAAACAGAAAGAGAGAGAGAGAGAGAGAGAGAGAGAGGGGGAAAAAAGAAAGAGAGAGAGAGAGAGAGAGAAAGGAAAAACAGAAAGAGAGAGGGGGGCAGAAAGAGAGAAAGGAAAAAACAGAAAGAGAAATAAAATCGAGCCAAATGAAGAAAAAATAAGGTCGTAAAGCAATTCGACAGAAATCAGTCGTTGCTTAAAAAAAAACTTTTTCTAAATTCAAAGAATAAGCAGAATTTCGCTTTTTTTGATTTACAAAAAAGCGGAGGTCTCACATCCCGGGTTTATATTTCGTTTTCGTTTATCCTTTTTGTCTGTAGATGAATTTGCAGTTAATATTCTTGTCCTTCTTCAAAGAAAGATTTGAAACTCGCAACTCAACAAAGAAAAGAAACATGCACTCCAACATCATCGTTTCGGAATAACATTACCTCAGACATTATCTTTCGACATTCCTCAAAATTTCGGGGGATCTGCTTGGATGACTTTAATTGTGCGAGGTCTGGAAAAATATCAGAATTGGTTTGGGTAGAAGCAGTTACCATTTCCACAAAGTCTTCCATATTGTCATCACCCAAAGAGAAACAAATTGGACTGTTTGAATCTTTTGAAATAAATAAAATATGTAAATTAATAAAACAATGATTAAAGAACAAAACACGTTATTTTTGTTATTTGCAGATTGGGGGGGGGGGGGGGTTCTTTCCTATGTGATTTAAAAAAAAAATTTTATTTGTGAAAAACCATTCTTATAAAGCAATTCAGTATAAAACTATGAGAGGTGGAGTATGACCGCTAAAGAATGTTATTAGATTTCGGAAACCTGTGTAAATCTTGCAGATAAAAATCATTTAGTATTCAGCAATTTTTGTGCTGGAATTCATTCACAGCACAAAAATTTCAGAATACCAAATAATTTACTCATTTTGTAGACGAAATTCAATATTATAGCGAACCAGATATTAAGATTCACACGTGCGTGTGTATTTTTTCAAACTTGACTTGGTCATGGTGTCTGCCCGATCTTCTTCTAAAGTTGAAAAATAAAATTTTTTTAAAAATATAAATCAAATATTTAATAGATAGAATATCTTAGGCAGTTTGAATTGGTTTCTTATGAGATGATCACATGTTCAGTTTCAGAAAGTAATTCATCTCATTCCATCCAATGCAGTCATGAAGAAAAGGTGTTCGCCCGAAGAGGTCTAGCTATCCATGGCTTTGACCAAAACATATCTGCAAATGTGTAACCAAAAAAAATGTTTGTATGAATAAAAATTTTTTATATAAACACAGTAAGGATTCACTGGATTTTTTTTACCCTGTGTATTTAAACTTACCTGGATTACTATATATATATATATATATATATATATATATATATATAGCCGTGTGGGCTAGAGCGTCAGAATTTGAGTTAAAAATATTACTTGTGTTCCGAGGTTCGAATCTTGCGACCGGTATGAATAATTATCTCTACACTGACAATTCCCATAAGGATGAAACGTATACGTATGTGGATAAAATATTTTTAATTATATATATAAGTCTTAGAAGGCTATCACAATGCAAGAAATGAAAATATGTCGATGTTGAGAAGGAAGACAAAAACAAGTGATTTATTTATTTTTTAAAAAACTTTTTTTATAGTAAATCTTACTTGATTAGTCAAAACTTCTAAACAGTAATGTGTGTGACCATGTTCCATGATATATTCCGAGGTTAGGCCTCTTAATAAAATGGTAGGTGTTTCAAATCTCTGGGCTGATTATGTTGTTTTATGGTTATACTGCAGTAAATATCAATGTGGCCTGCAGCAAATGGAATAAAAATTAAATTAAAATTTCTTTTTATTTAAGAGATAAATACACATTGGAAACTCAGCCCTCAAGGCCAAAGATACCAAGTGTACTTGTTCTTCAGTCGATGTTATGATGACTCATTCTCTCTCTCTCTCTCTCATATATATATATATATATATATATATATATATATATATATATATATAATACTACAGCTGAATCCATAAACAATTATTTCATAAAGCTTTTTCCTATATAAGCAAAGATGGCAAGCCTTTTACTTCAATCAGATTCTTATGAGAAGACATGTTTTGGTCTGAACCATATGAGAAAATGACTGTTGAAGCAGTGACTTTTTATTTTTATTTTGATTCAATAATAGTTTGTTTAATCACATGTAAATCTGGCAGATTAAAATGATTTGGTATTCTGGAATTTTTTAAACATTATATCTATCTATATATGTGTGTGTGTGTGTGTGTGTGTGTGTGTGTGTGTGTGTGAAAAAGACAAACGGAAAAAAACAAATTTAAATCATCAAGAAATGAGAGATTTTATCAGTCTCGGTTTTCTCTTTTTCTGAAGACCGAAACTGGTAAAATCTCTTGTTTCTTGATGATTTTTTTCCTGTATTTTTTTTCCATTTATTATTTCCACATTTCTTGACTTTAACAGCATTTTATTTTATGATTATATATATATATATATATACCTTACCTCGAATCTGCTTCTACGAACTCTTTAATGATGAACTTTTGCCTATATTTCCTACATTTTCTCATTACACTTATTTTTATATTTTTTCAAATATTGACATTTTGTTAATTTCTCTTATCAATGTATCTGTCTACTCTCCTCTGACGATAACATATCATTCTTTGAAAAGCCATGGTTTAAGGAAGGGATACTTAGAGGAGAAGATACCTAAGAGATTTGGGCACTAAGAGGACAATCTTATAGATATAATTCCCATCAAATTTAACATTACTAGACCTAATAGCCTCTCAGATATTAGTATAGATATATATATATATTTGCGTATGTTTTTCCTTACCCATCGTGTAGCTATCCAAAGGATTGTTTGATTCGATGGTTTGTGATTCTTCGGAAGCCTGCAGACATTTCTGGAATTCTGTGTCAATGTCGACATCAAAGAAGATATACTTGAGAGCCAACAGGATGGCCAACAGCAATTTAATCGCGTGCTCAGCATTTAACATTCTGTAAAAGACAGAGCCAGAAAAGAGTCCATTCTTCTGAACACAAAAGACCAACCATAATAATTTGGTAAGAAAAAAAGAAGACACTCAACGGAACCACATTGTAAATGGAAGTTCAATAAACAAGAATTTTACAAAGACAATATTTCATTGGGTGTTGCCAAAATGGAGATTTTCAAAACTTGCTAGATCAGAATAAAAAAATATCCAGAAAACCCTGCTAGATTTTAACTTTTCGTACCCAATATAAAAATATTATAAATATACATAATATTCTGCGTATTTTATACACATTTTTAAAAAAATGTTATTTGAGTTGTTATTTGTTCCTTTAATATTATTTTGATTTAATTTTTAGAATAAAAAAAACAAACATAAGGGAGGTAATTCATGAACGATTTATTTTGATGTTTTTAAAAAATTTTTTTACAAATACTTATCACAAGCTCAAGAGAGCATGTGATACTTAATATAGAGTTTCTATTTGCACTCATTATACGCTTACAGCATTAATTAACTAGCAGAACCCGTGTAAATTACACGAAATGTTGTTTCAATACTAATTATCTTATTTCTAACCTATACATTACTTTTTAAATGTTTTAGATTAAATTAAATTTGGCTCCAATTCATGAGTATTGATTTACTCCTCTCCAGGAGTTAGGCACAAGGCCAGTTTTTATCCTACTCCCACAAGTAAGATGTGACCCAAGGTCGGGTCGGGAAAGTGGGGTTTGAAAAGCCAGCGCCCGAGAGGTGAGAACTCTGGCTATTTAAAAATTGCCTGGGCAGCCCCGTCGGCATTCCCCGGTAGGGCGCCGCCTCAGACAGTAAGCAATAAACTTACTCCTCCCCAAAGAGGGGAGGCACAGCCTGGGAGGGTGGACCTCCTAGAACTGCACAGGACAGACCCATTGACCGGCGTAAGTCAAGCCCCGAAGGCCAAGACAATACCAGTATGAGGTGCAGTATCCATTGGAACAGATACTACACTTTGATCTTAGCCAAAAGGCCAAGCATACAAAGATTCGGAAGATCGTTGCTTTTGATGTAAACGTGACACACAAAATAACACACACGCTATCGTATTAATATGTGTCTTCCCGGTCATCCCCTCTTTACCCCCCCCCCTTCGATGTAGAAAAAAAAATCTTAGAGGTTGGTTGGGATCGAACTATAAACCAGTCGGACGATGTCAAAAACCAATGTCAAAATCCTATGTCGCTAACCGTTGCACCAAAGGGAAATACTTGAAATATTACGAAAATTAGGTGACTTGAATGCTTTTCCAAATCTAGGTGCGACACGCATGCGCAGAGCTTTTGATGTAAGCGTGACACACGAACACACACACGCTATCATATTAATATATAGATCTTTATCGTTAAAAATTCAAGTATTATGAAAAGTCATCAGGATTGTATTTAGGATGTGTTACTTTTTTTTTAAATGGAAATCGCTCCAGACACGGCATGAAGCCACTTGATGTAAGGAGCTAAAAAAAAAAAATACTGCTTCAGGATAAAAAAATTAGCCAACGATAAGTGTTAGATAAATAGATTCCGACCCTAGAAACAGCAATTCTTCCCCCTTTGTCAGAAACATCGCTCACGGAATGTGAGGACTAAAGGACAAAATAAGGGAAGCGAGAGTTACGAGGCTGCTGAAAGTAAACCGAAGTTAGTCACTTTCTACTCTCGTTACTGGTATTTACTTGCTGCTGTTTGTGTACTCGAGAAGCGTCTCTTTTTTCACTAAATTACGGATGCAGGAGTGGCAGATTTGACAGAAAAAAAATGCTAGCTGCCAGATCCCAATTTTACTAGCTAGATTTCAAACGAAATTTCCAGATCTAGCTGGAAAACCATCAAATTGGAACACTGATTAAATTTAAACTGAAATAATCTCATGCCGAAACTAAAACGCAATAAAATGATTCAATGAAATGAGATTTACGTGGATTTAAGCTTATGGAGGGGCGGACACAAATCGCCTTAAAATTCTTTTACACTTCCAGATGTGTAGAATTGTGAAACAAGTTAACGTCTGTCTGTGCGGTTTTCCTGGATAAATGTAACGTTCAATTTTAGAATTACACAAGCTGTGACTACTCGGTGTTACATGGGAAACAGTGCAGTCATTTTAATTTTTTATGGGTTTTTATTTTCTTTGTTAGGACAGAAAAAAAATTTGTTGTAAGGGAGACAACTTTCACTTTAAAATAAGAGTTATGACTTATGGGTAAGTTTTTTCTTGGCCTTTTGGCTAAGATCAAAGTGTAGTATCTGTTCCGATGGATACTACACCCTATAGACTGGTATTGTCTTGGCCTTCGGGACTTGATTTACGCCGGTCTATGGGTCGGTCCTGTGCAGTTCTAGGAGGTCCACCTTTCCAGGCTTTGCCTCCCCTCTTTGGGGAGGAGTAAGTTTATTGCTTACTGCCTGAGGCGCCCCTACCGGGGAATGCCGACGGGGCTGCCCAGGCAATTTTTAAATCCCACTTTCCCGACCCGACCTTGGGTCACATCTTACTTGTGGGAGTAAGATAAAAACTGGCCTTGTGCCTAACTCCTGGAGAGGAATAAATGAATACTCATCATCATCATCATATTCGGTTTAACACCTGTTTTGCATGCTGGCACGCGTTGGATGGCTTTAAGAAATTGACTTCCAAATTAAAATAAATTTGTATGAATCTACACGGTGCAACTTTGTTGACCGGCTTGATTCGGTTGTTGGCATTTTTGATGGAGGCACCACGTAATGATTGCTAACATCCCTAAGTGAAAGGGATTCTATGAAACTGACTGGATTCGAACTTGGCACACCCAGATCGCTAGTCTGTGTCTTTATCCACTTCACAACCGTCACGCCTCCAACTTCCAAACTAATCTATCTATGGCCAGGTCTTTATTTATCCCTCTTTCTCTCAAGTAGTACCACAGTTCAAAAATTCAGGTGAAAGAACTGACCCTCAAAATCATTGCTCTATCAGTCTCCTCCTGTTCTTCGCTAAAATCTTTGAATCATTAATCAATCTTGCGATAAACTGCCAGCTCGTTAATGCTAAACTTCTTCCTAACCATCAGTATGGATTAAGGCAAGCACGTTCTACTGTAGATACCCTAACGGTCATCTCTGAATGCATATACCATACACTGAACAAGGCAGGTGATGCTACGGCGATAGCACTTAATATATCTAAACCCTTTGACAAGCTCTGGCATGAAGGTCTTCTCATAAAAATTATTTCGCATGGTATTACTGGACGAATATTTAACATAATCAGATTCTTCCTAGCCAAAAGAAAGATCCAGGTTGTCCTTGATAGCCGTACATCTAAACAACACGACATTAATGCGGATGTGCGCCAGGGGTCGATCCTTTGACCCTTATTCTTCCTGAATTTCATAAATGACCTCCCTGATGCAATTATGTCTGATTTGGGTATATTTGCTGATAACACCACACTGGATTCTCGACACGTAGGTAAAACGAATGCACACATATCCAAGGCAATGGCTGAATCCTTAGAAAATGACCCCACGTATGTTTAAATCATAGCGAATGAGGATTCGAACACTGACCCATTGATGAGGAATATCGGCATTAGCAGAGACGACTCGTGGTGTTATTTAAACATCCGGGACAGCAAATCCAGAAATGTTGTTAGGCAAATTAAGTTGGTTTGAATATGTCAGATTTCAGTCATAAAAGAAGGAACATTTTCGAATTTTGGGGCGGGGATCATTTTTTGAACTTGATGTTGTGAAGAGCAGAACAAAGAGAAGGAGAGAGAGGAGGAGAAAGAAGAGATGGAAGAGAAGGAGAAAGAAAAGAAGGAGAAAGAAGAGAAGGAAGAGAAGAACGAGAAGAGAAAGAAGAGAAGGAAGAGAAGAGAAAGAAGAAAAGAAGGAGAATAAAAAGAAGGAGAAGGAGAAAGAAGAGAAAGAAAAGGAAGAGAAGGAGAAAGAAAAGAAGGAGAAAGAAGAGAAGGAAGAGAAGAACGAGAAGAGAAGGAAGAGAAGAGAAAGAAGAAAAGAAGGAAGAGAAGGAGAATAAAAAGAATGAGAAGGAGAAAGAAGAGAAAGAAAAGGAAGAGAAGGAGAAAGAAAAGAAGGAGAAAGAAGAGAAGGAAGAGAAGGACGAGAAGAGAAAGAAGAAAAGAAGGAAGAGAAGGAGAATAAAAAGAAGGAGAAGGAGAAAGAAGAGAAAGAAAAGGAAGAGAAGGAGAAAGAAAAGGAGAAAGAAGAGAAGGAAGAGGAGGAGAAAGAAGAGAAAAAAAAGAAGGAAGAGAAGGAGAAAGAAGGAAGAGAAGGAGAAAGAAGAGAAAGAAAAGAAGGAAGAGAAGGAGAAAGAAGAGAAGGAAGAGAAGGAGAAAGAAGAGAAAGAAAAGAAGGAAGAGAAGGAGAAAGAAGAGAAGGAAGAGGAGGAGAAAGAAGAGAAAGAAAAGAAGGAAGAGAAGGAGAAAGAAGGAAGAGAAGGAGAAAGAAGAGAAAGAAAAGAAGGAAGAGAAGGAGAAAGAAGAGAAGGAAGAGGAGGAGAAAGAAGAGAAAGAAAAGAAGGAAGATAAGGAGAAAGAAGAGAAGGAAGAGAAGGAGAGAAAACGTTCAGTGGTCTGTCATCATCATCATCAACCGGTCTTCCCCTCCATTCTTGTCTTTGGTGAGGCCCGACTGAATCCATACCCAAGGCTCTCCTATCACGTTTGATCACATCCTCCCAAGACAACTTGGGTCCGCCGCAAGTGGTCTTCTCTGCCGACACGTTCAACTGTCGGGCTTTAGCAATCCAGCCATTGCTGCTCTCAGCATGCCCACACAAACAGTCTACTCTTCTGCATGATGTCCCCGAGGCTTTCCAAGTTGACTTGCACAAGTAGAGATCGAAAAGGTATCCTTTGTTCCGGCCTCACCAAACAGATCCATGGACCCTTATTACTGTGAGATGCATTATTTTTCACCGAGGCAACAAATCGATTATTCTCATTTAATTCAGTGAAATTTATCTTTAACAGTCCCATTGAAGTCAGAGTGAAAACGCTTCCCTGATAAACTTTCAAACCTCCTTTTTCAGACCCTCTTAGCTTAAGGCTTGAATTTTAGACATTTTCTAGAATCACAATCATGTAATAGATTTTGATCAAACTTGGAATAAGGATTCTAGACACAAGGAGAGTAGCAGTAGCAGTAGTAGTAGTAATAGTAGTATCAGTAGCAGTAGTAGCAGCATAAGAGAAGAGCAATAGGATAATGATATAAATAAATTACGTAAATATAGAAACGGAGAAGGAGAGTAGCAACCGCATTCATTTGGATGTGAATGAGATCAAAAAATCGTAGAAGGAGGAGAATAAAGGAAGTAGTAGTAGTAGTAGCAGCAGCAGTAAAGAGAAGGAAAGTAAAGAGATGATATAAATAAATAACATAAATAAAGATGAAAAAGCAGAAGAAGAGAAGGAGACGAAGAGGAAAGAAGGAATAGTTAAGATTTCTAATAATTTGATTTTTTGTTTTGTTGTTGTTCTTAGTTTTTTCAAATCTAAAATAGCGAGAAAATAATAAATGATGTTTTTACCTCAAGAACCAACGTTAAACAAGTCGGATAGAAAGTCATGAACGCCAAATAATTGGCAAAAAATAGAGAAAGGCAACAAAAACAGCTGATTGTCTCCAGGTTTAGTAGCATTTTATCTAGATTTTAATCTCCGTAAGGGGACATAAAAGTGGTGCAAAAAAAAATCTAATGTTTCCACCCGGGCAACGCTGGGTAAATACAGCTAGTTGCTAATATAAATTACTCGCGATACCTACCTGGCGTTGCCCGGGGATGCACTGAAATAATTTTCTATTTCTAGTTGTTTGCACATATTATATTATTCAATTTAAAATGAGTTATCATTCTTGCAGATTTTTATTTTTAGGGGATTATTTCAAAATGTTTCACATTAGCAGTCGTCTGGGCCGACTAAGTAATTTAAAAAATAACTTGTAGCTCAGTATGTTAATATACTGTCAATAACACGGCGCAACAATAAAAAATGAAGGTTTTCTCGTCAGAAGCAAAGTTTGATTTGTTAACTTAAATGCTATTTGGGTCTGACTTTGAAAATCTGAGATGACTTTATATGTTAAATAACATAATACAACGATAACAAATGAAAATTGGCTAGTCAGAAGCAAAGTTTGATTTGTCAGCTTAAATGCTATTTGGGTCTGACTTCGAAAATCTGACAATAACTTTATATATTAAATTTTACCAGAATTATATTTAACGAGTAATTTTTGTTTAGTTTGTGTACATTTCTGATCTACACCAAGAAAAAAAGGGGTGGCAAGCTTTTACCTGCTCAAGTAGAATTGCCATAAAGTAATTTCTGGTTTGACTTTGTGTGCTACAGTCGGATCAAGGATGATCACCTCATCCTTCGAGCCGTCATTTTGAGCATTTTTTGCTAGCCAGCTGTTAACATAGACAAACACCAAACCAGCAGACTGCAATGGAAAAGCAAAGATAAAAATCACATACAAAACAAAAATCACATACAAAACAAAAATCACATACAAAACAAAAATCACATACACAACAAAAATCACATACAAAACAAAAATCACATACAAAACAAAAATCACATACAAAACAAAAATCACATACACAACAGCCAAAAAAAAACTTTTGGAAGGAAAAAAAAAAGAATCATCAATCATTGAATACGGAAAAAGATTTACATAAAAAAAAAATATATATATTTTTTTATATATGTATTACAGAAGATCAGAACAACACTGGTACTGTCAGTTTCAAATCCAAACAAAGGGGACCTGTTAAACAGAGGCTGAAGAGAGTCAAGTCAAGGAGACCAATTATAGGTCCCCTTTGTATGGATTTGAAACTGACGGTTTCTGATCTTCTGTAATACATATATAAATAAATATTACGTTCTAATTTTTTTTAATTCCTCTCCCACTAACCTTACATATATACATATCTATATATATATATATATATAAAACTTCTCTTGTAATATAGCAGGAAAAATCCCAGCAGAGTGCTCGATTAATTGAGAATTAAAATTAAAAATTAAGAGCATAATATTTATTTATTTTGGTACAGACATTTCCGAAACAGATGACAACATAAGCTGAAGAGAGCCGAATGGCTAAGTCCTTCTGTGCTTGAAACCGAATGTTGTACTAATTTTTCTGGACCAAAATAAATAAATATATATATATATATATTTGGAGAGTTTACCAAGATATTTTTTCCTTTTTCTTCCAAAGAGGATTCATCACAACGAAAAATATTTTATTATTTATTTATTTTGTAAAGCTATAGTTCCCTACACGTGTTTCGCTACCTAGCAAGGTACTTGCTAGGCAGTTCATCAGGGGAGACACAAAACCTAAGATATTAACCTCAACAACTGACAACACCCCACAGGGGATTGACGTAGTTGAAATCACTTAAGAAGGAAAAAAAAAAGGAAAGCAAGTTCAAAAGACAGCTCAAACAACTCGGTAATATGTGGTAGCTGTGATGCGCCCCCACAAGAATCAATACGTATAAATGCTCTGTACCCTATAATCGAGGATCATCGGGCTTGTTTTTATTGGCCTTGTTCCGGACTTTACTGAATATTCTCAGTGAAACATCAAAATCTTATATATATATATATATATGATTATTTTTATTTACACAGACATGTACAAAATCTGCGACACTGACATGTCAATGTTATCGATCAACAGCTATTATAAACTGAGATCTCATCAGGCAGAGTTAGAATCCGATCTTAACCTTAGATCATATTTGCCTGATGAGATCTCAGTTTATAATAGCTGTTGATCGATAACATCGACATACCAGTGTCGCAGATTTTGTACATGTCTGTGTAAATAAAAATAATCATATATAAAAGCTCTATTTGATATTGAGCACTTTTTATAAACCCGGTTGAAATTCTTTGGATTACTACCCTTTGGATGTTTTACCTGGATTATTATTATTATTATTATATATATATATATATATATATATATTTTTTTTTGGGGGGGGGGGAGGGGGAGGGGGATTTATTCATCATTGTGCCGGCCAACGTGAAAGTGTATTATCGCACATTGTTCCGTTTTTTTTTTTTGTTTTTTTTTAATGTATTTGGGACCGATTATTTGCTTGTTGGCTTGGTGGAAGAAATAATGCACGAGCTACTTTTCTAAGACTTTTTCTAGGACTTTCTTTTTTTATCGTTGTTCTTCCTTGTTTTTTAATTTTAACTTTTATTTTTTTCCTCTTCTCTTCTTAAGTGACCTCAACTATTGCAACGCCACATTGTGTATTGTCGGCAGTTGAAACCCGTATTCCAGACATTTAATTTCCCTGATGATCTGCCAAGCAAGTAACTGCTTGGTAGTGAAACACGTGTAGGAAAAAACATTTAATTTGAATAAATAATATTTGTAAGAAAAAATATCTTTAATGGTGATCATTGGTGTCCTGAAAGGAATGCTTTGGTAAGCCTTCATAAAATCACATATATATATATATATATATATATATATATATATAACAATTTAAGAAAAAAGAAGAAATTTTGTAACAATCTTATGCAAACAGCATTCATTTTGCTAGGGAATTTTTCAGATAATGATTGATACTTTTGATTATTGCGACAACTATTTACATCTTGCTAGTTATATTCAGGTCGCACAACAAGCGATTATAACAAAGAATAACATAAAATTAACACTTCTACCCAGTGATGGTTGACGGAACGAGAACAATCCACCTCTGTGGATTAAATAAAGGATTTAGTTCAAAATTCCATACAGGTCCTGAGTTCGACTAGAAAGTTCTCAAATCTCAAAAAAAAAAAAAAATAAATAAATAAGAAAATAATAATAATAACGATGATGATGATAATATTAATAATAATAATATCATCATTTTAACATCCGTTTTACATGTTGGCATTAAGAAATTTACTTCCAAACTAAACTATCTCTGGACAGGTCTTTATTTATCCCCCCTTCTCTCAAATGATTCCTTATCACTTCCTCCAATGTATTCCTTTGCCTTCCCCTGTTAACTTGACATGCTGCCTCAACTGTTCTACATTTACTACCCTAAGAACTTTCATCATTTCTTTCAATGTGGCCATACCATCAAAGTCTCCTGTTGTGCACACATCTCCTTACACTGACCAGATTGATTCTTGCTCTGAGGTCATCAGAACGAAGTCTGTCTTTTAGACTCACATTACACATCCGTCGTACCATTCTCATATCATTTCTCTGCATGCACCTGAAGAAGGTCAGAAGTTACATCGACCAAAAAGTTGCCAATAAAACAGCCAAGATGCAGAAAGTAGTCGATGCTTGTTTTACAAATACTTTAATGGAATGTGCTCCGATGAACTGGCTACTCTGGTGCCCCCTCGACGTAAACACACTAGACCAACTCGACAATCAGCAAAATCCCATCCATTCACTGTGGAAGTCCCCAGATGCCGAAGAGCCTTCTACTCCACTAGCTTCTTTCCTCGTGCTGCCGGACTCTGGAATTCCCTCCCTGCTCCCTGTTTCCCCGACTGTACCGACATGCAGAGGTTTAAAACTAATGTAAACAGACATCTCGCTACACTGCTCCCAACTTAGGATGACACCCAAAACCTACACCCTAATTCTCAGTAACCTCTTACATCTACAGTGTCGGCCTGCCTTGTTTGGGGTGAAATATGTTAAAAAAAAAAACAATAAATAAAATAATCCGAGGTATTTATTTTAGGAGTTTTTCTTCTGTAAAAAATCACAATGGATGAGACATCAATAGAATAAAAGAGATAATGTAGACAAGTATTTAGGGATTGATCTTTGAAAGCATGCCTGCACTATAACTCCAGAAGCGTTGGACCAGAGTTGCATCCATGTGCTTATTTTATAAGTACTTCCACAGAATGTTCTCCGATGAATTTACTATACTTGTATCACCTCAACGACTAGCAGCAAAATCCCACCCCTTCACTGTAAAGGTCCCTATATGACAGAAGATTTTCTACTCCTATAGACCCCTTGACTTTGGAATTTATTTCCTGCTTCTTGTTTCCCTGATTGTACCAACATGCAGAAATTTAAATGTAATGTGAACATCTTTCCGCTCAACTTCCTACTCAGATTGCTCCCCCCCCCCCCCCTAAATCTGGCCCCTACCACAATAGAGCAAATGGAGCACTGTTGTCATATTTGGACTGGTGAATCTCTGTCCCATTTGAGGGTTCTTGATAAGATGCAGAAATGTATCTGTAATTTGATTGGCTCTACCCTTTCTTCTCTGCACCCTCTCTCTCACAGACGTGATGTTGCTAGTCTCAGTCTTTTCTATAAATACTATTATGGCATGTGTTCTTCAGAATTATGTGATCGATTCCCTGCTTCTTTTGTTCCAGCTCGTTTGACCTGTTGGTCTCCATCAATTCGCTGATACCTCATTGTAATACAGCTTCCTATTCCAGTAGCTTCTTTCCAAGAACTGCAGGCTTGTGGAACTCTCTTCTTGCTGATTGTTTTCCTCCTACCCATAGCCTTGGTCTTTTCAAGACTAAGGCCAATTAATAGGTATCTCCTGTCTTTGCGATAATCATCTTTCAATCTTGTTAGCTCCTTACATCAAGTGGCTTCATGCCTTGTCGTGAGCGATTTCCATTAAAAAAAAAAAAAAGAAAAAAAAAAAGTTCCTTACACTTAACTGGCAATATGCCTTGTTGGGATAAATAAAATTTAAAAAAAAAAAAAAAAAAAAAAGAAAGTTCTTTACGCTTAACTGGCAATATACCTTGTTGGGATAAATAAAAATTAAAAAAAAAATTAATCTTAGCAATTAAAAAACATGTAAAATACTAAACTATGCAATAAATAGAAGCAATGAACAAAAAAAAAAAAATGGGGCAACATTTTTTGACGGCGTGAGTACACATGGAAATAAATGAGACGATAACTTACCATAATAACTTTGACCCTTTCGATGACAGGATTCAATTTTTGTCCTTCCTCCACTTCTTTATGCATCAACTGATGAAGTTGCCAAACTGGTCGATCATGGTTGACCCCACGACACAACTGAACAAAAGAAATAAGATTTGATAGACAAGGCAGAGGAAGTCAGCGAGTCTCATTCTCTCTCATGCACACGCAAACTGTTTCACATTTTCGTTTCTCTACACATAAGATGATTGAAGAAAAACTTTAAAAATATTAATACACAAAACCGGTATATTTGAGCCGTCTCAACCTCTGTCTGTAAATGCAGCATACTAACCAATTGACCCACACGGGTAAATACTAAATAGTGACACTTTTAAATAAATAAACCAGACTTTCTTTTTTTTCTTTTTACCTATCTCAATGTAGGTCAGTTGCTTATCAAAAACGGGTGGAGAAGAGAATGGCATGTATTCACAAATTTTGCACAATCCTAAGTCATCAAAATACGAGAAAATCAATAAACTAGACCCAGTGTTAAACAAGACTTTCCCACTTCATCACTGGTTGCCTGAAAACTACGAATGTGAACAACCTACATCTTCTCGCTGGCATTGCCCCTGCATGTGCGAGACACAAAGTTGCCAACCAAGTAGAGATCACAAAAGCTTTCTCAGCCATATTCAGCTTTTAACAACATCTTAGTAAAAATACATTACAACTGTAGAACCAAAAGATTAGCGAATGCACCTTTCCTCTCTCCTTCTGAAGCCATCCCTCCTAGCTCAGAAACACCATGGATCCAGTGGAGGACACTCAACCACTTGAAAGCAGGAATGGTATGATCAAAAGCTGCTACAGCCAGACGGCTCTAAAAACTTGACCCAATCATCTGCAAATGTAGAGAAGAGGACTATGCAATACAGCCCTGCCTTGTTCCCAGTCTACTATGTTATTCCAGGTCACTTGTTGCCTGCAACCGTACACCCATGAACAGCCATCTTGCTCAAGCAACAACAACAAACTAAAAAGGGGAGCTCACTCCCACTGTCCCACATCATATAAGGAGATGACTCAGCCCAAGGGGGACAACTCAAAGACACTTAAACATACTACCCAACAATTGCAGCTTGAAGAATCTCGCAGAGTTCCATCAACGGACTGTGTAAAGAATGGAAAACTATTGTATAACCACATGCTTCGAAGACACATAAAGTGGAAGAAGAAGAATGTGATTTTTAGTTTCTTAAAAACTTTGTTAGAAAATCTTGAAAAAAAAATTTTTTTTATGAAAATCGCTACAGACAAGGCATGAAGCTACTTGATGTAGGTAAAAACAATGAGATACATCAAAATCTATACTGTTTATTCATGGTATAACATGGATTTTTAATTTTTTTCTTCTATTATTGCAGTTTCGAAAGTATAACTAAATATTTTAATGTTGTTCTTTGCGTTATTGGATGTTGAAGAAATAGTGATGTAGGCTATCATAACTACATTTATGAGTCTGCAGTTCCATTATCTGGTTTTCGCTTGCACTTGCATATTTAATCCCATTTCATCGAATCCAGATCCCAGACATGCTAAGAACATTCCTTATGCCCACAGAACCAAGCTGAAAAGTTTTCCAGGCAGCCGCCCACTATATATCTCAGAGGATAAAGGCATCATCAAATACATAGAAGACATTGCCAAGGCTGCTGCAAAGAAAGTGGGCTCCCTCTACCGTGCTAGCAAACTTGGTTGGGAAGTCAAATTGAAATATATAAATGTCAAGATCGAAATCTTATACAGCCATGTAATGTTAAAATACTAAAACTCTGATAATCTTGCTCGGTTGTTTGTTTGCAGATTGAATGTTTTAGATAGTCTGATGAAGGATGAGGGTAATTCCATATCAAATGATCCAGACTATGTCACCTTTAACTCACGGATTTTCTTTAAAAATTTTAACCAGTTCTCGGTATCATTAAAACGAGATATCCTGATAATTTGAGTCCCTAATTTCAAATGGTTAAAAAGATTATGCGTGAAACGTGACTCGCAAGGTAAGGGAGACAACTTTCCATTATTTGGATGATTTGTTTTGGATTTATCCATGAATGAGACGAGAAGCAGTGGGAGGAGGGGAATAGAGGGAGATTAGTAGTAGTAGCAGTAGTAGTAGTAGTAATAGTAGTAGCAGTAGCAGTAGTAGCAGCATAAGAGAAGAGTAAGAGGATAACGATATAAATAAATTACGTAAATATAGAAACGGAGGAGGGGAATAGCAGCCGCATTTATTTAGACATGAATGAGACAAAAAATCGTAGAAGGAGGGGAATAAAGGGAGTAGTAGTAGCAGCAGCAGCAGCAAAAGAGAAGGAAAGTAAAGAGATGACATAAATAAATAACATAAATAAAGATGAAAAAGCAAAAGAAGAGAAGGAGACGAAGAGGAAAGAAGGAATAGTTAAGATTTCTAAGAATTTAATAGGAATTGGTGGTAAAAAAAAAAGATTATGTTTTTGTTGTTGTTGTTGTTTGTTTTATTCAAATTTGAAATA
The DNA here is from genome assembly GCA_963556195.1 of Sepiola atlantica. Classification (NCBI taxonomy): domain Eukaryota; kingdom Metazoa; phylum Mollusca; class Cephalopoda; order Sepiida; family Sepiolidae; genus Sepiola; species Sepiola atlantica. Next base: position 16,045,784 of record OY744541.1, on the reverse strand, counting down.
ACGAGAAAATAATAAATGATGTTTTTACCTCAAGAACCAACGTTAAACAAGCCGGATAGAAGGTCATGAACGCCAAATAATTGGCCAAAACGGAAAGGCAACAAAAACAGCTGATTGTCTCCAAACCTTTCCAACCTGGAAAAAAGAAACGAAACAAAAATTCAAACAAAATTCTTGCCACAAAAGAAATTGCTTCCCTTAATGAATTTGGGGTTTTAAATTAACGTGTTTTCGGTATTTTAAAAATTTTTTAATCTTAATCAATTGTCAAATGTTTTAAATATGGTCGTCAGAAACAATTTAGAGAGGAATCCTTTTCATTGTATTTTCAATTTTATGCAATAACGGAAAAGCATAAAAACTACAGAAATGTTTATGAATCTATTCAATGGTTGGAGTTACTTGCTCTCCAAAGCAGCAAGATATGGCACAAGACCGGAAAGGGCGGAAAAACAACTCCACCAAGAGGGGACTCTGGTTAAGTATAAAAATAGCAGAGATAGGTTATGTCTGCATTAGTGATGGGACGATTCCAATATTTTTCCAGATCCTGGTACAATTCCCCATTCCAATTCGTTTTAAATTTCTAAATAGCTAGTGATAGGGTTTTTTTTTTTTTTTTCATTTTTGGATTACCATAAAATCTCGTGTAATGTGTGCATATATTTTCGCAAAAGTAAAAGTACACTTGGGGAGGGGGGGGGGGGTTACATTACACGAATATATCTTTATAACTATTTTTTCTCAAATGTTTTCCTCGTCGTAAGTGATTTAAAATAGTGATTTTTATAAACTCATTGTAAAATTTTTATCTATATTTTTCACGTGACATTTTTCCTATTTATCCACTCGTGCTTTTACCTGTGCCATTTTTACCTGTGCCATTTTTACCTGTGCCATTTCTTCCGGCTCGATTTTTACCTAAAGTCGTTATTATGATATATAGATTTTAGTTTTACTTGTAGTTTGAAAACAATAAATTTTTATCAAGGGAAAATTAAGTTTTCAAAAAAAAAAAAGAATCGTTTTTAGAATCGGAAATCAGGCGAAATCTTACAGATTCCGATTCGCTAAAAAGTTCCGACTTTTTCGATTCCTGATTCTGATTAAGCGTCCCAACACTAGTCAGGATTTTTTGGTGGCGGCACTTCAGGCGATCGACAATAAACCTACCCACTTCCCGAGAAAGGAGGTAATGCATGGGAGGGTGGACCTCCTAGAACTGAACTGAACCATACCTCACTGTGACTAAAGAAAGGTCCGCTCACCAAAGAGGCAGTCCTTCTGCCAGAATGATGTCCAGGACATACCCTCCACGGCTGGTATGAACACAGCCAGCAAACCAGGCATCATGAATGCTGAAAAATTAGCCCAACCTAGTAGGATGGTAGATTGTTAAAAATACAGTTCAAGAAATTAGGAAGAGATTAATCTTAATAACTGAGACCCAATATTAGAATGTGAAGACTAAAAGGTCTGTAGAAGAGTGATACTTCTCCGAGATGGCTTATTTGTGGCATCCTCTCTGACTGATCTCTCTGCATCACAGCACCATGTGATGCGTACAATACAGTCTCTCTATAGTGAATGACCGTCCATGCATAGAAGAGCCACATCCTTCACAAGGTTAGCCTGTTAATATGCATTTGCATAGACAGAACACGGCTGATCTAGAGGAGTACACCTTGAACAAAAATCCCTCTATTTTTTTACGGGCAGTTGAAGTTGCTGTGGTGACAATCTGTAAACATACACTAGGCTTCATGTTTTGGTGGTGCATGCAAATGGCAGACGTTGCAGATGATAGATGTTCGACCAAGGAAAAGGGAAGATGGGGGGGGGGGGCGCACACTGATTGTGAGTTGGACCACACAGAAATTGTCTTCTGTTTGAAATAAAACAAGTGCCTCATTAAACAGGGAATCATGCTGAGACCGGCCTACTTGAGAAAAGTAATGTTCCTAGATTGTCTCCAGATAAGCCCTTTTGAGTGGACACTGTCTAACCGTTATCTCTAGCGGTCAGCCTCTGGGTGGTCAAATGGTGGCCACTGAGAGTTCAGAAACCAAGATTTCCGGTCAGGAGTGAAAATATTCCAGGTGATCGGAAGGGGATCGGTCAGAGCCGGACCTCTGGGCATGACACCGGCAGTTGGTTTTTCTGAGGGCAATCAGTTAAGCCTGTGTGCCTCTCCAGGCAAGGTGAGCCCTTGGGACTCTCAACTAAACGATTGTGTTGATTGGACTTATATTTTATTTGGCCGGGATAAAAGATCTCATTTTTGTAAGTCTGCTATTCAACCTAAGAAAACAATTACCATTTGTAATCTCCAAAACAATAAAAATCTGTTAATTGTTTATAAACTGGACTCATGGTTTTGCTTGGAATGAGAATTCTCTGTTGCAGCATTGACTGCGTCGAACAACAACCTTGCACCACGCACAACGAGCGGGATGATCACGGCCAGTGCAGTGAATGCACTCATACATGTTCATACATCGACAAATGGATACTTTGGCAGCGAGAACATCACAGCTTCATGGGAGATCATCCTTGACAATGGGAAAGTGCACTGCTCTAGAGTATTGATTTACTCCTCTCCAGGAGTTAGGCACAAGGCCAGTTTTTATCTTACTCCCACAAGTAAGATGTGACCCAAGGTCAGGTCGGGAAAGTGGGGTTTAAAAATTGCCTGGGCAGCCCCGTCGGCATTCCCCGGTACGGGCACCTCAAGCAGTAAGCAATAAACTTACTCCTCCCCAAAGAGAGGAGGTGAAGCCTGGGAGGGTGGACCTCCTAGAACTGCACAAGACAGACCCATAGACCGGTGTAAATCAAGCCCCGAAGGCCAAGACAATACCAGTCTATGAGGTGCAGTATCCATCGGAACAGATACTACACTTTGATCTTAGCCAAAAGGCCAAGTAGAGAACTGTAAAAGTGTACCAGTTTTAGTGAGCCGAATATTCATCCAACCGTGAAGATGCCTTTAACCAGTATTTCAGTAAAATCTGCTGAACCACACATGTGATGACACTACAAAACAATTGACCTCTGGATGTAATTTTGTTTTCAAGCATATGGTGAAGCTCTCTTGAGTATGCACATCGATTTTTATACATTGTTAATTCCATACTTTTACGTAAATCATGCATAACTCAAAGAGACGAACATGATTTTTTTTACAAATACCATTTTATTTATACACTTTGAAATTTGCTTCTTCGCAAAAAATCCCTAAACAGAAAAGCCGAAGAACTGAGAATGTCTCCATACCTGAAAGAGTTCCAATACCGATCACTAAAGTTTTCACAATGGCATCGCGTGTGATTATCGGACCAAGGATTGCCATACCCTGAGCAATATTATACTGAACTTCATCCTGAAAAGATATCAAAGAAAATGACATTAGACATAAAACACAAAAAGAAAAAAACAAATCATTGTTGTACAAATCCCGAGTATATTTGAGTGAATAAAATCATTTATGGAAAAATATATTTTAGCCGAGATAAAATATGAATCATTCAAATGAAATACCATAAAAACCCATGTACTATGTGCATATATTTTCGCGAACGTGAAAATACACTTGTGGGAAGGTGATCTATAGATTTTAGTTTTACTGGTAGTTAAAAATCAATAAATATTTAAAATCAATAAATATTTAAAATCAATAAATATTTAAAATCAATAAAAATCATTGTGGGCAATGCAAATTCCAGGTAGGATGTAAGCTGGAAGGAACAAAAATAATAAATCGAATTCGAAATGGGACTTACTATTTATTTTTTCTTAAAATCTTACATAACAGCAAGTGTGGTGTTGGCTGTTTGTGTGATGTCCGGATGATTATTAAAAATCATTTATTTAATATTTCGGGAAAAGAAACTTCCCTTTGTCAAAAATAATAAACACCCGTGAAAAACTCCGTCTGTGCAGAGAATCTACCAAAATGGATGCCAGAAGACAGAAATATAGATAGACAGATAGAGAGAGAGGGTCGTCCAAGTTCCATTTCCACAGAAAATCATCAGATGAATAAATTATTTGCTGACTTTTTTTTTTTAAAATAATTAAAATGACTGACTTTTTTTTTTTAAATAATTAAAATGACTGACTTTTTTTTTTTAAATAATTAAAATGACTGACTTTTTTTTAAAAATAATTAAAATGACTGACTTTTTTTTAAAAATAATTAAAATGACTGACTTTTTTTAAGAACTCAAAATACACTATGATGAATTTTATTTCGTAATTAAATTATTTTTTTAATAGAATTTTTATAGCATGTTTTTATTTCAATAAATAATAATTTTTATTTCAATAAATAATTTTTATTTCAATAAATAAGTTTTTATTTCAATAAATAATAATTTTTATTTCAATAAATAATAATTTTTATTTCAATAAATAATAATTTAATGTATAAATTATCAAATTTACGTCAAAGCTAAAATAAAAAAAACATGCATACACACGTGATGATGTCTCATAGTTTTATTAATAGAGATTTCATTTTTTACTCCTATCGTAAGAATATTTATTTGCGCATTCGGAATAATTATGCATAATAATGAGAAATTTTTTTTAAAATTACCAAACACGGATTTTACACGCGACCATACAGGTCGCCGAGATAAATTCAACTGAGACTGTAAATTCATTCGAAAGGATCAGTGTGCACGTTCATTTTTGTAGCCATGTGACTCGTAAAACACATTATAAACGCTTTTTAATTGAGTAACGCATGTAAAGCCGAAATTCACTCAAACGTGAACAGAGTACAGACACGTGAGAACAAAGGAAAATGACTTACCGAAGACGTTGATTTGAGAGCAAATCTTGCCAGGGCACTTGCTTTCGAAAGGTCGATAAGCAAAAGAAAGAAAGGGAGAGCCTCACTACAACAGAATAAATGTTAAAGAAATATGAAAACTTTTATAGAAAATTACATTCAATATCAATCAAATCAAATTCATTAGCAGAAAATAGAAAAGTGCAACAAGCCATGTAAAAGTGCAACAAGCCATGTAAAAGTGCAACAAGCCATGGAAAAGTGCAACAAGCCATGGAAAAGTGCAACAAGCCATGTGACAAGACAGAAGATGTGTACATTTATATACAGCCTGAATGTTTGTCCATGGCGACTTTAAATTACTATCTCTTCTGGTAGGTTATTCCACAAAGCAGAAACACGGACAGAGAATGCTGTCTTTGTAATAGGGGGATCACTTTACATAAAATTTATATGCAAAACTGATCTCCCAATCTAAATTCTAAAATAAGTTTTCCTTTTTCTTCTTTCCGTTAAGTTTTTCAGGGTGTTCACATGTAATCACCTACAAAAAGTAGAATTTCATTTTTTAGCTGCGATTTAGCAGAGGAGGTTAATCTACAAATTTACCCTTTATTTACGATTAACTGTACCTCCCCCCCCCCCCCGGCATTGACTGGGATGCAGTGAAGTCATTTTAGTTTTCATTTTTATTTCTTTGCAGATTTTTAAACTTACGGTAGACAACTCCTATTATATTCTTCAATTTAAAATGAGTTATCTCCCTTGCTAATTTTTTGCATTTTAGGTGATTATTCAAAAATGTCTCATATCAGTAGTTGTCTGGACCGGACTAAGTAATTAAAAAAATAAATTGTAGTTAAGTATGTTATTATATTCCCAATAACACGGTACAACAATAACAAATGAAAATTGGCTAGTCAGAAGCAAAGTTTTATTTGTTAGTTTAAATGCTATTTTGGGTCCTTCTTGTTTTCTTCTAATGTAACTTTTCCCTTGTTTAGGGGTCAGACATTTTCTGATATCACGCAATCTCACTCTCCACTTTTCACAGTTCAGCAGGTCAGCAGTCTCCAAATTCCACTCTGTGCGATCTTGTCCAATCACTTGCTTCCAAGTTTTCCTTAGCCGGTCAATCTTCCTGAGATTTAAGACATTCATGCTTCTCCAACAATTTATCCAGAAAGATGAACGTTCCACATGACTATTCCAACATAATCGATTCATCCTTAAAATAAACCTCCATGCTGGGATAATGTAGTGCTTTCAGTAAATCCTCTGACCTGACGTGTTGGGTTTGGTCAGATTCCACATTGCAGATCAATCTGATCTAGGATCTGTCATTGCGCTGCAGTGGGGCGAAAGAGGGTTGGATTAGGGCTCAGCATTCACTGCCATATATCATGACGGTCCTGACACAGCTGCTATACAACTTACCCCGGTCTGATTTTTTAAATCCGACAAGATAATTTGATATGTGAGAAGTGTTTTATCAGGAAGGTCGATGGAAGAATTGACAAATTAAATTATGTTTCAAGAACATTAAGAATTCTTGACAAAATAAAACAAGACACATTATTTATTCAAACTTGATGCACTTTAAATATAGACATGCGGTAAGACAATTTATAGATAGACTAGACATACATGTGACCCTTTGAGTCAGAACAATTACCAGCATTTGTTCCGCTTTGATTTCATTCGAAAATTCATCAACTGTGACATATCTGTTAAGAAGTCCATCTTGCATAACTAAAAAGACTCTTTATTTTTATATTTTCTTTATGGAAGTAAAGAGACCAATTATTTTGCTAATTTACATACGTGTTCACGGCGTATGAACACACTAGATAGATTAGCTGAACAAAAAGAGCGTCACTCTTTCTCTAACTGCTCACAGAGACATTAATAAATATTAGAGAGTGGTTGAATTAACATCCAGTGAGAGAAGGTGAGGGAAACACATAGATAATTGCATCCTCATCATCATTATTGGTTTAACATCCGTTTTACATGCTGGCATGTGTTGGACAGCTTTAAGAAATTGACTTCCAAACTAATTTTTCTCTGGTAAGGTCTTTATTTATCCCTCTTTCTCTCAAGTCCATTTTTATCACTACCTCCCAAGTTTTCCTTGGCCTCCCCCTGTGAACTGGACCGGCAGCTCTTAACTGTTCTACAACTACTAACACAAAAACTCTCATACATCCGTTCAATGTAGCCATACCATCGAAGTCTCTTGTTTCGCACACACCTCCCTATACTGTACAGATTTAATCCACCTCTGAGGTCATCAGATCTAAGCCTGTCTTTAAGACTCGCATTAAACATCCATTGTATTATTCTCATATCATTTCTCTCCATGCAACGCATGTCTTCAACCCTCACTGGCCAAGTTTCACTTCCATGCATCATCACACTGCGTACACATGCCTGATAGGCTCATCCCTTGGTCGACAGTGGTAATGCTCTGCTGATTAGTAATGACAGAAGTTCCCAAAACTTGTTCAGTTAATTACAAATTACTACTAATTAGAAGATTTAAAGGAATATTTTAGCATGTATTTTGTTTCATTAAAGTATATGGGAAAGAGCTTAAATATAATGATAAATTAAACTCATAGAAAAGGGTAGAAAACTTTGATTTGTTATTTAGGTACTTTGTTAGTTTGGGACCCGCGCTAAAAGTCTCTTGGCGTCGGTGCTTTCGGGATGTTTACGTTAAACGCCGCAGAGTGCTGGATGAAAAATCCGTTGACTTAGCTGCGTTAAAAAAAAAAAAAGCACAAACAAGGCTGGATTTACAAGCGTGATAAAACAAGCAAACATTTTTTCAAAATTACAATTTATTTTTTTTAATGAAGTTTCAAATAAGTGTTTAAAGTAAAAAGTGATTATCTTTCATTTTACTTTTTTTTTTCTTATTGAACATTTGAACGAAAGAAAGTTTTTTTTAAAGGAAGAAAAAACAGTGATAATGACAGTGAAAAGTTAATTAAGTAAGGGTTTGTTTTTTGTTTTTTTACATTTTTTTGCAAAAATTATTTTTTTGGTCAACTTTTTTTTATGACTATTTTTATTTATTTTGAGTTAGGAATTAGAGTTAGGGTTAGGAATTAGGAATTAGGGTTAGGAATTAGGGTTTTGGCGTTAAGGCATCTCCAAGAATATTTATCCGTGAGTTTTGTTCGCTTAGCGATTTGCATTTATCTCCACATTTTTGGCATTTTTTTTCTTTAGCAATCAATTCATGGTCGACAGAAATTTATCGTTCCTTCAGGAGTATAAACAGCCAGTGATAGCATGTCAAAAATTATGTTGCAATCGCGTTTCAACCAGTTTGCAAGTTCAACGTTTCATTCAGTTTGAATGCTTAGATGTCGTCTGCTTATTCGTCTAGCTTAAGGGCTTTCCGGCGTTTACCGTAAACCATCGGAAAGCACTGATGCCGAGAGACTTTTCTCTTATGCCTCGTCGGTATTTTTCTTTCTAGCAAGTGATCTTAGTCTAATTTAAGAAAAGTTTTTAGTAATTTATCCGTTTTTTTTTTATTAAACCACTTTAATTAATTACTGTTGATATCGACAAAATGATTGCATATATACAGAAAAAATAAGACAATAGAATTACAAATGAATAACACAAAACATTAATTTATTATAAACTGTGTAAAAAATAGTTATGCAAATTAGGCATTCAAATGGCTGTCTTTGGATCTTTTGTCTGTACTATATATATATATATATATATATACCATTTCAAAATACTATGTTGTATTATTGATTTAAATAACAGTGACCCGTTTTGATGGAAATATAGAAGTGATGAATGAAAAAAAACCTTCGCATTCATTAACTGATCCGTGACCATTGGTACATGGTATATTAGGGCATACGTTTAGTGCTCTTAACTGATTGTGGAGGAAGATAGGTATTTTAAAAGTACATTTATTTATTAACAGTTTATGGAAATTGTATAAGTAGTTACAAAACATTCTTATTTGTAATATTTTTTTTTTTCTTTACACATTTCCCATAATTAACAAAAACTTTAACATTTTGTTGCCTTTGGCCTTAACTCGACCGAAATAAGAGTAAAATTGATTTTGGGGTGTGATTGAAGATAAAATAAAAACATAGGTACTTTGTTAGATTAGGAGCCATGTTAACTTTGAACATGACCCTAGCCCTGACGACAGGGTTCAAAGTTAGAGTGGGTCTTAATGTAACTAAGCACCAACACATATTGCTTGTACTGGGATTGAACTCACAGCTGTCAAATGATGAGACTTTTGTGTTTAATACATCCCCCCCCTTCTCTTATCATTCTCATCACTTCTTGTCTCATTCACTCCTTCTCCTATTTAATACATTCAATGTGCAAACAATCAAGCAAGCAAGATTATCAGTTTTAGTATCGTATAATATAATTCCCGCCAAAACTACCAATTAATATTAGCATCAACACCATGGTCGTTACCTGATTCCCCTGAAATTACTTAGGACACCTACAGTTATGGCAGATTCATCGGCCAATTCCCCACTGAAACAAACACCCTGATTCAACAAATGGAAAGGATCCACACAAGGATATCCAGACATAAATTGTCTGTCATATTCAACAACATTTGTGCGTGTGTATATATATCAGCTCGACAGTTGTGTTTCAATCCCGGCTTGAGGCACTAACTGGTCTAGCCGCACTGATGAGCTGTGAAACAGCGAAACAGTCTCTATGTGGATGACTATATAAAGCTCCCTCCCTGGGTAGAGCTTATTTTGTAAGGATACTGCCAACTGCCATTAGCTTTAAGGCATAGCTCATTAGGTAAAACTAATTCGAGCTCCCTGCACTTGACAATGTTTACATTGAGATATTTCTTACATTCAGTCAGTGTCGTATGATAGAGCAGAAGTATAGGCTCTGACTGTCAGCTCGACGGTTGAGTTTCAATCCCGACTTGAGGCACTAACTGGTCTAGCCGCACTGATGAGCTGTGAAACAGCGAAACAGTCTGTATGTGGATGACTATATATATATATATATATATATATATATATATATATATATATATATAAAGTTGTGTACTAAAAGCGAACTTTTAGGAAAGGTAAAACCTATGGTGAAGAGTATACAGCTCAATATCCAGGATAGAGCAGGTAGATATGAAGAAGAATGGAAAGGAATTAGAGAAGCAAAAGCCAAATCAAAATTCAATTCAATTGCTCAGAGCAAGGTATATTCCGCAAAAAATTGCCTTTTTGCGGAATATACCTTGCTCTGAGCAATTGAATTGAATTTTGATTTGGCTTTTGCTTCTCTAATTCCTTTCCATTCTTCTTCATATATATATATATATATATATATATATATATATTACTAATGGAGATTTGGTATCTGTCTGTCTGAAGCACAAAACTATACTATTACTTCTATTAATTGTACTAAACTATATCATTAGTTTTGATCACTCTCTTTTTATTTCTACTTATCAGCTCCTATATATACCCATTCCAAAACTTCCCCAAACATCACGCGTCTTTCAAATTTACATAATTAATTTGCTTTAAAGCTTCTAATAAATTTATATTCGCAAATATACACTGATGATTGTTTTTTTCAAAAAAGAAAAAAACACATTTTACTGAGCTATTAAATAAAACAACTCGCAAAAATATACGACCTGAGGGAGGAGCCTATTTTTGCTAGTATATATGATATACATTATTCTTGTTCATTATTGTTTTTAGTGATAAAGATAAATTAATAAATTCAATTATCTATGATGAAGCATTTACCTAAATGCTATGATGGAGTCATCTCCCTTACACTGTCTATATTTTTAATATATCAATCATAAAAAAATCAACCTCTCAACGTCGGAACATATCCAATCTAAGAGAGTGAATCTTGCACACACAAAGAGCTCAATATCTTTTCATATAGAGCTTTATAACAATAATAAATATTTAAAAGGGATGTATGTTAGCACTTTACTGCAGTAAACTTTTGAATGTTTTAGTTCGCATTCAGATGTATACATCTGTTGGATAGAAATGCACTTCTGATGATCGGATTTACCCTGAAACTGCAGTATAAAGTGTTAAGATGAATCCCTTTTAAATATTTACTATTGTTGTTTCTATATATATTCATTGATTACTGTTTTTAAATAGAGTCCAATATATTAGATAGGAAGTTCTTGGAAAGTAACTTTGTTCTGATTACATGTAAACAACCTGGAAAAGTAGCTGGTAAAAATAAATTTAAAAAAAAAAAATATATTTTAGAGATCACTTTCGCATATAATATTTACTGTAAAATGATCATCTACTTCCAGACCATCAATGGTAATGATCATTTACTTCCAGGTCACCAGGCAGTAATGATCATCCGCTTATGAACCAGATAGCGTTTTTATGGACAGTCCTTAAAAACACTATCTTCAATTTATATGCAAAAGTGATCTCCCACTCTAAAGTCTAAACTATTATTTTTGTTTGTTTTATTTCTTTTTACCACCAACCGTTACAGGTTATTTAGATGTAATCGCCTAAAAAAAGTAGAATCTTATTTTTATTTGGAGGTGAACGAGAGGGTATGAATCAATTGTAATTCTTTCTAACTGAAATCTTCTGACAAATTATTGGCATATAAGAAAGAAACACATTTCTAGAGGAACGATTTCTATATATATTCATTGATTACTGTTTTTAAATAGAGTCCAATATGTTAGGATTAGTGTTCAAAACGTGTGCATGTCATGCGTCCACCGAAGAAATGCTGGGTCGCCTTGTTAGTATATTTATCTCTACATCCATGTACGAAAATAGATTGAGTAATTATCTCGAAAAGAAATCAACTGGAACAAAGAAAATAAAAGAAGAACGAAATAAAAAAAATGGTGTTAAAATAATTTGTACATTTTCCAAGTCGAAAGCCACAGATGTCCACCTGAATACACAAACATGTTTTGACACTTGGTTAATAAAAGATGTGTCTAAATATTATGACAATAACACACACACACACAACAGTCCATTTGTCTGCCCACCCAACCTTTCCAAATAAGCCAAATCCATGGGAATGAAGACCTTCACCCGCCTCCCCTTCTTCCATTAATAAAAGATGGGAAAACTTTCTATTTTTTTTTTTTTTACTGAGTTATGATTGTACAGCTGCAGGGAATGATTCTTCACCTTTGGTGAGGGGGGGGGGGGACTTCTGTTTATTCTTTTGTAGTTCAGTAGTTCATCGTTTTTTCAGATGTTCAAATAAGAGGCCACTCTCCTTGCAGAGGTGAAAATTTATATATAATAAAAAAATAAATAAATAATAATAAAAAAAAAAAAAATAAAAAAAATAAAAAATAAAATAAAAAAATAAAATAAAAAATAAAAAAAAAAAATTATATTTTCACTTGAAAAAAAAAAAATACCTTAAAGAAAACTACGAAAAGAATTTTTTTTTTCTTTGCAACCCGCCCTCCCTACACACAGAAAGACGGCAAAGTTCTACACATCAGAAGGAGATAACACAAAATCCATTTTCAATCTTTAACCTTTTTCCTCGGCCCGATATCTTTGAGAAAACATTTCATTTTTAGAAAAATATTTAATATAATAAGTAAAAAAAAAAAAAGATTGAAATCGGTATGTTAACGCTTTTTGCAATGCCTGAGTCAGAAATAACCCAACTATCAGACATACAGATTACCGACGATACTCGTTTCTAGATAAGAAAAACTAAAAAATGACAAGAACTGATGTAGAAATTCGTCTGCGGCTTTTTTGAAATTATGTTTTGGACGAGTTCACTTTTCGTACTCTGAAAAAGACAAATTGGGTGAAGACAAGTAAACTCATCTTCAGTTAGGGGGGGGGGGGGTCTTTAGAAAATAACCAAATTGCTTTTATGAAAGAAAAAAAAAACACCAAATCTTCTGCTTTTGACGTGAAAAAAAAAAAAAAGATTGTCTCCGAATCAGACAAATTTCAGACAATTTTTGCCATTCCATTCGGAAGAAAGGGAGGCACTGAAATCCTGATACACGGAAGAATTTAGACATAACAAAGAAGTGCTAATTTATTAAAACTAAAAGCCACTCGAGGATAAAGATTAATGAAATGGAAGGATTGTTGGTTGAATGATGAAGAATATTACGAGAAGATTGAAAATGATGAACAAAATTTGATGAGTTATGAGGACGGTTTATGACAAGAACTTTTACGATATTGGATTTGAAGGCTAACATGTTGTAATCTTCACAGAAGTAATCCTGTGGTAATGTGTCCCACAGATAGGAAGTTCTTGGAAAGTAACTTTGTTCTGATTACATGTAAACGACCTGGAAAAGTAGCTGGTAAAAATAAATTAAAAAAAAAAATATATATTTTAGAGATCACTTTCGCATATAATATTTACTGTAAAATGATCATCTACTTCCAGACCATCAATGGTAATGATCATTTACTTCCAGGTCACCAGGCAGTAATGATCACCCGCTTATGAACCAGATAGCGTTTTTATGGATAGTCCTTAAAAACACTATCTTCAATTTATATGCAAAAGTGATCTCCCACTCTAAAGTCTAAATTATTATTTTTGTTTGTTTTATTTCTTTTTACCACTAACCGTTACAGGTTATTTAGATGTAATCGCCTAAAAAAAGTAGAATCTTATTTTTATTTGGAGGTGAATGAGAGGGTATGAATCAATTGTAATTCTTTCTAACTGAAATCTTCTGTCAAATTATTGGCATATAAGAAAGAAACACATTTCTAGAGGAACGATAGTTAAGAATTAGGGATCAGATCTAGTTCAAAATTCTTGTCGCCTGATGTTAAGGAAAAGCCGTTTTTAGCCTGAATAGAAAAGATTTTCAAATTTAAAACAAAACAAAAAAATTACATTAAACAAAAAAAAAAGACAAAAGCAGAAAAGACAAAAATGAACAAGCAGAAAAGAGAGAGATGACTTACTTGAGGCCAGTATAATCGTTTTTGAAAAGATTCACAACGGCAAGACTGAACATAAAACTAGAAAACATTGTGAAAAGACCAGATATTGCTGCAAAGAAAAAGAAAACATTCTTTAAGAAAACAATTTAATTTTTTTTTTTTTTTTTTTTTTTTAATTTAAAATTTTTTTTTTTTTTTTAATTTTTTAATTTTTTATTTTTTTTTATGGAAGTCGCTCCAGACAAAGCATGAATCCACTTGATGTAAGGAGCTAAAAAGAAGAAGAAAAAAAACTACTTTAAGGTAAAAAACTAGCGTTTTTAGATGGATAGATTCCGACCCAGAAAATAGCAATTCTTCTCCCTTTGTCAGAAACATCGCTCATGGAATGTGAGGACTAAAGGATAAAATTAGGGAAGCGAGAGTTACGAGGCTGTCAAAAGTAAACCCAATGGCCACTTTCTTTTCTTATTCTAGGTTGGGAAGAAAGAGATTGATCCTCTCTCCTCATTGGCGACGTCCACTTCCACGCTTCCTGTACCCGTTAGACTATTCTATTTGTTTTATATTAATATAGCCGATGCATTACTTCATTGTTTGTTTTAATGGAATTCGCTGTTAGATGGATAGATTCCAGCCCAGAAAACAGCCATTCTTCCCGAATTGACTTACCAAGAAGATAACGCGAACCCATTTTTTTCAGATCACGAAAGTGAAAGTACAGATACATCATTGCCAAACACTGCGACATCATTGCTAACTGAGTGATGTTCACCCCAAACGTATCGAACGAGTGCAACTTCTGCAAAGAGAAAACAAAATGAAATCTTGAAAAATGTCCAGACAAAAACCAGAAGTTTCTTAATTCTAACAAATTTTAACATAAAACAATGGCATTGTTTTCTGAATATCTGAGATGTGGTTTGATAATTATAAATATTAGGTAAGGACATCATAATTATATAAATATATATATAAATATATAACATTTTTTAAATAAATATTTATTATTAAAAATGTATCCAATTGTAAGCTCAATGAAGCTGTCTTACAGGATTCAGAGCATATATATCTTATATTTGCATTGATAGACCATGGTGAATTAATCCAAAACCATAATTTTCATTGGTTTTAGCAACTTCTTTATTTCTGTACTTTGATGAGTTTTATTTTTACATCTCTCTTTTTACACACAAACGTAAATTATTCAAATTTAATATTCATTCCTATTCCTTACACGCGTAAATATTGACAAAATTGGACTAATAAATAATTTTTTTTTTAATTAAAAAATAAAAAAATTTGTTTTGCATTAAAAAAAATAAATTAAAAAAAAAAAAATTTTAAAAAATAAATTAAAAAGAATAACATTTTTAAAAATTAAAAATTTTTTTTTTTTAAATTATCAATTAAAAAAAAACACATCCGAATTTTGCCAGTCAGTTTGTTGGAATCAGGAAAAAGTTAGTTTGGAAACCCAGTTAAATAATTAAAAACAAAAAGACAAAATACCAAAGTAGTCTCATTCTGCTTGCTAAATCCACACACCACTCTCTACAGCTACAGGTTAAATAATATTACTACCTCTGGTGATATATCCTTTTGTTTATAATAGATTATTCTTTCCTTTTTTATTACCTTTGACTGTGAATAAAGAGAGAGACGGAAGTGAGAGTGATAGATAGTGTATAAAATAAGAACATGGGAGGGTCAAACAGCATACAGTGAGAGAGAGTGAAAGTGATAGACAGAAGCTTAGTGAGCAATAGGTCACTTGGTGAACAATTAAAATAGAAGTGTTTTTATGTCAAACATAATTCAATTTTAAAAGCGAGGAATATTTTAGCATGTATTTTGTGTGATTAGAATATGTAGGAAAAAAGTCTTAGATTAACTCAACTTTGATGTAATAATAATAGAAGTAATAATAGATGTAATAACAGAAGTAATAACAGATGTAATAATAGTCGTAATAATAGAAGTAATAATAGAAGTAATAATAGTCGTAATGTCAGAAGTAATAATAGAAGTAATAATGGATGTCATAATGGATGTAATAATAGAAGTAATAGTAGAAGTAATAATAGATGTAATAACAGAAGTAATAACAGATGTAATAATAGTCGTAATAATAGAAGTAATAATAGATGTAATAATAGTCATAATAACAGAAGTAATAATAGAAGTAATAATAGATGTAATAATAGTCGTAATAATAGTCGTAATAATAGAAGTAATAATAGAAGTAAAAATAGAAGTAATAATAGAAGTAATAATAGATGTAATAATGGAAGTAATAATAGATGTCATAATGAATGTAATAATAGATGTAATAATAGTCGTAATAACAGAAGTAATAATAGATGTAATAATGGAAGTAATAATAGAAGTAATAATAGATGTAATAATAGTCGTAATAATGGATGTAATAATAGATGTAATAATAGATGCAATAATAGATGCAATAATAGATGTTGAGAAGGCAACAAAAATATTAGTCTTCATGCATCATAAAAGTAATCTAAAAATAGGAAATAAAAAAAGGGAAAAAGATCTTCAATAATGTTTTATACAAGTGTTTAGAAATGTGCCACTCAAAATAAACAATTATTTATACAAAGTCATGCATGACTCAACCGGGGTTGGGGGGAAAGAACCGAGGGCGAGAAAGAACAAGAAGACTCTTGGGGGGGGAAAGGGGAGAGAAGGAAAGAGAGAGGGTGAGGAAAAGAGGGGAGGAGGGGGAAAGCGAGTTTGATGAGCAAGCTAAAGATCTCCAATGGCTGACCTGAACGTTTGGACAGACATAATTCCATCCGCAGATCTTGTCATCGCTTGAGTACATTGTCATCGACATGAGGCAGAGGGTGACCGTCAATGTACCAATGATCACCTCCCATGGGTGGGAGGCACAGAATTTGCCATGGGCCCAGAACATGTTCCTCAGCATCGTAGCAAACAGTAATTGGATGCTGCAAACGATTAAATCCACTCCAATGCTGCAAAATAATACAAAAAAAAAAAAAAAAAAAAATTATCAAGTAATTCAGGGTAAAATTATGAAACAATTAACATTTAACGAAGAAAATGTTTGTGTGAAGAACTGAAGAAATTATTTTTTTTAAATTGGGAGGCGGGAGCAATACACTATAGGTGTGAGAGAGAGAGAGTTTGTGTGAGAGTGAGAAAGTGTATGTGAGAGAGAAAAGTTGAAAGTGAGACAGAGAGAGGGATAGATTGAGACAGAGGATGAAGGAGAGAGTGAGACAGAGAGTGGAAGAAAAAGAGTGAGATGGAGAGTGGAGGACAGAGAGCGAGACGGAGAGTGGAGGAAAGAGAGCGAGACGAAGAGTGGAGGAAAGAGAGCGAGACGAAAAGTGAAGGACAGAGAGCGAGACGGAGAGTGGAGGACAGAGAGCGAGACGGAGAGTGGAGGACAGAGAGCGAGACGGAGAGTGGAGGACAGAGAGCGAGACGAAGAGTGAAGGACAGAGAGCGAGACGGAGAGTGGAGGACAGAGAGCGAGACGAAGAGTGGAGCACAGAGTGAGACGAAGAGTGGAGGACAGAGTGAGACGAAGAGTGGAGGACAGAGTGAGACGAAGAGTGGAGGAGAGAGAGCGAGACAAAGAGTCGAGGAAAGAGAGTGAGACGAAGAGTGGAGGACAGAGAGTGAGATGGGGAGTGGAGGAAAAAGAGTGAGACGAGTGGAAGAAAGAGTGAGACAGAGTTTGAGAAAGAAACACAAGACAGCTTTTAAAAATATATATTCAAATCAACTTTAAGAATGACCAAAATATACTGCAAACCAATGGGAAAAGGGAAGATGCTTTCAAAATTGAAAAAAAAAAAAACAACAAAAAAAACAACAAAAAAACCTAATCATCTATCAAATTTTTCAACCAACTTTGACGTCAGACGATTTTCAACCGATACAAATTCTGAACAGCATCCATCGTAGAATGACAGAAATTAGATGTTAACACAAAAATAATTATAGCAAGTGCAAACTTATATTTGTTAAAAACGCGATTCTTAACCAATGGCCAAAAAAATGAAAATAACTGTTAGATAAAAATATACAATATTATCTGAATATGAAACTGGTAAAAAAAAAATCTTCAAACTTCATTTTTGTTACAATCTCCAATGGATAGACTACTGGTTAACCATTTATCATGGCCAAAAGCTACTCAAGGATACGAGTTAATGAGATTGATAGATTGTCACTTGAATGATGAAGAATATTATAAGAGGATTGAAGACGATGAATAGAATAAACAAAATGTGATTATTTATGAGGACGGTATATGACAAGTATTTGTTGACATTGGATTGTCGTAGTCTGCAGGGAAGTAGTCACGTGGTAATGTCCTTAAAAAGAAACTGTTCTTGATATTTAACCATGCAAAAAAAAAAAGGTGATCTACAAAAAAAACAAGCCGCGCGTGCGTAGTTCCCCTCTGTATGTGACTCGATGTGGCGAGTGTAAAATGCAATAAATTTGGGCAATTTGGGGCATTTTGACCCCCTGAGGGCGCGAACCAGAATTTTTCTGAGGTCAAGGATGCTCATTTTATATCCAGAACAATTGCCTCTACATTTTGGCCAAGTTTCAGAAAAATTGAATGTATGGATCAAACATTATGGGAGAAAAGGGTCATTTTTTGCCATTTTGGGGGCTTTTGACCCCCTGGGGCACGAACCAGATTTTTTCCATGGTCAGCGATACTTATTTTCTATTAGGAACAATTGCCTCCACATTTTGGCCAAGTTTCAGAGAAATTGAATGGATGGATGAAAAGTTATGGGGCAAAAAATGTCATTTTTTGCCATTTTGGGGCCTTTTGACTCCCTGGGGGCTAACCAGATGTTTTTTCAAAAATTGGAAAATGGCACTTTCTAACTTGACCAAAATTTCAACTTCATGCACAATTTCAGAGAAATTCAATGGATGATTGCGGAGAAAAATCCGGACGGACGGACATGCCTCAAAACATAAGTCCCCCGATTTATAAAATCGGGGGACCAAAAAAAAAAAAAAACTCGGAGAAGAATCTACAGTCAATACATACACTTTCTCCTTTCTCCATATGAATATGATGATAATGCAACAACGGACAATGAGTCATTTTCCAGATGATGTAAATATTTCATTGTTCACGAAAACAATCGACACATTCAGCAAATCAACCCACCCATCCTCCCGCCACTCTTCAAACTCTAAATATATATATATAGTTATATATATATATATATATATACACAGAAACGGAGATGAAACTCCATTTTGAAATCATCCAATGACTGTCATTATCTTTGAAGAATTTAACAACTTCAGAAATGTCCAAACTGTCACGCGTGAACAATTTTCATCTTCTGTGTCAAAGAATTGTCAAGTTTCCCACCAATTTATTATTCGTCATAGATAAAGGCATCAGAATGAAACTATAATGAAAACGGTCGAGTTGGGAAGACAAAAGAAATAAGTTCAATAATTATAATGAAATCAATAATAGAATGACGGAGGTCAAAGCTGACTTTTTCAAGATTTAAAACTAGGATCAAAGTGTAATATCTGTTCTGTTTAAATCCTTCAAGATTGCCAATTTTTATTTTCTTCTCAAACCAGACTGACCCTTTTGGGGCAACTGAGTTTTCCCCACATTAAAAGCCGACCTTGTATCTAACTACGCCCTCACGGATAGGCAAGAAAATAGGGGCCAGACTTATTTAAGGGGATTCTTTTTGTACATTTCTTTCAATTTCTAAATTGAGATAAAACTTTTTTCTTTATTTAAAAGATACAAAATAGTAGAGTATTCTTTTTCAAACATTCATTCTTAATATAACAGCTCTTTTATTTTTGACGTGTTTTTTTGACGGCGTCTACCCTAACTCTACGTTTTCATCAACAAAAAACTCTTTACCTTTTGTTTTTTTTATTTTGTGTATAAATTTTTCAAAGATAAATGTTGCTGATAATATTTACAATTACATTGTCGGTTTTTTCTATCCTCTGATGAAAAGAGTTTATCTTTGAAAATCCATGGATTAAAGATATGAAGCTCCTTGCTTTGAAGTTCTGATGTTCTAATAAATATTGTATTTTTACAATTTTTTATTCTCATCTTTTTCATCTCTAAAAAAAAAAGACAAAAAAATTAGGTGTTTATGTGAATTATCGTATTTTCATTGAAAAGATTTTGTGCTTGAATAAAGAAATTGAAAGAATGCAGAGAACGTCATGGACGACCAATGCTTCACACTTTAAATTGGACTCCCAGGTACCATTTGGTATCCCTGCTAATTGCAATCTTTTGTGCTAGAAGCCATCCCAGGAAAGACATCAGGTTAATTCATAATTTGTATATCACCTGCAGGCTACCGTGTACAAATACAACTTGAAACTGGGACAGAGAGAAAGATAAATAAATAGTGTGTTTGACAGACACAGATTTCGACAATTACAGCAAAATGACATTAGATTACAAAGGGGTTTTCAAGTATATGGTTCTTGTATAAATATATATTAAAACAATTTTTTTTATTTAGAAAACACAAAATAAATAAATAATATATATATATATATATATATATATATATTAGTATTTCATGTATCCACATAAAAATTTTATAAGTAAATATAATTTTTTATGTATCAATTTTCAGTATTTACTTCAACAGTGCTCGATACGCAAGTAGAGCTAGGTAGTAAGTTATGAAAATATATTTATGGCAATCAAGCTACACGGGTCGTCTAAATTTCTACATGTACTGGCCTGTCTTACTATTTTCCATTCGATTATTGGTGAGTGTCCATTATCTTTGAGCTCCCAATAATGGTTTGCTAGTGCTGTTTTAGTTTGACGTTCTGTTTTTAAATGTGCTTTTGTGGTCATAATATCTAGTCTTAAAATCTAGGGAGGTCATATCCACGTAGTATTTCTTGTTATTTGGTCTTTCCTTGGCAAATATCATTGCTCACTAATAATCGAATGGAAAATAGTAAGTCAGGCCAGTACATGTAGAAATTTAGACGACCCGTGTAGATTATGTCTGAATGAAAAATTTGAAATCCTACATATTAAAGATCCCCGTAATCTATTAAACTCTAGAAGTGAAATAGCAAACAGCTGCTTACACAGAAATAAATTTACCTTAGGCTAACGATAAATAAATAAATAAAAAAACAAAACCAAAAAAAACAAAAAACTTAATTTAAAAATTAAAACCTAAAATAGAAATACAAGGAACCATGTGTTAAAATAAATTCACCCATTATATGGACACAACAAAGGAAACAGGATATAGGCAAATCCATTGATAACAAAACAATAGGGTATAGGGAGTGACACCAACAAAGCCTTTGTTCGCTGGAAGCCCAACGATTGGCTGAGAGAACAACAAAGAATCTGATTGGTTAACTAGCAAGCCGTGTATATAAAAACACCCGGCAAAAATAACTCCATGCATTTTAGCCTGAAGATTCCCCCCCGGGGATGAAACGCGGGAGCCTCTGTGTAGCTTGATTGCCATAAATATATTTTCATAACTTACTATATATGCTTTATTTTTTATTTATTTTTTAATGCAACTTTGATTCCTATATAATGTTATGGCTAGCTACCATATTGCAGAATGGTTCTTGGATGTAGTGTTTAGATAGTATTATTATTATTATTTTTTATTTTTTTTATTATTGTTATAATTAATGTTATTTGATATGCAAATTACTATATCATACGGTAGTCTTAAGGGTAATATATCATTATTATTATTTATTTATGTATATATTAGTGGTATTTTAAGCTGAATTATTTCGACACTTGATTATTGGGGAAATGTTCGTATAATCAGTACCATTGGAGAGCCATGAATATTATAACTGTCCTGTTTTTAAATCTCCGAAACAGTTACATGATAAACAGCTGATGATTCCCGTGTTAATATTAGACGCTTAAGGTCTCCTGTGTTTGTTTCACTCTTAGATAATTAAACCCCCCCCCCCCCTTTTTTTTTTTTTTTTTTACTTATATTTTTTCAGTTATTAATTTTCCAACGAATGTTAAGTCTGCAATATCTTGGATTTAGTTAGTTTGTCTGGGAATTTAAACTGCATTTTACATTTTTTTTTTTAAATGACTCAAAGCTTCTTTAGACTATATATATATATATATATATATATAGTGATTGCCACTTCTTTACAGAAGAAGGCCACCCCTACAAGATTATAATGTCCGCTTGTGGGCACACGGACGACTCAGCGGGCCCAACATAATTTTTATATAGACAGTGTTCCATTTTGATTTATATAGACAGTGTTCCATTTTGATTTATATAGACAGTGTTCCATTTTTATTTATATAGACAATGTTCCATTTTTATTTATATAGACAGTGTTCCATTTTTATTTATATAGACAGTGTTCCATTTTGATTTATATAGAGAGTGTTCCATTTTGATTTCTATAGACAATGTTCCATTTTTATTTATATAGACAGTGTTCCATTTTTATTTATATAGACAGTGTTCCATTTTTATTTATATAGACAGTGTGCAGATGTAGTTGCAGACAATGTAGTTAATATTAATATAATATTTTAGGTGAAGCACTGTTTAGACTTGGTATCTCGATAAAAACACTGGTCCCCATCACCTCACTGGGTTGGAATCAGGAAGGGCATCCATCCTATAAAAATCTTGCCTCAATTAAGAAAATGACTCCCAAAGAAACCTGGCCAGAGATAAGTTTGGAAGTCAATTTCTAAAAGTCGTCAAACACATGCCTGCATGTAAAACGGATGTTAGATCAAATATTATGATGATGATGATGCTGATGATGATAATTATGATGATACGTATATTAAATAAACTTTATTTTCTTTAATGGCAAATTGGCAAAACTAACATTAGTGTTTTTCGTATCAGTTACGTAATTTCAAGAGGAACGGTAAACAAGAACATCTCATATATATATATATATATATATATAATTATAAATATTTGTTTTTATCTACATACATATATGTTTCATCCTTTTCTAGAATCATTAGTGTGGAGATGATTATTCATACCAGTCACAGGGCTCGAACCCTGGAACACGAGTCATGTTTTTAACCTAAATTCCGACACTTCAGTCCACACGGCTAATAAAAACAACCCGATAAATCAGCGACAGATTAAACCTATTAAAGGCAGCCGCCATCAAAAGTGTTTGACTGCTAAATGAACATGCATATATCTATCTATCTAATACATATATATATGTATATATATATATATATATGATATAAGATTGCATCTAATAATGATTAGAAAGACCTTACATTCCTCTTTAAAACTGTATTTCATGTATCCTATATCAATTTGAGTGTTGTTCTTTTTGTCTTTCTGATGTTTCTGGGCACGATCTTTGGACTTCTGAAGATTCACACGTATGAAAAATCCAAAATATATATATGTCTATATTTGGTTGTTCATGTGTAGATGAAATGGTCTGTAAAGTAAAAAAAAACAATTGTCTAGTGCGAGATCAATCGTTTGGTCACGTCATGCCCAGGTATCTATAAGTTCATCATCAACCATATTATTTAATCTGATTCTTCTAAAAAAATCAATTCCTTACTTCTCCCTTTTTATTTTTCTTCCAAAAAGTGGTGGCTGTTGAAAACAAAGAAGATTACCAATGCCGAAGAGTAATGTTTTTTAAAAGCATAAAATAATTATCTTACCTATAGGATTCCATTTGACAACTTTATTCGGCATTAAATTACGCATAGATGGTTGATATGCCGTACAACAAACTAAACCAACCAACATATACACGTAATGAGGAGTTTGACTGCAAAATGCGATTAAGCGTCACTGTAAAAAATTGCGACGCTATCATTACAAAAAATGTAGCATTTCAGCACTTTACCACTTCCCAGAATCATGTTTTACATCAGGGGTTCCCAACCTTTTTCCTGTTAAGTAAACCCCCCTCCCCGGAATTATAAAACCATCTTCCCGAACCCTCAATAATGTGACAATGAACATAATGGTAATTTATTGACTAACTCATTAGACTACAATAATTCTGCAAAGGACATATATATATATATATATATATATCATATCTTCAGAGACATTTCAGTGCTCCGTTACATATAGGTTTAACACACTCTGAAGAATGCTTATTCAAATTATTAACGTTTCTTTGGTCATTTAATTTTTTTATTATTAATTATAATATATTAACTTTTTTCTTTTCGAATTATTACTTATAAATTGATATATGTTTTTTTCTAAACCAATAAGGAAAGCAACTTTATGAAGGCACAGGCACTGAATTTCATAATCAGCAACTATTACTATTTAAAATACCTCTTTCATCAGCCATCTAAGTATCCCTAGAAATCTTGTTGTTAACCTCTGGGGGGGTCGCAAACCCCAGGTTAAGAACCTCTGTTTTACATAATGTGATATCAGCATTTTTTTTTTTTTGCTTTCAATTAAAAAAAACTTTTAGTCAAAGAATATAGATTCTAGATTGAAAAACAATTTGTGCGACTTGTACAAAAGGTTTCCTTTCAAAAGTCACATCATTATGACAGACACAGATGGAGAAGACCGATAAAACATGTGTTCTTCAGAATTATGCGATTTATTCTCTGCTTCTTTTGTTCCAGCTCGTTTGACTCGTTGGTCTAGTGGTCTCCATTAATTCACTGTTTTGATACCTCATTGTAATACAGCTTCCTATTCCAGTAGCTTCTTTCCAAGAACTGCAGGCTTATGGAACTCTCTTCCTGCTGACTGTTTTCCTCCTACCTATAATCTTGGTGTTTTCAAGACTAAGGCCAATAGGCATTTCCTGTATTTGCAATAATCATCTTTCGTTCTTTTTAGCTCCTTACATTAAGTGGCTTCATGCCTTGTCTGGAGCGATTTCTATTAAACAAAACAAAAAACAAAAAAAAACAACTCAAATATTTAGTGAAGTGCATTTCTAAAAGAAACCAGTCTTTAAGTTTTCTTAAACGAATACTTATGTTGCGATTGACATATTCAATTGAAAGACATCAATACGGCAAGGCATTGAAAGTCATGGTTTCTATTCGAAACAGGTCAAAATAAGCTAAGAAACTGGAAAAAAGAAATCAAATTCAAGCTGACCAACAACTAAACACGTTTTGGAAATAAATCAGTTTAAAAAAAGAAACTTAAATTATTAAAAAGGCTGGTGCACCAACCACAAGCTTATCCGTCTTGGACAGTAGCCCCTTATGTTTCAGTGGTAATGTGTCCCCTTGTTTGGGGTGAAAAAGAAAAAGAGAGACATTCAGAATTTAATCTCTAACTCGGTTAGTATTCAGTTGGTATTAAACCCGAAGACTTTTCGATATGAAACTTTCGATCTGATGATTAAAATCGACCCAATTCACATAACGGTTAGAATGATCACTAATCGTCCGGGAGACCGGGGTTCAATCCTTGGTCGATCATACCAAAAACTAAAAAAAAAAAAATGATACCTTATGCCCCCTTGCTAAATACTGAGCGTTATAAGTTGAGGATCAAGGGTAAGTGGAGTGATCCTAGGAAAGGAGTGGCACCCTCCCCTACATCTCGGTGTAGTAGCCAATAAATGAGAGCCTTCGGATCACCCTCAACTATGGTCGACCATTTTACTTTCTTCTTTTTTATTAAAACCTTTATTTATAGACTATCGGACAAGTTAAATAAACTCACCAGAGTTTTTCAAATATGAAAAGTAAAAAAAAAAAAATTTAAAAATAAATAAATAAATTAAAAAAAAAAAAAAATTAAAAAAAAAAAAAAAATTAAAAATAAAAATAAAAAAAAAAAGTCCCCCTTAAAAGAGAAAGAACAGAAAACTATAACAACGGTTCATCATGATTAATTAAAAAGAAACATCTTACCTTGAGAAATAGGTAAAAAATTTTTTTTTTTTTTTTTTTAAATGCGTGCCTTATGTACATCCACCAAAAAAGATGTCTTTTTCTGTTTAAAGAATTATCAATTGGTCAGCAAAAGGAAGAGTGAAGTTTGTCTTTTACTCGTGTCTGGATGTAGACTGATAAGCATGTGCTTACGAGCACAAATTAAATAAGCAGAAGATCGTCAGTCGACCGACGATGATGACGATGATGATGACGATGATGATGATGGTGGGCGGGGACAAAAGTGAAAAGGGGAGGAGTCAAGGAAGTAGATCGTTGCTGCACTCAAAACCTTCTTAAAAATCTAACAATTACTCAGAAGACACACTTCCACCTTTTGTAGTACTACCTAACCTTCAGGGTAGGATCAAAGTGTACTATCTGTTCTGTTCGTGCTCAGGAGGCCATCCTTCCACACGTTTGAGAGGTATGGGGGTGATTTATAGCCAATCGTCTGAGGCACCCTGAATAACTCCCATTCTTTTTGGTGAGGAGGCTGGAGTTCTACTATAAACTAACTTTGTTTAACGTGGGAGGTAGGTAAACAAATTTCATTCTCTCTTCTTTCTAAAAATAGTTTCAATTGTTTATTTTTTGTTTTTTTTTTAAATCAATAGAGAAACAATTTCTTCTTTCTAAATAGTTTCAATTGTTTTTGGTTTTTTCTTTTAAATCAAAGGAGGAACAATTTTCAAATTTTATTTAGAAGATTAGATAGAAAAAAAGTCAGTTCAGATGAAGATTGATTTGGATTATTCAGACTACTATTCTCATTTTGATTCTCATTTTCACAACGTTTCGGCCGATGTAACCTCCAACCATCTTCAAGTGTACCTGTACAAACTCAGGAATCTTTATGTCAAACTCGGGAATCTATATGGAATTTCGAGCTGAACTCTTGAAATTATTTATCGGATTCCCAATTCAGATTCCGATTAATCGTCCCAACACTAGAAATAATAAATGTCTGTCAGGGTCAACAATATTAAGAGAAAAAAAAGAAAGACTTTTTTTTCGTCTGTCAGGGTCAAAAATATTAACAAAGAAAAAAGACTTTTTTTTCGTCTGTCAGGGTCAACAATATTAAGAAAAAAAAAGAAAGACTTTTTTTTCGTCTGTCAGGGTCAACAATATTAAGAAAGAAAAAACGACTTTTTTTCGTCTGTCAGGGTCAAAAATATTAAGAAAAAAAAAAGACTTTTTTTTTCATCTGTCAGGGTCAACAATATTAAGAAAAAAAAGACCTTTTTTTTCGTCTGTCAGGGTCAACAATATTAAGAAGAAAAAAAGACTTTTTTTTCATCTGTCAGGGTCAACAATATTAAGAAAAAAAATGACCTTTTTTTTTTCATCTGTCGGGGTCAACAATATTAAGAAAAAAAAATGACCTTTTTTTCATAAAAATAATCGTCATTGTTAGCTAAATATTCTTTAAATAAATAAAACGAATACGTGACTCTTCTTTATTTATTTAAAATGATTGCAATTTAATTCTTATTAAAACAAATATTCTGTCTTCTTACTGTAAAAATAATGGTCAGTTAAATATTCTTCAAACCAGTAAAACTGACTTTTTGAAATGTATTTATTTAAAATTGTACTGTTTTAGTCAACGGGACAACATAATTTAATTTGGGAACAACATAATTTAATTTGGGAACAATTCATTTTAAAATGAGTAAAAGCGAAATTGTTTACCTTAGCGCCATCAGATTAGTAACCAATGACCATCTTTGCTGATCAGGCGATCTCAGTTTTTAAACGTGTGGGAAAGCGATAACGTACATACGAACATGAAATGCCTGAGCGATCGCATTTTCGAGTGTATAAAAATTGAATAAACCTTCAACAATATGAACTCATCCATGAAAAGTCAACCATATTAAATCTTTTAGAAAATATTGAAATGAAAACCTATTAGAAAGTGATAGAGTAGATATTTTGTACTTAAGACTTCCAGATATATTTTTACATATTTATTGATAAAAATGTAAAGAAAATGGGTATTTCAAGTAATATAACAATTATTGCGGAAGACATTTTGTGAGAATGATGAGAGTAAAAGTTGGTAAATAATGACACGGAATCACACAATTTATCTTCTGGTGTTCCTCAGCGTTCAGTATTGAGACTCCGATACACACAGGAAAAAATAGTCTATTAAAAAAAAAAAAAAATAATTAACAAAATTATGTTTCGGAAATTTTTGAGATGAGAATTGATTAAACCAGAATGAATCAGTTGTGCGGGAGGTGAACGGTGGTTAAGTGGATAACGACACGGACTGAAGACCTGGGTGTTCCAAGTTCGAATCCAGTCGGTGCCACAGTACCACTTTCACTTAGGGATGTTGGCAACCTTCTCGTGGTCCTTCCCGTAAGTACCTGATGTCTTTCCAGAAAGATTTCTAACTAGAAAAACATCGGGGAAACTAATGCCAATACCAGAATCATCTGATTCACACGAAAGAAGAAGAAGAATCAGTTGCGCAACGGATAAAGGTGTTGATTAACAATCAGTTCTAAGTGAAAATCTTCTGGAGGTTGATGGTTCAATCCTCACCACAGACGATAATAACAAGCAATAAAAATTATCTAACACTTCTAGCCAGTCAAGGCTGAGAGAACGAGAACAATCTAACCCCATGGATTAAATGAAAGGTTCCGTTCGGAATTCCGTAGATGTTTCCGAGTTCAGCATAAAGATTCTAGAGCTTGAAAAGATACAACTGAAGAAGGTTGGAGGTTACATCGGCTAAAACGTTGTGAATAAACAACCAAGATGAGAATAGTAGTCCGAATAATTCAAATTGTTTTAAATTGTATTTAATATTTAAAATAAATTATCTAAATTTTCTTGAAAAGGTTCTGATATTATTTATGCGGTGTTACAGGCAAAACATAAACACAATTCTTTTAACAAAATAAAAGAAGCTGCTGGGTAGGCAAGCAGACAGCAATCTCTGTAGCCCAGACTATAGGTTCCCAAGTTTGTAAATATAAAGAAAGTGGGCTCCCTCTACCGTGCTAGAAAACTTCTCACACCTGACAGTATCCTGTATCTCTACAAAGCCGCCATTGCCAAGACTGCTGCAAAGAAGGTGGGCTCCCTCTACCGTGCTAGAAAACTTCTCACACCTGACAGTATCCTGTATCTCTACAAAGCCGCCATTGCCAAGACTGCTGCAAAGAAGATGGGCTCCCTCTACCGTGCTAGAAAACTTCTCACACCTAACAGTATCCTGTATCTCTACAAAGCCGCCATTGCCAAGACTGCTGCAAAGAAGGTGGGCTCCCTCTACCGTGCTAGAAAACTTCTCACACCTAACAGTATCCTGTATCTCTACAAAGCCGCCATTGCCAAGACTGCTGCAAAGAAGGTGGGCTCCCTCTACCGTGCTAGAAAACTTCTCACACCTAACAGTATCCTGTATCTCTACAAAGCCGCCATTGCCAAGACTGCTGCAAAGAAGGTGGGCTCCCTCTACCGTGCTAGAAAACTTCTCACACCTAACAGTATCCTGTATCTCTACAAAGCCGCCATTGCCAAGACTGCTGCAAAGAAGGTGGGCTCCCTCTACCGTGCTAGAAAACTTCTCACACCTGATAGTATCCTATATCTCTACAAAGCCGCCATTGCCAAGACTGCTGCAAAGAAGGTGGGCTCCCTCTACCGTGCTAGAAAACTTCTCACAACTAACAGTATCCTGTATCTCTACAAAGCCGCCATTGCCAAGACTGCTGCAAAGAAGGTGGGCTCCCTCTACCGTGCTAGAAAACTTCTCACACCTAACAGTATCCTGTATCTCTACAAAGCCGCCATTGCCAAGACTGCTGCAAAGAAGGTGGGCTCCCTCTACCGTGCTAGAAAACTTCTCACACCTGATAGTATCCTATATCTCTACAAAACCACCATCCGCCCATGCATGGAGTATTGTTGTC
This sequence comes from Sepiola atlantica, assembly GCA_963556195.1. Taxonomy (NCBI): domain Eukaryota; kingdom Metazoa; phylum Mollusca; class Cephalopoda; order Sepiida; family Sepiolidae; genus Sepiola; species Sepiola atlantica. Next base: position 16,016,138 of record OY744541.1, on the reverse strand, counting down.
ACCTCTGGTTGATGCACCATCCACTAGTCTCTTCCTCTTAGACAAGGTCCAAAAAAGAGTTTCCAACTTAATACGTCCCTCACTATCCATCAAGCTCCAGCCCCTGTCCCATTGTCACAATGTTGCATCCTTGTGCTTGTTTTACAAGTACTTCAACGGAATGTGCTCCGATGAACTTGCTGCTCTGGTGCCCCCTCAACGTAAATACACTCGACCAACCCGACAATCAGCTAAATCCCATCCATTCACTGTGGAGGTCCCCAGATACTGGAGACTCTTCTACTCCAATAGCTTCTTTCCTCATGTTGTCAGCATTTGGAACTCTCTCCTTACTCCCTGTTTCTCCAACTGTAATGACATGCAGAAATTTAAAAACTCATGTAAACAAGCATCTTGCTGCACAGCTCCCACTTTAGAATAACCCCCAAAACTTTCACTCTAATTCTCAGTAGCCTCTTACGTCTACAGTGGCAACTTGCCTTGTTTGGAGTGGACTATGTTAAAAAAAAAATTCCAACATCGACATTCGGTACATAAAGGATTAAACACAGATTTACAATTGTTTCCAGATCAAATTTTATTTTTTTTAATTACATTAATTTACATTTTAATTACATTTTTCACTTGTTTGAAGCCTGCATTTTTAGTTATACACTGAAATTTTGCTTCTGGACAAATCGTACAGAAGACAGAAATTTTTCTAATTTCCAACAAATTTTGAACAGTCACAAATTTATTTGGGGAGCTCAATTAGAACTCCCCAAATAAATTTGGCATCATTGTTTATTTTTTTGTAAAGATCTGTGTCCATATTAAAAAATTTTTTTGTTTTTTTTTTGTTTTTTTAGATAAAATGAAAGTAAGATAATATTTAATATATTTTTTTCAGAATCCACTTCAGAAAATTTAAATGAGATATGTTTGCATATTCTTTGAATAATTTCAAAAAACTATGAAAAAGGTCAGAGGTAACAACTAAGATGAGGATAGTAGTCCAAATAATCCAACTTAACTAAATTGTTAAAAAACAAAACAAAAAAAAACACACTTATTTTTATTTTAAAATGTTTTCTGTGCTTTTTTGCATGTTGTTTAAACATTCTATAAAGCCTAAAAAGCAAGTCATCCGACTTAGACTTGTCCAAAAATTTGTAACAAACAAACACTCATTTCCTTTCAGCAATAAAAACAGATGTTGATATTGTTACAGATTTCAAATGTTGATTCAAGCTTCAGTATATAAGTAAAAAAAAAAAAAAGGCGCTAGAAAGTTCCAGCTAATTAAAGAGTTCCAATTATGCTCCCCCCCCCTTCCTTCCCAATAAAAATACTTTATGGATCGGCTCTAATTGTTGTTCAACAAAAAATAAAATCAATTGATAGAAATGATTACAGAAGAATAATCCAAATAAATTAACATGTAGAACAAGGCTTCCCAACCTGATTTTGCTTGTGACCCCCTGAGAGCTATTTTATTATCTGTGAACTCCATATAGCTTTTTAAAACAACTAAATATTCATTTCAAGGTTAGTAAAAACTTACAATGAAGCAATTTCGTTAATTTCATAACATAAAAGCTTAGAGATAGCAAAGATCGAGTGCCACATACGCTGCGATCGTACGTTCTACAATGCATACAAACCAAAGAAAGCAGCGTCTACATCTTCTTTTTATACTATCATTATATAATATTTCCAAATGTTTTTGAGATGAGGGTTGATAATTTGTAGAATTGGTATATTCAGACTATTGTTCTCATCTTGTGTGTGTTTATCACAACGTTTCGGCCGATGTAACCTCTGACCTTCTTCAGGTGTATGTTGTCGAACTCGGGAATCTTTCTGTCGAACTTGGGAATCTGGATGGAATTTTGAACGAAACCTTTATTAAATACACGCTCTCGTTCCATCTGCCATGACTGGGAATAAGTCTTCAGTAATTCGCAATTCTTCGTATCGCCCGCACTGAGCATTGAACCTTCAACCTTCAGATGACTGTCACTAAGAACGGAATTTTACTTAGTACTATATCCACTGCGCCACGGGTCCTTGCGGACAATACTAGAACCCCTAAAGTACAATTTTTCTTCATAGGGCCCCCTTAAAGTTTCTGTGGACCTCCCAGGGGTTCATGTAGACCCTGGTTGGGAATCCATGATGTAGAGGAAAAGAATGAGAGGCAAATCTTTGATGGCCAAATTTCTAACAGATTATCTATCGGTGGTATACCTCATTTCTACTTTTTTTATTTGAAAGAAAGTCAAATGATAAAACACACACAAAAAAAAAAAAATGAAAATAAAAACGAAAAAAAGAAAAAACGAAAAAAAACAAACAAAAACGAACGACCCCCCCCCCCCCAACTGAAGTCTAACTCGATTTATATAAAGTTAGGTACATGTATATATTTCTATGTATAGGATTCACTCCTAAACTAATTAACCAATCATTATGAATTTTGTAATACAGCTGCTAGGCTTAAGAATGGGTAATGTGGTTTGGTTGTTTTGTTTTACCTTTCCAGGCTATCTAATGGCGAATCCGGTCATTTTGGCAAAAGTTTTTATGCTTCAAGTTCTTTATATGTTAAGTATTTATTCATGGTGTTTGGTTGAGTGAAGGGGGGGGGGGGGGGTAGAGGGGGGATTGTTGTTTGTTGTTTTGGATTTTTTTTGTAGAACATGGGTAATGTGGGTTATATTTAGTTTAATGATAAGGAGGGGGGGGGAATTGCTATTTTTTGAGTCAGCTGTTGTTTTAAGTGGTATATAGAAATTTTTGATTCTCACATAATATTCATCATTCACCTATCAATTTATCCATCTCAATTAACCCCAATTCTCGAGTGGTTTTTGGCCTTGATAAGTGGAGATATATTAGTAAAAAAAAAGTTTCTTTTCTCTGATTAATTCAAACAATTAAGAAAGCTACTTTCTAATTATTGAAAAAAAAAAATTTGCAAAATTCAGAAGGTGCAGGCCAAAAATAGCCGTTAGGGCTCTATCAAAATCCATCATTTTTCGGTGAGAAAGTGGTTTCATGCGACATTGCAGGTCCTAAAACATCCTCAAAAGCTATGAATGGATATAGATGGTTAAATCTGATATAGTACTTTAATTTAGGAGCATTTTCAGGCTGTGAAAGGGTTTTCATGAATGCAAAATAGCCAAAAACTATTGGCCTGCACCTTCTGAATTTTGCAAAATTTTCAAAATGTTTGATTGTTTAGTGTTATTTATGTATAAATGAACACAAAAAAATACTACTCGCATGAATCTGAAATTTTCACCCATTACGTCCCACCCCTATTGATAGGTATCAATATGTCCATTGATGTATGTTAGGGACAACCGTTGTAATCTGTTGTAATATGCCCATGTATGTGAATGTATGAATGAATGGACATATTGATACCTATCTAGTGAAGTCTTCAGCTGTCCACCAATATTACGATTGTCAGTTAAATGATGAAGAATATGATGAGAGGATTTAAAATAATGAATGGAATGAACAAAGCTTGATTACTTATGGGGGACGGTTTGTGACAAGTATTTGTTGACATTTAATTTGAAGATGACCATGTTGTAGTCTGTAGGAAGGCAATCCCATGATAACATGTTTCACAGACTGGAAGTTCTTGGAAAGAAACTTTGTTCATGGAAATTCCAACTTGACATGAAGGAAAAAGAGATTGCAGCTCAGTTGAGCACTTTCCGTGGACATCAGTATAAAGTAAAGAAAGACTTTGTGAAAGAGCAATGGCCACATACGTTTCCTAACCATCTTCGAGTCCAAAACTGGGGCATGGCAAGGGAGTAACCCATTCGCCATGCCATGACAGAGCTACGTGGAAGATATACTCATTTTGAGAAGGGTCCTCGAGCACCCGCACTCCGTTGTTTCTGCTATCTAAATATATTAGAATGTCTCGACTTAGCTGCCATGTTGAATTCCTATCTTCCAAATCGATTAACCCTCAGCCCCCGCTTTCTATCGTATATTTGGAAATATGTGTTAGTGGTATCTGTGATCGGCTGGTCAAGAAATGTAATCTGTTAGTTATGGGTCACATATATGATGGGGCATGACCATTCGATTGATCAAGTCAGACCTCTTCGACCTCTTGTCTAGTTTAAGTAAGAGCCCAAACTGAGTGTTGTAGCGAATGGTCTTAGTTTCATAGTTATCAGCTGTTATTAATGGTCTTAGTGTCATGGTCTTATTTATTAAATGGTCTTATGAATGGTCTTAGTTTCATAGTTATCAGCTGCTCAGCTACCAGAATCCCGTCCTCAAGCATCAGAGGTCACTACCCACGGCCAATAGGTAATTAAGTTGCGGGGAGGTCTTACCCCTCTTCAGAGGTGCAGTTGGCATATTGAACTGCCTCAGCCGACACGGCGGCAAGGCTATCAAAATGACATGGTGACCTAATGGCGGTCATCAGTCTCTATTTATTTTCGAGGGCAGAGTAAGACATAAGTTCAGTTTTTAATATGAGGAAAATCCAGCTCCCCCCAAAAAATCACTCTAGATTGGGATAAAAATTTAAATTGTCTTAGTCGAGAAGGATTTCTCTGTAACTGAGGACAGAAAAGTTGTTTCTAGCCAAAAGGCCAAGAAATGTTAGAAAATATTTTCTTTGGATTGATAATAACAGAATCAGGAGACTGATCAGTTTTCAAAAGAAAACAGGAAGAAGATTGAATAATTTAGAGAGGATAGAAGAAAGTTCAGGAGTACAACGCTTGAGAATGACAACAGGAACTGAATCAGAACCGGAAGTCTTAGACTGGTCAAGATCAGAAAGAATCCTAGCAACTATCTTTGGAGTGATAATAACAGAATCAAGAGACTGATCAGTTTTCAAAGGAAAATCAGGAAGAACAGCACCCGAATCATCAAGAGAAGAATTGTCAGCAAAAAGACGAGCACAGAGATCGACCTTATCCTTAAAAGATGAAATAACCTGAAGACCATTAAAAAGAGGAGGAATGGTAGAATTGCCACCATTAATAACACTATTGTAGATTCTCCAAACATCCTGAGACCCAAAACTAAAGAAAAGTCATGGGAGTTCTAAAAACTAATATTTATTTTTGTTTTTTAGTTTTCCATATATAAATGGCATATACCCCCCTTTTACTAAATACGTTTTTTCTTTCTTCTCTTCCTTCCTTACTTTTATCATACACAACATATTTCCATAATAAATAATGACTTCCTCCGTTCTTTTGAAATCTCTATTCTATTTGTGTATGATAAAAAAAAACTTATATGGTTAAAGTTTCCTAGCCGGACTGCGTATTATTATTACCCTACAAAGACACTTTAATAAGTGCATTAATCTCATTGAAATAAAAAGTAAAATATATTTAACGACTTCAGATAGCTTTAATGACTCAAATTTTTGTGACCCAACCTCTTGCACTGATTAAAGGGTCCGAGAAAATCACAGTATCATAAACTCAATCAAAAACATACAACTATAGTGAGAACTGAGTAGTTAAGTACTGACATTTCTGAAGTTATGAGTTTAGAAAAGTTTAAATTTTGAAGAATTAAGCTGCTAATAATAATAGTCTTTAAATTTGACTACATTTTGAGAATCTGTAAGGGTGTTTGGAAAATCGATGACATGACTTCCGAATTATGTTCTATATGTGTACATTTTTTATTTTTTTTTAACTTTATACTTTTTCTTTATTTGATTTTTATTTGATTTTTATTTTATTTTATTTTATTTATTTTTTTATTTTATTTATTTTAATTTTATTTTATTTATCTCAATTATTATTTTTATTTTATTATTATTTTTACATATACATGTATATATGTAGTTTAAATTTTGAAGAATTAAGCTAATAATAATAGTCTTTAAATTTGACTACATTTTGAGAATCTGTAAGGGTGTTTGGAAAATCGATGACATGACTTTGGGATTATGTTCTATATGTGTACATTTTTTTTTTTTTTTTAACTTTATACTTTTTCTTTATTTGATTTTTATTTGATTTTTATTTTATTTTATTTTATTTATTTTTTTATTTTATTTATTTTAATTTTATTTTATTTATCTCAATTATTATTTTTATTTTATTATTATTTTTACATATACATGTATATATGTAGTTTAAATTTTGAAGAATTAAGCTAATAATAATAGTCTTTAAATTTGACTACATTTTGAGAATCTGTAAGGGTGTTTGGAAAATCGATGACATGACTTTGGGATTATGTTCTATATGTGTACATTTTTTTTTTTTTTTTAACTTTATACTTTTTCTTTATTTGATTTTTATTTGATTTTTATTTTATTTTATTTTATTTATTTTTTTATTTTATTTATTTTAATTTTATTTTATTTATCTCAATTATTATTTTTATTTTATTATTATTTTTACATATACATGTATATATGTAGTTTAAATTTTGAAGAATTAAGCTAATAATAATAGTCTTTAAATTTGACTACATTTTGAGAATCTGTAAGGGTGTTTGGAAAATCGATGACATGACTTTGGGATTATGTTCTATATGTGTACATTTTTTTTTTTTTTTTAACTTTATACTTTTTCTTTATTTGATTTTTATTTGATTTTTATTTTATTTTATTTTATTTATTTTTTTATTTTATTTATTTTAATTTTATTTTATTTATCTCAATTATTATTTTTATTTTATTATTATTTTTACATATACATGTATATATGTAGTTTAAATTTTGAAGAATTAAGCTAATAATAATAGTCTTTAAATTTGACTACATTTTGAGAATCTGTAAGGGTGTTTGGAAAATCGATGACATGACTTTGGGATTATGTTCTATATGTGTACATTTTTTTTTTTTTTTTAACTTTATACTTTTTCTTTATTTGATTTTTATTTTATTTTTATTTTATTTTATTTTATTTATTTTTTTATTTTATTTATTTTAATTTTATTTTATTTATCTCAATTATTATTTTTATTTTATTATTATTTTTACATATACATGTATATATGTAGTTTAAATTTTGAAGAATTAAGCTAATAATAATAGTCTTTAAATTTGACTACATTTTGAGAATCTGTAAGGGTGTTTGGAAAATCGATGACATGACTTTGGGATTATGTTCTATATGTGTACATTTTTTATTTTTTTTTAACTTTATACTTTTTCTTTATTTGATTTTTATTTTATTTTTATTTTATTTTATTTTATTTATTTTTTTATTTTATTTATTTTAATTTTATTTTATTTATCTCAATTATTATTTTTATTTTATTATTATTTTTACATATACATGTATATATGTAGTTTAAATTTTGAAGAATTAAGCTAATAATAATAGTCTTTAAATTTGACTACATTTTGAGAATCTGTAAGGGTGTTTGGAAAATCGATGACATGACTTTGGGATTATGTTCTATATGTGTACATTTTTTTAATTTAAAAAAAAAAAACTTTATACTTTTTCTTGATTTTATTATTAACTCAACTTAACAATCCCCGGCAAGTTAGTGAGAGAAATAGAAGCAAAGCGACAGATACAGACATAAGTAGATAGAGAGGGGGAGAGAAAGAAATAGAAGCAAAGACACAGACACAGACATAGGTAGATAGAGAGGGGGAGAGAAAGAAAGAGAAGCAAAGAGATAAATACAGACATAGGTAGATAGAGAGGGGGAGAGAAAGAAAGAGAGGGAGAGAGACAGATACAGACATAGGTAGATAAAGAGGGGGAGAGAAAGAAAGAGAAGCAAAGAGACAGATACAGACATAGGTAGATAGAGAGGGGGAGAGAAAGAAAGAGAAGCAAAGAGACAGATACAGACATAGGTAGATAGAGAGGGGGAGAGAAAGAAAGAGAGGGGGAGAGACAGAAAGAGAAGCAAAGAGACAGATACAGACATAGGTAGATAGAGAGGGGGAGAGAAAGAAAGAGAAGCAAAGAGACAGATACAGACATAGGTAGATAGAGAGGGGGAGAGACAGAAAGAGAAGCAAAGAGACAGATACAGACATAGGTAGATAGAGAGGGGAGAGAAAGAGAAGCAAAGAGACAGATACTGACATAGATAGATAGAGAAGGGGAGAGACAGAAAGAGAAGCAAAGAGACAGATACAGACATAGGTATATAGAGAGGGGGAGAGAAAGAAAGAGAAGCAAAGAGACAGATACAGACATAGGTAGATAGAGAGGGGGAGAGAAAGAAAGAGAAGCAAAGAGACAGATACAGACATAGGTAGATAGAGAGGAGGAGAGACAGAAAGAGAAGCAAAGAGACAGATACAGACATAGGTAGATAGAGAGGGGAGAGAAAGAAAGAGAAGCAAAGAGACAGATACTGACATAGGTAGATAGAGAGGGGGAGAGACAGAAAGAGAAGCAAAGAGACAGATACAGACATAGGTAGATAGAGAGGGGGAGAGAAAGAAAGAGAGGGGGAGAGAAAGAAAGAGAGAGTCAACAGATGACGATTAGAACGGAAGTGACGCCGCCGTTACTGACATAGCGTTGCCATGAACGATAGTCAGGGAGATGCGTTGGAACAACCATGCTGACTTACGGGGCTCGTACCTAGACGTTGAAATCCTCCGTCCAATGTCCTGAAAAAATTTAACAGTCTCGGGGCCAAGCACACTCGACGTTTCCACTGAAATTGGTTGGAAGACGAAATGGTCAGTGAGCGAGCTGTATTTTCCGCGCTTCCTTGTTTCGGCGAGCAGAGCCGCCGTGCCGGGCTTCACCGCAGATTCCGCAATCCTTGCTGGTGAAAAGAAGTCAGAACAAGTGGCGTCCCAGATCAGCGGCTTTCTGGCTCGGAAAGCAAACACAGTCATGTGTACATGGTTACTGAATGATGTGTAAAGGTGCCTCCTTGTGCTGAGGTTATTTTTTTTAATAGTCGTCTATTACTAGTCTGATTTCCTTTGGGGTCGATTTCTTCCTCTGCATGGTCTTTGATTTGTGTTAATCATATTTATTTACTTGTATTTGGTCTGTTGTATTCTGTTACCTGACATTCGCATGTCCCCTATTTTGGACATCAAAGGAGTCCTTGTCGATCATGATGCTTAGATATTTCTTCTGAAACCCACAGCATATATATTGGGGGGGGGGGGGCGTTATTTTTTGGTACTTCTGCAGTTTACTCAATCAAAAACATACAACTATGGTGCGAACTGTGTGGCTAAAGTACTGACATTACTGAAGTTATGAGTTTAGAAAAGTTTAAATTTTGTGGAATATAGTCGCCATTTGACCACATTTTGAGAATTTATACAGGTGTTTGGAAAATCGCTGGCATAACTTTGGGATTATGTTCTATATGTGCAAATGAGCCTCTTTGTGTGTGGGTTGCTTTTATAATAGCACTCCATTATCAGTCTAATTTCCTTTGTAGTTTTCTGTTACATGATGCTTAGATCTTTCTTCTGAGTCCCATGGCTAGTATATTTAATGTTATATATTAAAAGGATAGAATGGAAGAAAGAGAGAAAGAAAAGGAGAGAAAGCAGATAAAAGATTACAGGGTTTTTACAAAATCGATGGCATAACTTTGGGATTATGTTCTATATGTGTAAACGGGGGTTGCTTTAGTAATAACACTCCATTACTAGTCTGATTGGTCCCCCGATTTTATAAATCGGGGGGATTTATGTTTTGAGGCATGTCCGTCTGTCTGTCTGTCCGTCCGTCATGATTTTTCTCCGCAACCATCCATTGAATTTCTTTGAAATTTTGCATGAAGTTGAAACTTTGGTCAGGTTAGAAAGTGACATTTTCCGATTTATGAAAAAAAATCTGGTTAGCCCCCCAGGAGATGAAAAGGCTCCGAAATGGCAAAAAATGACATTTTTTGCCCCATAACTTTTCATCCATCCATTCGATTTCTCTGAAACTTGGCCAAAATGTGGAGGCAATTGTTCCTAATAGAAAATAAGTATCGCTGACCTTGGAAAATATCTTGTTCGCGCCCCAAGGGGGTCAAAAGCCCCCAAAATGGCAAAAAATGACCCTTTTCTCCCACGTTTGATCCATACATTCAATTTTTCTGAAACTTGGCCAAAATGTAGAGGCAATTGTTCTGGATATAAAATGAGCATCCTTGACCTCAGAAAAATTCTGGTTTGCGCCCCCAGGGGGTCAAAGGGGGGCCAAAAATGCCCCAAATTGCCCAAATTTATTGCATTTTACACTCGCCACATCGAGTCACATACAGAGGGGGACCACGCACGCGCGGCTTGTTTCTTTTGTTGTTCATTTCTTCCACTTTTTAGTCTTTGCTTTGTACTGATCATATTTAGCTACCTGGATTTGGTCTGTTACCTGAAATAAGAAGGGCCAACATTCGAAAGATGCCGACCGAATTTCCCATGTTGGCTATCAAAGGAGCCTCTGTCAATCTAATCTTCCTTCTGATCCCCACAGCTTTTATATTTGTTTGATGTCAGTTTTTCATTGTTTTGTTAGTGTATGTGGCAACACCAGGCCCAGGCATATTTTACATGTCATCTTATCACAGAAATAACAATGCACTATCACACACACTGTAAATGCCATGCTCCATCAGTAACTGGTTTTAAAAAGTGCACACGGTCACATGCCAAAGTAATTTACACCAATCAAAAGAATACTGCGATGTGAAAATAGAGTTTATATAACTGAAGTTATGGGTTGATAAAAGCTTGAATTTTACGAGTCTTAAAATGGTTAAAATTATCTCAAATTTGTATACAAATGTGAGTTTTTTTTTACCTGTGGTTTTAATCACATTAACATTTTTGGTAAAAATAGAGTGAGAGTTTCGAGCTTCCTCAGGTACACTTTAAAGATTGCAAGAGGTTTGGACACAAAATAGTTTAAATCAATCAGAAACATCGAGTGCTATGTTTAAAACTATTTAAAAATAAAGCTCAAATGTTCAATTTCAGTCTTTCTACCCATCCTTAAGCGACCTTTGACCTTGGTAAGTGGTGACTCATGAGTACAAAAAACACAACAAAAACAAAAAAAACTTGTGTTGAGGCAATGATCAAACAAGTTTAAACTTCCTTCTTTAAATTTTCTAACTTCTACTTTATATAGAAATGGCGTGTCAAGTTTATTTGCGACGATGATGAATTTTTAAAATTCTTGGTGCCCTATATGAAACGCCTTGTAAACTCTGGAGTAAAAAAGAAAAGCCTCCTTTCATTCTTGCGATACAATGATTACCCTCTGTAAAGTTGCCTGCACAGGTAGTCTATACTGAAGCAACGGCTGCACATGCACAATCTCCAACTGCATATCTCTTGATCCGGTATTTCTGGAGCCTAGTGGCAAGGAGAATTCCAGAACTGAAAATAATGCCAGAATAAGCAGAGAGAGACTGGTTTTATTTCAGAGCTTTTTTCTTCTCCTAGATTAGTTGCACAATCACGGCTAGATTTTAATCTTACTATTTAATCTATAGCTGGAAGTAGGGGTGGGACGTAATGGGTGAAAATTTCAGATTCATGCGAGTAGTATTTTTTTGTGTTCATTTATACATAAATAACACTAAACAATCAAACATTTTGAAAATTTTGCAAAATTCAGAAGGTGTAGGCCAAAAATAGCTGTTAGGGCTCCACGGGACTCAAAATCCATCATTTTTCGGTGAAAAAGTGGTTTCATGCGACATTGCAGGTCCTAAAACAATCCTCAAAAGCTATGAATGGATATAAATGGTTAAATCTGATATACTACTTTAATTTAGGACCACTTTCATAAATGTAAAATAGCCAAAAACTAGTGGCCTGCACCTTCTGAATTTCGCAAAATTTTCAAAATGTTTGATTGTTTAGTGTTATTTATGTATAAATGAACACAAAAAAATACTACTCGCATGAATCTGAAATTTTCACCCATTACGTCCCGCCCCTACTGGAAGGAAGATATATGGGTTCATACCTTTTTCCAAGGGTATTAGTACAATTAATGCAGTAACTGCGGCAGAACTTTAACCCTGCATGCCAAGCCTACAGTTCGTGTCTGTAACCATTACACCACGCAACTTCTATCCTGAGTAAGCGAGTTGGAAGGGACTTTCTTGGCTTAGGAACGGCAGGGAAATTGCGGTTAATAATTATCAAACAGCCCATCCCATTGGCTAATCGTGTGAAATGAAAAGAGATTTTAACAAATCTTCTACGTGAGGACATATTAAAGCCTTAATGAAAAGAAAAAGGAATGAAAGAATAGAAAGAGATTGTTTTGAAAACGGAAATAAAAGGTTAATGACAGTTCTGCTTGGATAAAGGTTTACGCATCGAGGATCAACAAACGTTTGACTACACAATGTTTGATAAGGTTTGATGAACTCAATCACTTTCTAGGTTCATGCCTTTAACGGACATTTGATAAGTCCAAAAATTAGAAGAAAAAAAAGTGATTTGCTGAAAATGTAAAGATTAGAATTTTATTCAATAAAATAGAAAAAAATTTAAAGTTTAAATTAGAATGTATAAAATTTCTTAAAAAGAAATTGCTTACTTATTTATAAATAAGTTTATGGTAAAGCCATACATAAAACAGGCCGAAAGATCTAACATTTGGAAGGCTCTACTGGGGGAAAAAATTTACAGTCAGTTAGTAGATATCTTTTTAGCTGCTAGCACTTCATTCTCATTGCTCTGAAAAAAATTTGACTTTGACATTTATTTGAGCTGGAGTTAGGGTTAGAGTTATATTTATTTCAGCTGGGGTTAAGGTTAGGGTTATATTTATTTCAGCTAGGGTTAGAGTTATGGTTAGGGTTATATTTATTTCAGCTGGGGTTAGGGTTAGAGTTATATTTATTTCAGCTGGGGTTAAGGTTAGGGTTATATTTATTTCAGCTAGGGTTAGAGTTATGGTTAGGGTTATATTTATTTCAGCTGGGGTTAGGGTTAGAGTTATATTTATTTCAGCTGGGGTTAAGGTTAGGGTTATATTTATTTCAGCTAGGGTTAGAGTTATGGTTAGGGTTATATTTATTTCAGCTGGGGTTAGGGTTAAATTTATTTCAGCTAGGATTAGGGCTAAATTTATTTCAGCTGGGGTTAGGGTTAGGGTTAAATTTATTTCAGCTGGGGTTAGGGTTAAATTTATTTCAGTTAGGGTTAGGGTTAAATTTATTTCAGCTGGGGTTAGGGTTAGGGTTAAATTTATTTCAGCTGGGGTTAGGGTTAAATTTATTTCAGTTGGGGTTAGGGTTAAATTTATTTCAGCTGGGGTTAGGGTTAAATTTATTTCAGCTGGGGTTAGGGTTAGAGTTAAATTTATTTCAGCTGGGGTTAGGGTTAGAGTTATATTTATTTCAGCTAGGGTTAGAGTTATGGTTAGGGTTATATTTATTTCAGCTGGGGTTAGGGTTAAATTTATTTCAGCTAGGGTTAGGGCTAAATTTATTTCAGCTGGGGTTAGGGTTAAATTTATTTCAGCTGGGGTTAGGGTTAAATTTATTTCAGCTAGGGTTAGGGTTAGGGTTAAATTTATTTCAGCTGGGGTTAGGGTTAGTGTTAAATTTATTTCAGTTGGGGTTAGGGTTAAATTATGTTTTGAGATCATTTGTTGACATCTACACAGAAAGACACAACTATTTATGGCAGCACCATGAAGAGCACTAGTGATCAAGGTCATGATGATTCGCTCTCTTCGGATCTAGAACTGGAGTAAAACGTAGTTTGTCACTTTCAACACCTCGAAAAGCAAGCTTCTCCCATTTCATCACAAATGCTTGAATCCTCATTTTGCCTCAAACTGAATGGCGATCTTGAAAAAGCCCCTTGTTCTGATAAGCTCTTAGGACTAACATGCAGAGACATTTTGTGGTGAAGAATTATTCAATAACTATACTTAAAACTAGATACATTAAACTTTATAACATTTTTTACAGATTATTTCTATCGCAAATACAAATAAAGTTATAATTTTTTTTTAAGTGAACACAGACTTTATTTAAAAATAAAATTTCAAATTCCAAACAAATTTGGGGATATTTAAAATAAAATGACTTCTAGAGTAAATGTGGTATTGTGGTGACTGAGACGATTCTAGTTAAGAGTAGGATAAACAATTTTTTGCAAATAAATAATTCAAAGTGTAGTATCTGTTCTGATGCTAGATTTTATCTTGTCTTCGGTCAGTGAATGCAGGTAGATAAAAAGCAAGGATCTTTCACTGAGTGGGTTGGAAGTCATCTATCAAGACTTTAAAAGTAGACATCAAAAACCAGTCTAGTTTTGAGTACGAAAACGGGTAAATATAGTGGATCTATTTATCTACCTCCCACGGCAGTAAGATGTGACACAAGGTCGGAAAGTGGGATTGATAAGTCAGCACCCTAGAGGAAGAGCGCTTATGACCTTTAAAAATTGCCTGGGCAGCCCCGTCGGCATTCCCCAGTAGGGGCGCCTCAGGCGATTAGCAATAAACTAACCCCTTCTCAAAGGATAAGAAGGTAAAGCCTGGGAGGGTGGACCTCCTAGAACTGCACAGGACAATGTAGTATCTATTAAAACAGATACTACACTTTGATCTTAGCCAAAAGGCCAAGAAGTCTTATTTATCTACCTTCCACAGGTAAAATGTGACACAAGGTCGGAAAGTGGGATTGATAAGTCAGCACCCTAGAGGAAGAGCACTTATGACCCTCAAAAAATTGCCTGGGCAGCCCCGTCGGTATTCCCCGGTGGGGCGCCTCAGGCGATTAGCAATAAACTAACCCCTTCTCAAAGGGTGAGAAGGCAAAGCCTGGGAGGGTTGACCTCGTAGAACTGCACAGAACAAACGCACAGACCGGCGGAATCAAGGCCCTAGGGCTAAGACGGTACCGGTCTATAGGGTGTAGTATCCATTGGAACAGATACTACACTTTCATCTTAGCCAAAAGGCCAAGAAGTGAAATTCCCTCTAATTTCAACTTACTATATCTAGTTTATTTCTTCAGGTTATTTTGATAAAATTTGGATGTAGTGAAATTTTAACCGTTTCTCTTTTTATACCGAGAAAAAAATTCTGCCTGCGATGGATTGGTCAATGTTGCTATATTGTACATTTGTGTAGACATTTAATGCCTGAAATATTTATTGGTAGTTTATATAGAATATCTGGCCATTTTTAACAAGAGCCAACAAAACAAAAAAAGGGGTGAAAAAAAATATATATACAACAAATAAATGTTACCAAAGGCAAGATAAGTTACTCTTCTACCTACCTAGATATGTTTTATTTTGTATTTTAACTTATTCTAAAACGTTTTTAGTTCAATACAAAACTAGTGTCAACTGTTATGTTAATATGAAAAAAAAAAATGGCTAATGATACACAGTCACGTGGAGTCTTGATAATCGCTCAAAAAGAGAAAATTACACAAAAATACTGGTAATAAAAATCTACAGTTCAGTTGATCATTACATTTTCGCATGAGTTGGTGACAGTTATTAACTGTGATTCTGTTTAATTTTCGATTTTTGAGCGATTATCGAGACTCCACGTGACTGTGTAACGTTAGCCATTTTCTTTTTTCGTTCTAACTTAACAGTTGACAAGTTCTGTAGTGAACCAAAAAACGCTTTAAAATAAGTTTAAACACAAATAAACTGATCCATGTAACATTTATCTGTTGTATATTTGTTTTTTTTTTCACTACTTTTTTGTTAAAAATGCCCGAATATGTATTAGATTTGAAGAAATTGTAGAACTATTTCCAAGAGATTTTCTTTTACACATTTCCCATTATTAACAAAACTTCAACATTTTATGTAAACGAAAAGTAAGTTTGTTTCAATAATTTATCCTGGTCAATTTATGTTGTTAAACATTTGCAGAAGGGCAATTTGATGTCACATCATCCAGAGCTTGAAACCCATATCCTCAGATGTTGTTGTAACTTGCACCACAGATGGACATCATAAAAACTAAGAAATCCGATTGAGAGTAGTTTCCATGTCGCATAAATTGCGTGAGATGTCGCTCAGGCGACATTTTAATAATTACATTTTCTTGAATATTTTCAGTTTGGAACATGATGTGACGCTGAAAATTCACACAGGTAAGTTTTTCAACCCAAGGAATTCAAAAATGGCATTATATCAAATATTGAATTTTTTTACATGTGCACCAATAGGGGGCAAAAAATGATGTAGCTGATATGGTAACGGGTTTTTTTTCTTTTGGACATTCATTTACCTCTGGACCAAAAATGGTAAAAAGTATTTTTTTTTTTGTTCACTCACAGTGTCTATTCAAAGTTAGGTCTTTTTCCAAGGGTTCAGAAAATTCACATTGAAATAAGTTTTAGAAAGTAAAAGTCTTACAGTGATCAGATATTTACAATAAAAGCTGACTTCACAACAAAAACCAGCACACGACAACATTATCTACATGGGTTATTCTCATCAATTTTAACTGAGAATAAATGTTGAATGGTTTTACTTATGACTTATAAGATAGATGAAGTTAGCGATGTTTGTGTTTATTTAATAACTGCATAGCAGTTTTTACTAAGGTAAAAAGTTTCGGGTTGTTAACACCATCCATTGTAAAATGACTGAGCGAAACATCGTCAAAATGTCCCATGCGCAACGGCGCTTTGGTCCAATGTCACCAGAATCCAATGATTATTCCAATTTTGGCTACTGAACCACAATAGCTGCTTAAATATTGATCATATTTCTTGTATAACAAAGTTTTTCTTTGCCTATTATGCCTGCATTAGTTGGTGGTTAATTTTTTCAGTAAAACGTGTCCCATATGCAACGAAGCTGGATTAGTTCACCACAATGTACTGCAACAATCCTAAAATAATTTTAAATGGAAAACACTATCTATACCTAATTAAAATATATAATAGTGGTTGGTGCATTCATTGAACTCATGCTCATTGAATACAAATTAAGTTTAGGATCACTTTCTTAATAAACATATTTTCGTTTTTTTAAGGCATTGCATCACATACTTAAATTGACTTCCAAATAAACCTATTTCTGGCCAGGTCATTATTTAAACTACATAACTTGAAATGCAACATAATTTCTTTTGAAATCATTTCCTTAGTATAGACAAGATTTTTTTAGGTTGGATGCCCTTCCTGACGCCAACCCAGTGAGGTGATGGGGACCAGTGCTTTTATCGAGACACCATCTCCAAGTTAAAGAATGCTTCGCCTGCCCTTATCACACTTTTAAAAAAAGTTCATTTAAAAAGTTTGAACAGGAATTTCCACAGACAGACAACTTGTCTGACAATTTTATTATATAGACTAGCCAAAATAGACTCCCTAACGGTCGTCTATTTTTGCTAGGCTGCCGCGTTCTTGGGTGGTTAGACAAAAGAAATGAAAAAAATTTGTCTCCGAATACTTTTTTTTTGTTTAAAAAGGAAAAAAAAAATTTTTTTTTTTTTTTTTTTAGGCGGAAAAAATTTTTTTTTTTTTTTTTTATTAGGCGGAAAATTTTTTTTTTTTTTTGGCGGGAATTTTTTTTTTTTTCGCGCCAAAAAAAAAAAATGGGGGGGGGAATCCCCCCCCCCCCTAAAACAATCGAGAGCGAACGCAGACCCCAATGTATTTCCAATGAACAGTTATACGATCATTGATTTGTAACTGGAAGAAGTTGAAAAAAAAACGGACTTTATCATTTAAAATTAATACGAATGTATCACTTGGCTTGGTGGGGCAGATGATAGCGCGTTCGGCAGTTAGCGTCAAGGTTGCGAGTTCGAATCGTAGTCTCGGCGCTTAAATTGTTTATTTCTGAAATTACGTTTACAAAAATTCTCGACGACAGACAGACATCCTGACAGAGAAGGTGCTCGTTATATTATAAGTGGACTAGCGAAAATAGACTCCCTAACGGTCGTCTATTTTTGCTAGGCTGCCGCGTTCTTGGGTGGTCAGACAAAAGAATGACAAAAATTTGTCTCCGAATAATGTTTTTGTTTAAAAAGGAAAAAAAAAAAATTTTTTTTTTTTTTTTTTCATTAGGCGGAAAAATTTTTTTTTTTTTTTTGGCGGGAAAAATTTTTTTTTTTCGCGCCAAAATTTTTTTTTTTCGCGCCAAAAAAAAAAAAAAATTGGGGGGGGGGGGAATTTTTATCCCCCCCCCGCCCCCCCCAAAAAAAACAATCGAGTGCGAACGCAGACCCAATGTATTTCCAATGAACAGTTATACGATCATCCATTTGTAACTGGAAGAAGTTGAAAAAAAAACGGATTCTTTATCATTTAAAATTAAGACGTTTATATCACTTGTCGTCGTGGAGCAGATGATAGGGCGTTCGGCAGTTAGCGTCAAGGTTGCGAGTTCGAATCGTAGTCTCGGCGCTTAAATTATTTATTGTTTATTATTTCTGAAATTACGTTTACAAAAATTCCCCAGGACGGACAGACAGACAGACAGACAGAGAAGTGCTCGTTATATTATAAGTGGACTAGCGAAAATAGACTCCCTAACGGTCGTCTATTTTTGCTAGGCTGCCGCGTTCTTGGGTGGTTAGACAGAGGAAATGAAAAAAATTTGTCTCCGAATACTTTTTTTGTTTAAAAAGGAAAAAAAAAATTTTTTTTTTTTTTTTTTTATTAGGCGGAAAAAATTTTTTTTTTTTTTTTGGCGGGAAAATTTTTTTTTTTCGCGCCAAAATTTTTTTTTTTCGCGCCAAAAAAAATGAAAAAAAAAAATTGGGGGGGGGGGGGAATTTTCATTTCCCCCCCCCCCTCCCAAAAAAAAACAATCGAGTGCGAACGCAGACCCAATGTATTTCCAATGAACAGTTATACGATCATCCATTTGTAACTGGAAGAAGTTGAAAAAAAAACGGATTCTTTATCATTTAAAATTAAGACGTTTATATCACTTGTCGTTGTGGGGCAGATGGTAGCGCGTTCGGCAGTTAGCGTCAAGGATGCGAGTTCGAATCGTAACCTCGGCGCTTAAATTATTTATTGTTTATTTCTGAAATTACGTTTACAAAAATTCTTGACGACGGACAGACAGATATCCTGACATCGTGACAGAGAACCTACTCGTTATATTATAAGTGGACTAGCCAAAATATATTAGCCAAATTTTTGCTAGGCTGCCGCGTTCTTGGGTGGTTAGACAAAAGAAATGAAAAAAATTTGTCTCCGAATACTTTTTTTTGTTTATAAAGGGAAAAAAAAATTTTTTTTTTATTAGGCGGAAAAAAATTTTTTTTTTTTTGGCGGGAATTTTTTTTTTTTTTTTCGCGCCAAAAAAAAGTGAAAAAAAAAAATTGGGGGGAAATTTCTCCCCCCCCCCTCAAAACAATCGAGAGCGAACGCAGACCCCAATGTATTTCCAATGAACAGTTATACGATCATTGATTTGTAACTGGAAGAAGTTGAAAAAAAACCGGATTCTTTATGTATTAAAATTAATACGATTATATCACTTGTCTTGGTGGGGCAGATGATAGCGTGTTCGGCAGTTAGCATCAAAGTTGCGAGTTCGAATCGTAGTATCGGCGCTGAAATTGTTTATTTCTGAAATTACGTTTACAAAAATTGACTGACAGACAGACATCCTGACAGAGAAGGTGCTCGTTATATTATATCTCTAACGGTCGTCTATTTTTGCTAGGCTGCTGTGTCGCTTCCTCCTTTGACTGAAGAGTTCCACAGTCAACCGAGCAGGTTCAGTGACTTGTTTAAGTGAGTTCATTTGAAAGACTTTAATAAGTGAGTTAGCTCAGTCAGTAACGACTAAGACTGCAGGCCTCAGGTTCGTGGTTTCAATTCCCAGTGTCGGTGTCAAGTTTCTTTATGTTAAAATAAGTTTCTTACGTTTAGAAAAATTCCAACAGACAGACAAACGGAAAATGTCCTCGTTATATTATAGATTTTTTTTTTATTAACACATCACTCAAATAAACCTCTGACATATAGATGGTGCGACTAATAAAAGAATCCATGATTTTTTATAAACTACTTTCACACACACACACAAAAAAACAACACAAAATGGTTTTTAAAAGGCAAAACTGTTAGAAGCAATAACAAAATCAGATTTTCTAACCTATGACATTAAAAATGCGAAACTGGAAACTACTTTTCCGACTCACTATTTTTTTTTCTTATCTCTGACTTTATCTTCGACCACCAAAATCACATTAGACCAGACCACATTCTACAATTCTAGGTTGGAACTCCCACGACCCCCCTCTCTCTGCTCTAAAATATTTATTACTGATTTTTTTTTTTAATTCTTTAACATACTATTATTAAAACACCAAATATTCAGATTATAAAAACGATCTTTAAAAAATATTTTTTTAAATACTTATAATTAAATCAGAGACTGCTGACTTTAAAATATTTATGACTGATTTTTCTCTTAAATTATTAAAAACAAAAAAATCGTCAATTATTTTGTACATTTGACTATTCTTTGTTATATATGTAAAACTATTTATTATATTCAGCAAAATGATACATTAAAAACAAATAAACAGAGCAGTGATTTATTAAAAGAGGCTTTTAAAATATTTTATGCACAGCAGATGTCCATTCAACCAGTAAAAGCTTAGGAATAGTATTTAAACGATACGTGGATGTTGTGCAGATACGGCGTCACACAATTTGAAAAAAGGTATTTTCAGAGTGCTTTTCATGCCGCAGGAATTCTTTTAGATGGGAATCCAAGTGAGATCTTATACAACCGAGCCCTTTTGGCCAAGATCAAAGTGTAGTATCTGTTCCGATGGATACTGCACTCCATGGACTGGTATTGTCTTGGCCTTCGGGTCTTGATTTACGCCTGTCTATGAGTGTGCAGATCTAGCAGGTCCACCCTCCCAGGCTTTGCCTCCCCTCTTTGGGGAGGAGTAAGTTTATTGCTTACTGTCTGAGGTGCCCCTACTGGGTAATGCCGATGGGGCTGCCCAGGCAATTTTTAATGGCCAGAGTACTCACCTTCTCTGGCGCTGACTTATCAAAACCCCACTTTCCGACCTTGTGTCACATCTTACCGCTGTGAAAGGTAGATAAATAACTTCTACAACAGAGCATTCGGTCAATGAAGGAGAAATCCTTCTTGACTGAAGCAATTTTTATTTTTGTCCCAATCCATATTGCCCCGTTTTGGGGAGCTGGATTTTTTCCGACATTAAAAACGGACCTTATGTCTAACTCTGTTCTCGTGGGGAGGCAAGTAAATAGGGACACTATCTCTGCAATGTGTTTTTTTAAATAATTGTTTGTTTCGTTTGTTTATGAGAAAAAGTTTTGTAAATAAAACTACGTATTTTTATTTTATTTTATTACACTCGTAAATAAATACTTTATACAACCCCCCCCCCCACCTTTTTAATAAAAATCTGAGTTATAAATGTGCGTATTATTTTGTTTATGATTTAATAGGAAGTAAAAGTTTATGAAATCGTGTCAAACCAAAATGTGTCCTTTTAGTCATTGTCCATTCTGGGGTGCCTCAAGTGTAATTGGTCCAAACTTCATTTTATTTTATTTACATTTGTAAAACTTTATTTCGTCCCCAAAAAGGCATATTGCTACAGAGGTAAGAGCCACTGTGATTAGGGGCCAGATTTATAGTGAGCATCCTAAGTGGGAAGTCTACAGTAAGATGTTTGTTCACATTACATTTAAATTTCTACATGTTGGTACTGTCTAGGAAACAGGGAGGAGGAAAAGAATTCCAAAGGCGAGCAATCTGAGGAAAGAAGCTATTTGAATAGAAATTTTTTCGGCATCTACAATGAAGAGATGGGATTTTGTTACTAGTTGGGTTGGTCCGGGGGGAGGGGGGGCGGGGCACAAGTGCAGTAAATTCATACTGACATAAGGTGAATTTTTTTTTTTTAGGTTTTAAAAATGTTTCATATTGCCAGTCGTCTGAAATGTACTAAGTAATTTTTTTCAATAAATGTTTGCAAAGTATGTTATTATAAATTGCCAATAACATGGTACAACAATAACACATAAAAATATGTTAGAAGATGTATGAATCTTATGGCAATCAATAAAACATGGTTAATTATGAGGTTTTACTAAAATATTGAAAATTAATTAGGAGTGACTGGAATAAGTTCAGATAACTTCTGCCATTACTAACCAGCAGAGCATTACCACCGTCAAATAAGGGAAGAGTTTATCAGGCATGTGTATGTAGTGTGTAGTTCACCACAAAAAAGGCAAGTTGCCACTGTAGACGTAAGGGGCTACCGAGAATTAGGGTGAAAGTTTTGGGGGTCATCCTAAAGCTCCTTTCCTTCAACAACTACAAGAAGCCTCTCCAACCACCGATTGCCATGGTAAATAACACCCTACCTGAGAGTTCATCATTCAAACTCCTTGGCCTAACCTTCACAGGTAACATGAATTGGAACACATACATTGAAGACATTGCCAAGGCTGCCGCAAAGAAGGTTGGCTCCCTCTACCGTGCTAGTGGACTCCTTACACCTGACATTATCCTGTATCTCTACAAAGCCACCATTCGCCCATGCATGGAGTATTGTTGCCACATCTGGGCTGGTGCATCATCTACTAGTCTCTCCCTCCTTGACAAAGTCCAAAAAAGAGTAGTCAACCTAATAGGTCCCTCACTGTCAGCTAAGCTCCAGCCCCTGTCCCATCGCCGCAATGTAGCATCCTTGTGTTTGTTTTACAAATACTTCAATGGATTATGCTCCGATGAGTGTGCTGCTCTGGTGCCCCCTCGACGTAAATTCACTAGACTAACTCGACATTCTACTAAATCTCATTCTTTCACTGTGGAGGTCCCCAGATGCCGGAGAGCATTCTACTCAAATAGCTTCTTTCCTCGTGCTGCTGGCCTCTGGAACTCCCTCCCTGCCCCCTGTTTTCCCGACAGTACTGACATGCAGAAATTTAAAACTAATGTAAACAGACATCTCGCTGCTCAGATCCCAATTTAAGCTGAACCACCAATCCTTCCCCCCTTTTCCTTTTTCTCAGTAGCCCCTTACGTTTACAGTGGCGTCCTGCCTTGTTTGGGGTGAACCATGTAAAAAAAAAAAAAAAAAAAAAAAAAAAATTGGGAGCTGTGCAGCGAGATGCTTGTTAGTTTAAAATTTCTGCATGTCGGTACAGTCGGGGGAGCAGGGAGGAAGTTCCATAGGCCGGCAGCACGAGGAAAGAAGCTTTTGGAGTAGAAGACTCTCCGACATCTGGGGACCTCCACAGTGAATGAATGGGATTCAGCTGATTGTCAGGTGGGTCGAGTGTATTTATGTAAAATAAATGTAAATAAAAGCGCTTAAAAATACTTTAAAACAAAAAAATTAGGCAGGTAAGCAGAAAGTAACTTTTATTGTCTTTGGTAACAGTTTTTTGTTTTTTTGTTTTTTCACCCCTTTTTTTCTGTTTGAAATTCTAGACAATTGCCTAAAAAAATGACTGAATAAGTTTTTAAAAAGAAACAAAAAAAGTAATTACTGATGAGAAATCTAAAAGATTGTGTTCAAGAGATGAAAAGCAAAACTTAAAAGTCAATGTCAGTCATCTTGAATGTTTTCCTTTCAAGATTCAATAAAACAAATCGGGGCTTATATAGATGAGGGCACATATGGAAAACGCAATTCTAAATAAAATCTCTTGTTTATACTTTAAATATCAGGCAAAAAGAAGTATCCTTACCAAAACTTAGGAATTTTAATTAAAAATAAACACCAGTTTCATCGTATTTTGCTGACTGCCATTGATTTATTACTTATTAAAAAGTTAGGAGTTATCTCACCCTGAATTTTGTGTTTTTCGCTCAACTCAATGGCAGAACCCTAAAAAACGATATAACTGACATTGATTTTTAATTAAAATACTACTTAATAATTTTTGGTGCAGATACCTATTTTTTCCTGATATATGAGTATTGATTTACTCCTCTCCAGGAGTTAGGCACAAGGCCAGTTTTTATCTTACTCCCACAAGTAAGATGTGACCCAAGGTCGGGTCGGGAAAGTGGGATTTGCCTCAGGCAGTAAGTAATAAACTTACTCCTCCCCAAAGAGGGGAGGCGAAGCCTGGGAGGGTGGACCTCCTAGAACTGCACAGGAGAGACCCATAGATCGGCGTAAATCAAGTCCCGAAGGCCAAGACAATACCAGTCTATGGGGTGCAGTATCCATCGGAACAGATACTACACTTTGATCTTAGCCAAAAGGCCAAGAAACAAAGAGTTTTCCGGTTAATTTATTTGTAACTGCATTTTTCACATGTGTAACTGCATTTTTCATATGTGCCCTGATTTATATAAGCACTAACAAATCCTATATATAACATTAGAGAATGGAAGAGAGAGTAGGGGAGGAGGGGGAGAAAGAAAGAGAGGAGGCAGAGAAGGGGGAGAGAGAGGGGGGAGGGAAGGGAAAGAGTGCATAAAAACGAATGATTATTATCAAAAAAGGAATATATATAATTACTTGAAAATGGATGACGTCATAAACGATGAATCGTAGCTTTGAGCAAATTTATAAACTAGACGACCCGTGACCCATTGGGTCGCATAGCCCCATGGGTTCTAGGAAAGCGGGAAATTGAAAGAATAAGAGGGGAAGAGAGACCAGAACTGTAGAACTTGTGATATTCCGTGTTTGTATCTTGTCACCATGCACATCGAATGATGTCACAAATAGAAATAGATGACAGCATAAAGTTACCATCCATCTGTTATGACGTTTTCCATTTTCAAGTAAATCTTGGCTTTTTGGCTAAGATCAAAGTGTAGTATCTGTTCCAATGGATACTACACTCTATGGACCGGTATCATCTTGGCCTACGAGTCTTAATTCCGCCGGTCTGTGCGTTTATCCTGTGCAGTTCTAGGAGGTCCACCCTCCCAGGCTTTGCCTCCCCTCTTTGGAGGTGGAGTAAGTTTATCACTTACTGCCTGAGGCACCTCTACCGGGGAATGCTGACAGGGTTGCCCAGGCATTTTTTGTAGGCCAGAGTGCTCATCTTCTCGGGCGCTGGCTTTTTTCAAATCCCACTTTCCCGACCTTGTGTCACATCTTATCGCTGTGGGAGGAAGATAAATCCATATATATATATATATATATATATATGGATTTATCTTCCTAATGCTTCTCTAATTCCTTTCCATTCTTCTTCATTCTACCTGCTCTATCCTGGATATTGAGCTGTATACTCTTCACAATAGGTTTTACTTTTCCTAAAAGTTCGCTTTTAGTACACCACTTATATATATATATATATATATATACTATTTGAGCTAGTTGGGCTTTTTTCTGTCGGACTGAGGTATGGTTTTGTTCAGCTGTAGAGATCCATCCTCCCAGGCTTTACCTTCTCTTTGAGAAGGGGTTAGTTTATTGCTAATCGCCTGAGGCGCCCCGACCAGGGAATGCCGACGGGGTTGTCCAGACATATTTATAGAGCTAGATTGCTCCTCTTCTTGGGCACCGGCTTTTCCTTCAAACCCACCTTCCGACCTTGTGTCATATCTTCCTGCGGTGGGACGGAAGTAAATACTAGTCATTCAGATATATTTCGTATTTACGTTCTTGAAGTCATTTCCATGTAAGGAAATTCATTCATTCAGCTCATCGATGGTAGAACACAGTATTGATTTACAAACGGATCTGCACAGGAAATTATTGTAAGTAAAAATAATTTGGAAATTCCTAAAGGTTTTCATAAATATAGATGACGTCATAAACTAAACTTTTATTTTTTAATAATATATATAACAAATACTGACCCAACAGGTCACGGGTGGTCTCGTTATCAGACTCTGGTGTGGTTTGTTATCTTGCACACACACTACATGAAGGTTTTAGATGGTAGGAGGAAGGGCGGATAACATAAATAAAGGGAGAATAACAAGAGAAGTAGTTGGAGGAAAAAAATGATGTAAATAATAAAAAGAAAGATGGAAAAGGAGAGAGAGAGAGATATGGGAGAGAGAAGAGGGAGATGGATAGAGGTGGAGAGGGGAGAGGAAAAAGAAGGAGAGAGAGAGAGAGAAAAGACAGAGCAAAGAGACAGGGAAAACACTGAGAGGAGAAGGAGGGAAAAGATGGAGAAGAGAGAGTGGGAGGAAACTGAGAGGATAAGGAGGAGGCTGAGAGGAGAGAAGGAGAGAGAGGGTGAAAACATGAAGAGGAAAAAGAGAAAAGGGAAAAAACGAAGAGGAGAAAAAGAGAAAAAAAGTGTTGAGTGGATGAAACGTGGGAACAACCATGCATAGTGGATGACGTCATCCATTAAAACAAAAATGAGGGATACAAAGAAAAGTGGATGAGAGAGGTGGGAGGAGAAGAGGAGAGAAAGGAGGGTAGAGAAAAAGAGAGGAAAGCAGGGAGGGGGATAAAGAAAGAGAGAAAGAGGAGGAGAAGGTAGAAAGAAAGAGGGGGAGAAAAAAAGAGAGAAAGAATGAGGGAGGTTGGAGATATAGAGAGAAGACAGAGTGGTGAGAGAGGGAAAAAGGGAAAGAGCGAGAAAGATGTACAGCTACAAAAAATCTCACAATATGTAAGATACGTATAGCTTTAACATAACCTTGTGACGATGTGTAACATGCAGAGATTCAAGTAAACTCATGACGATGTGTAACATGCAGAGCTTCAAGTAGCCTCGTGACAATGTGTAACATGCAGAGCTCAAGTAAATTGTGACGATGTGTAACATGCAGAGCTTCAAGTAACCTCATGATTATGTGTAACATGCAGAGCTTCAAGTAACCTCATGATTATGTGTAACATGCAGAGCTTCAAGTAACCTTGTGACAATGTGTAACATGCAGAGCTTCAAGTAACCTCGTGATGATGTGTAACATGTAGAGCTTCAAGTTACCTCATGACGATGTGTAACATGCAGAGCTTCAAGTAACCTTGTGACAATGTGTAACATGCAGAGCTTCAAGTAACCTTGTGATGATATGTAACATGCAGAGCCGAAATTAACCTCATGACAATGTGTAACATGCAAAGCTTCAAGTAACCTCATGACGATGTGTAACATGCTAAACTTGAAATCATCTCATATGTAACATATAGCTTTGAAAAATCCCATATCGATATGTAAAAAGTATAGAATCTGTAAAATTTCTAGCTACAAATAATTTTGTGATGTGTGACAAGAAATCAAGCTCTGGTGCCCCCACGACGTAAATTCACTCAACCAAGCCGACAATCTACCAAATCTCATCCATTTACTGTGGTGGTTCCTAGACGCCGAAGAGCTTTCTACTCCAAAAGTTTCTTTCCTCGTGCTGCCGGGCTCTGGAACTCCCTCTCTGCTCCATGTTTTCCTGATGGTACTGACATACAGAAATTTAAAAGTAATGTAAACAGACATCTCGCTGCACAGCTCCCAATTTAGGTTGACCCCCCCCCCCCTCCGTCCCAAACTTTCACCCTTTTTCTCAGTAGCCCCTTACGTCTACAGTGGCGGCCTGCCTTGTTTGAGGTGAACTATGTTAAAAAAAAAAAATTTTTTTTTAAATGTTCCGTCTAATCGCATGTGATTTTGAAGCCATTAAAAAACGGATTGTGTAATTAAAATGGAAAAAGAATGTGTCGCCGATAAAAATCTGCTTTGAAAATGAAAACTAAATCTGAAGAGGAGATCTGTTTGGAACGTGTGCGGACAGGTTATGACAGGACAGGAAACACGGCATAAATCAATGGGCAAAGTGCATCAAATGACAAATTTATGATTGCGGACAGCAGAAACAAGACACTTTGCAGAGAGAGAGAGAGAGGGTGAGAGAAGGAGGAAGAGAGAAGGTAAGAGAGACCGAGAGAGAGGAGGGGGGAGTAGAAATATTCTAGGGATGACATTAGTTTGGATGCGGGGAGGGGGGGCTGAAATTATCCAACTAAAAGAATAATCGTCCCAGGAGAATTTTTCACCACTTTTATGTCCCCTTACGAAGATTAAAATAAAGATATAATGCTAATAAACCTTATGTCTAGAATCCTTATTCCGATTTTGATCTAAGAAATGTCTAAAATTTAAGGCTTTGAGGGCCTTAAGAAGAAATTGAAACTCAGGGAATCTTGCTTAATTGGTGTCTAATGACTATAGATCAAATTCAATGCAAATCTGAAATATTTGAATTTTTAAATGGGAAGTTGTGCCCATAGTATGCCCCCTAAAGACCCTTTAAAATACTCAAAAAAAAAAAAAAACTGAAATTTGGGGAATATTTATTGATGTCCAACACCTATTGTCAAAGTTTCTCTAAAATCGGAGGTATCTGAATTTTTACGAAGGTCTTTTTTTTCTTTTTTTTTTTTTTAACATAGTCCACTCCAAACAAGGCAGGCCGCTACTGTAGACGTAAGGGGCTACTGAAAAAAAAAGAAAAGGGGAGAAGGTTGGGGGGGGGGGGACCTAAATTGAGATCTGCGCAGCGAGATGTCTGTTTACATTAGTTTTAAATTTCTGCATGTCAGTACTGTCGGGGAAACAGGGGGCAGGGAGGGAGTTCCAGAGGCCAGAAGCACGAGGAAAGACGCTAATTGAGTAGAAGGCTCTCTCGGCATCTGGGGACACCCACATTGAATGAGTGGGATTTAGTTGATTGTCGAGTTGGTCTAGTGAACTTACGACGAGGGGCACCAGAGTAGCCAATTCATCGGAGCATAATCCATTGAAGTATTTGTAAAACAAGCACAAGGATGCTATTTGCCTCGTTTGCATAAAACTAAATTTAACTAAATACAGCCGACATTATCTACCTTTACACATAGTAGCTGTGTTCCAAAATTAATATTGATTGGTTAATTAGTTTAGGAGCGAATCCTGTACATACAAATATATAAACATATACCCATACCTAACTTTATATATATATAACTCGGTTAGACTAGCCTATAAAAGTAATACATCAAACGCATCGAAACACATCAATTCAGTCGCCTAATATCTTCGAGCGTGTTTCAAGAAACTATAAATTAGTTTTATAAACTAAACCAAAAACATTAATTTCATTCCGCACTGTAAGCCTCTCCCAACTACTTGAACCAAAGAAAGGGTAGCACGCCCATTTCTCTCTATGAATTAATAACTCTTACCCTCCTCAAACACCGTTCGGCAATTACTTCACAAGGAACTGTAATCAAGTTGCACCGTTTCAGAATTTGTAAATCATCCAATCACAGCTTACATGACATTATGCATCAAATCGTTCGCCATAACAAACCGGATAAGTATTTTTTTTCTTTCCAATATTGAAACACCTAACTTTGCTCTGGATCATTTATTCAAAACTAGATTCTATTTTTTTAGACGATTACGTGAACACAGTAAACACGTTGCAACAATTGGCAGAATAGATAAAAATAATATAATAAATAAAACAAAATACTGGAAATCAGCTTCACGCATAAATCTTACATAAAATGCTCCGACATTCCCGGCCCATCCCAGCGTTTTAGGTGTCAGTTAACCAGAATTATGACTTCTAATTTTTCTTCGGTGAGAGATAGATTCCGTGGAGTTTGGGGGGAGAAGGCCAGGGAGTACTTTTTATCTAAATAAACTTAGATTAAAAACAAAATAGCAATAACAATTCGCTTAAAAACAAAACAAAAACAAGACTCATGAATAAAAATATAAAAATATTTCTACGTTTTATTTATTTACAAAAGAAAACAAAAAAACTTCATACTTCGACAGAATTTGAACAGAACTGTTTGTTTCTGTTTTTTTTGGGGAACACTAAAATAACCCTAAACTAATCTTTTACATTTATCTCGGGCAATGCCAGGCGACGGGTACCCGCTAGTAGAGATATATTTCTCAAACATTATTTCAGGAAGCACATTTTCCATAATCACGAAAAAGAGAGGTAGAATAAGGTATCACAAACCAGCCTAGTTGTAGAGTGTGAAATTCCCTTCAATTTCAACTTGCATATCTCATTTATTTTGGAGGTTATTTTGATAAAATGAACATTTTTCTCTTCATAAATATACAATTATTTTTCTTGTTAAATTTTTTTTTTTTCTCGGCTACTTCAAATTAGGTTACTATTTTCAGTAACGGGCAATTTATTTTTTACGTGATAAAAGTATTGGTATTTTTCACATTTGGTGAGTACGATATTGGATGTCTCTATGCATATAAATATAGATATAAAGAAAAGGTGTCACTCGTCAATATGATGGGCTTACTTATTGCGGTGACGCAGCCTTGCTCAAGGAGGTGAACAAGAAAAAAGATCTTGGATTTCTGGTTGACTCGTCCTTCAAGTCATCTGAACATGGCATTCAGGCTGCAAACAAAGCAACGTGCACTCTATTTCTCATTCAACGTTCCTTCCACAAACTCACTCCTGAAATATTCCTACCACTTTATGTCTCTCTCGTCAGACCATTATTAGAGTAAGTATAGTGTTCAGGCCTCTGCTCTATATCCAATACCTGATATTCAGAATTTGGAGAGAGTTCAATGACTGGCTACTCGGATTTTTTTGATTTTTTTTTTTAACATAATTCACCCCAAAAAAGGAAAGCCGCCACTGTAAATTTAAGGGGCTACTGAGAATTAGGGTGAAAGTTTTGGGGGTTATCCTAAATTAGGAGCTGTGCAACGAGATGCTTGTTTTTATTAGTTTAAAATTTCTGCATGTCGGGACACAGGGAGCAGGGAGGAAGTTCCAAAGGCCGGCAGCACGAGGAAAGAAGCTATTGGAGTAGAAGACTCTCCGGCATCTGGCAACCTCTACGGTGAATGAATGGGATTCAGCTGATTGTCGGGTTGGTTGAAGTATTTGTGAAGTAAGTATGTTGCAGGGACTATTGGATCTGACTTACGAAAATCGACTCAAGAAGCTTAACCTTTTCTCCCTTGAGTGCCAACGTTTACGTGGTGATCTCATTTTGGTCTACAATCTCCTCAATGGTCGCTATGATCTCCCTCAGGACCTACTATTCACTTCTCCACTAGAAAAAGGTCTACGCGGACATTACCAGAAACTATTTCACTGTCAATTTCGATTGAACTAGAGAAGGGTGGCTTTCTCAATCAGGATTCCTGGACCTTGAAATGGACTTCCAGGAGATGTAGTACATGCGTCAATGACGCAACAATTCAAAGCGAAATTTGACAGGTGCTGGGTTACTGTATCCTCTTCTGTGTAAATTTCTACCACCATTTCCTTACATGGCAACTGAAGCATGCTTGTTTGCCAAATTTATTGAATTGAATTAATATAGGGTTTCGAGTTGTCTTTCATAAAAAAATCCAACTTGAAAACTTTAGGGAACGAAATACTGAAGAAATTCAATTTAAAAATCCTGGAAATCGTTTCTTTTTATAGAGAAATATCCAGTCTTTAATAATTTGTCGGTGTCGTAGTACTATGCTAATAAATCAAGACACACACTGAATAAAAGTGAATGCCCCCCCCATTTTCGAGATTTACACCTGCACACATTAAACATAACATCACCAAAGCAATTATCAGTGCGTGCGACGACACACAAGTAAAGCGAACGAACGTCAACAAACCTGTTTAATTAAAAGCTGTATAAAGTTTATTATTGTTTCAAATAATAAATTGGAGACGATATTTTTTAGTGCACCAATAAAAAAAAAAAATGAACATCTAAAATTTTAAAATGTGCATCAGTTTCTTGTTTATTTCAGAATTCTCGGAATGTATATGTTCTATCGTGAACATGTAGTTAAATTACTTTTTTTTAATAAGACTGGGTATATTTTATTAAAAAATAGCTGCACTGAACGAGTGTTGGCCAGGAGTATTTTTTTTTCATATTTTGTTCTCAGTTTTTTTTTTGTTTTTTTTTTTTAATTATTTTTTTTTATTTTTTTAAATAGGATTTAAAAAATTAAATTTAATTATTACGGTATAATTTGGTCATTAAACAAAACTAAATTGTTACAAAACTAAAAAAAAAAAAAAAAAAATTTTCTATGTTTTTATAAAAAAAACATTTATCCCCAAATATAAAAAGAAATGGGCAAAGAGAATAGATTAAAACGGAAATTAAAAAGTTGAGGATTTGCAGACTGTAGCAGTTGTTTTACTTTACGGCTTCCGGCAAATATCTCTGAATTTTGAATGCTGGATCAACTATCCACAGCTGTTATTGGACTCTGGCTGTAGAGGTACATTTAGGGGTGAAGGAGGGTGCCCCAAAGGGAGGGGGAGCCTAAGCGGAAGAGGGAAATAATGTCACCTCTGTTTGGAGAGCGGTCTGTCTCTTCAGCCTGCGACCAGCCGACAAACAAGACATGAGTACTGATCGTCCCACAAACCCCGGCATAGAGTGATAACAGGTGGCCAAAAGTCGGCCTGCCTTCTGTATGTTATAGTATCTCTTCCCAGTTCATTATGGACATTTTCTCTCTCTCTCTCTCGTACACATGCAGTTAATTTCAGTCTCTTTGTCATGTGAAATAGACTCTTATAAAAACCAAATCCGGCGTCCAAGTGTTTATCGATCAACGGTCGAGGGAGAAAAGCCAGCAGCGACGAAACCTTGGCTGCAGAGAAGATGAACGGGTGTATAACGACGTATACACTCGCGAAGGTAAGCAGAGTACAACACTTTGAGGAAGGTAATGCATCTCTCTGGGCAGGTCTCAAGGCGTCTGAACTTGTTTTGAAATGTTTGCACAAGATACTCATCAGCAAGTTCCTCATAGTTACTAAGCACCAGTTGCCAGACTCTTGGAAGGAGGTGTGTTTGGAAGAGATGTGGATCAGATGATGAGAGTTGCTTGGAAGAGATGTGGATCAGGTGATGAGAGTTGCTTGGAAGAGATGTGGATCAGGTGATGAGAGTTGCTTGGAAGAGATGTGGATCAGGTGATGAGAGTTGCTTGGAAGAGATGTGGATCAGGTGATGAGAGTTGCTTGGAAGAGATGTGGATCAGGTGATGAGAGTTGCTTGGAAGAGATGTGGATCAGGTGATGAGAGTTGCTTGGAAGCGATGTGGATCAGGTGATGAGAGTTGCTTTGAAGAGATGTGGATCAGGTGATGAGAGTTGCTTTGAAGCGATGTGGATCAGGTGATGAGAGTTGCTTTGAAGCGATGTGGATCAGGTGATGAGAGTTGCTTTGAAGCGATGTGGATCAGGTGATGAGAGTTGCTTGGAAGCGATGTGGATCAGGTGATGAGAGTTGCTTTGAAGCGATGTGGATCAGGTGATGAGAGTTGCTTTGAAGAGTCACCAACAAATCTGTCAGGTGAGCATGCCTTTGGAAATTTAGATTTTAACATGGAAACAAAACAACATGCATCGTGACACAATCGATTAATGTCAGATATGTTCAAGCACAACCGGACGGCAGCTTGGTTGAAAGGAATATCAGTAGCAATCCGTTATTAGTATCGCAAGGAAATATGCAAGACATCTGCGATGCAGACACACCGAACAAGAAGTCTTTGTGAAACTCGGTATCCAAGAAAGAATTATACAAATTGAAAGGCAAAAGAAGAAAAAGTGCCGAGCTTCTGCTGAGAAACAGAATCATAAACATGGTGGTCCTGTGAAGTCTGTTCAAGAGATACAACCGGTTTCGGAAAGTAGCTTGGAAGTGATACAAGACCAACTGAGATATCTCAAGGTTGTCTTAGGTGTCAAGATCAACGCCAGCGGAAATAAAGTTCGGCTGGAAGTTGCTCGATAACTATTTCACAAGAATAAAACCAATCGATTCATCTCCACCTTTGAAGCAACCAAAAGAGAAAGAAAAGTCACTCGGTGAATTCACTAAATATTTAAATAGCTCCAGGATACTTTTACTTACCAGTGCCAAGGACAATAGGTTGCTGTGTATTATGATACCAACTTTTACATTGGGCAAGTTATTGATGTTATATCTCCATCAAATGCAGTATTTTTAACCCCAACCGAAGGTAGAAATTATTATTTTCAATGGCTTTTATCAGAGGATATTGCACAGGTGAAGTCAAGATTTGTATATAGATGGGATTTTAATGTAATGACCATTTCACGTGTTGGTAGCATTTGCAACGTACCAGAGAAGTCTATAAAAAAAATCTTCTGATTGCAAATTACTAAGAACTGCAGGAGAACAATTAAATCTACCTAGAAAATATGTTCCGTTAGTTGAGATAAAAATATTTTTACTCATTTCAAATTTTTTAATTTACAATAAGTATTTTCTTGAAAAAAAAAAAAATAATAATAAAAATGACTTGTGATTACTTTTGTCCATCAAATTTACTTTGGCAGGTTAAAAATTGAATGAATTTATACAAGTAAAATATATCTCTGACAAAAAGTTTTGATATCACAGAAGAGAGACACATTTTGTTTTTGAATTCCTCATCCCAAAATTAGAAAAGCGATTCAAGCTTTTACCTCCAATGGATATTTTTTTCACAACAATTTCAGTAATGTATACGTTTGACGCATTTTTTAAAATCCATTTCTGCTTTATTATAAAATTGTGTTTTTTGTCTGTTTTTACGGGATCCAAATTCGATATTTTTATTGATTTCCTATCCAAAGAAAACTGCATCTTGATCTCTAATGTGCTGTGAATCATATTAAGAATGTTCAATGTATTAGCTGCTAAAATGAAATTTATATTAACGGTCAAGTTTGCGCTTCCATGCCGTTTTTGCACATTTGGGAGGGATAGGGTAATGGTATTTTACCCAATGTATAGGCTAGTTTGATTTAATAAGTATTGCTTCCATTATGATTAATTTTCATTTAGCACCATCCAGACCTCCACTGAAAGAGCATAGAGATTATTGGAATCCTGAAGAGGCTTATTGTCACTCATTCATGAGGAATGCCGGGTATTTTTGAAAATGAGGAATAGAATGAATAAAATCTGATTACTTCAGAGGACGGTTTATGACAAATGTTCAATAACATTGGATTCGAAGATGACTATAT
This sequence comes from Sepiola atlantica, assembly GCA_963556195.1. NCBI lineage: Eukaryota > Metazoa > Mollusca > Cephalopoda > Sepiida > Sepiolidae > Sepiola > Sepiola atlantica. Next base: position 15,981,274 of record OY744541.1, on the reverse strand, counting down.
TGTAGCCTGCAGGAAAGCAATCTCGTGCTGGAATGTTTTTGTTTCCATCCAGAGTACCCCTTTTGAGGAGAGCTGTATTTTTTCCACATTGAAAACTAACCTTGTGTCTAACTTTGCCCTTGTAGGAAGCTAAATAAAGAGACTTTACTTTTTTTTTTTTTACAGGATGCAAAACGAGACGATGCCACTAGCCAACAAAATATGCCATCGATTGAATCGTCGACAATTACACTGCTATAAATACTCAGGAGTTGAGGTTAAGGATTAGGGTCTGTTCGTTTTTCAAAAAGGTTAACAGGTACAGAGAAATGTAAGGACTTGAATAAATATGGAAAAAGTACCAATATTTCTGTGCGTTATTATTTAAAAGCCTGTTCGTAAAAAGGAATTGCGAGAGAAAAATAATAATAAACTAGCCTGGAACATTTGTTTCTTTTGTTTTTATTTGTTTTTTTAATTCAACCAAAACTGCTGCCAAGAAGGTGGCCTCCCTTTACCGGGCTAGAAAACTTCTCACACCTCAAATTATCCTATATCTCCACAAAGCGGAGTATTGTTGTCACATCTGGGCTGGTGCACCATCCACCAGTTTCTCCCTCTTAGACAAGGTCCCAAAAAAGAGTCTCTAATCTGATAGGTTCCTCACTATCCACCAAGCTGGTCAGTTAAGAGGATTGGGATACATATCAATCCTATACGTCCACCATAGAAACAATTTAAACTTTCTAAAACTATTATTAAAAAAATATATATATATATATATATATATATATATATATATATATATATATATAATTTATCTTCCTTTCACAGTGGTAAGATGTGACAAGGTCGGGAAAGTGGGATTTGAAAAACCAGCGCCCGAGAAGGTGAGCACTCTGGCCTACAAAAAATGCCTAGGCAGCCCCATCAGCATTCCCCGGTAGGTGCGCCTCAGGCAGTAAGCAATAAACTTACTCCTCCCCAAAGAGGGGAGGCAAAGCTTGGGAGGGTGAACCTCCTAGAACTGCAAAGGACAGACCCATAGACCAGCGTAAATCAAGCCCCGAAGGCCAAGACGATACCGGTCTATAGGGTGTAGTATCCATCGGAACAGATATTACACTTTGATCTTAGCCAAAAGACCAAATATATATATATATATATATATATATATATATATATATATACAACATAATGCTTAAGTCCAAATAAAAACAATTACTACAACTGAAAGTGTTTTTTAACTTGAACGAATTTCAACAAACAGAATTTTTTTTTTTGAAAATGAATGCAAAGGTCTCAAGTTCGCAATGAAATAGTATAATTAACACCACAAAAATGGAAGGAAATAAACAACAAATAACTCTTACCAAACGCAATAAAATTTACTTTTCTACTTATCTGCATAGTTTTATTCTTAAGTGTTTTAAAGTTTGTTTTTTCAAAATTTGTTTCATTACTTTGAGTTAGCCAAATTCGTCAATCAAAAATGACAGTCGATTTTTTTTAGGTGGTTGCTAATTTAAGGCTTAAAAGATTAAAAAAAAAAAGCTTACCGACTCGACACCGCCCCCGGACTTAGGGTTAGTGGTATCATAAACCGTTTCTTTTTTTACTATTTTTAAGCCTGAAATTAGCGACCACCTAAAAAAAAAAAATCGATCTTCATTTTTGATTGACGAATTCGACTAAATGAAAGTAACGGAACAAACTTTGAAAGAAAAAAATTAAAACACTTTCAGTAAATTAAAACTATGCAGGTAGGTAGAAAAGTAAATCGTATTGCGTTTGGTAACAGTTATTTGTTGTATATTTAATTTCTCCCCATTTTCACACTGTTAACTATGCTATATCATTGCCAGATTGTTTTTTTTTGTTTTTTTAGAAATGAAGGCAAAACTAAGTAAAGTATTTCAAAGAAAAAAAAAGTGACAAAAATTAAACAAGTTTTACGTTGCGAGTTACGCTGTGTTGTAAAGAAGGGGGCGATCCAATTTGAAAGATGGACACGTAAAAAATAGGGCAATTCCTATTTCAGTCACCTTAATTATTTACAATGAAATGAGTTGTGGCATTTACTCAAGCACAACTTATTTTTACTTAAACCAAGTTTTAGTAAAAAAAACAAAAATAAAATAACATTAAAAAAATAACTGTGAAACGCCGAAATTAAAACTCGGTCGGAAAAAATATAGTCGCCATTTTTATAAACAAGTTCAAAAAAAGGTAAGCCAAGGAAGGTCGATAACATCAGTTCATAACACTGAAAATAATGAACTTGAGTTATCGTCCTTGGACTTATTTGCGAAATTGACCTGAGATTATGTAAATAATTAAAAGCGAGAAAGAAAGGGAAGATGGGAAAAGGCGGAGAGGAACGGAATGGGGAAAGCGCGGAGAGGGGGCGGGGGAGGAAAGGGCGGTGAGGGGGGAATGGGAAAAGGGTGGAGGGGGGGATGGGAAAAGGGTGGAGGGGGGAGGGTAAAAGGTGAGAGGGGTCTATTATGACATCACAATGTATGTGACTTTGTGAACCAATGTCAAAGTTAGAAATTATATAAATATAACAAATACTGACCCAACGGTCCACGGGTGCTCTACCCCCCCCCCTCCCCCCAATATTCGCTTCATTGAAGAAAGAAAAAACCTCAATTTGTCTAATCGAATAAAATTTACATGAATTTTGATGACGAAATTAAACAAAACAAAAAAAAAAAAACACCCCAAATTTCGCGTGAAAAGTTTGGCAGAAAAAAAAAATCACAAATGTTTGATTTAAATTGAAAAATTTTACTTATTTTTTTTTTACTAAAAAAATAAATAAATAAATAAAGGATACTTTATCGAATTTTTTTAGAATTGTTTTTGTTTTTTTTTTACCGCAAAGCATTTCTTATCGTATTTCTTTCGGTTTTACTAATTTGTGCTGTTTTCGTTGACCGCAAAAAAACGCGACCACAAACGAAAAATAATATTTTGTAAATCGCGTGTTTGTGTGAGCGTTTATCGCCTATACGTAACTTTGATAAATACCGATTGAATGTGTTTATTATTATTATTATTATTATTATTATTATTGAATGAATATTTATTGAAATCAAAAATAAAATAAAGGAAAACTAGAAAAACTTTTTTTAAATCCGATTCTGTTTAAATTGTAAACGTGACTATATGACGAAATTCACTTTTAAGGGTCCCGTTACACGCACCTTTTCCCCGTGTTGTTTCTTTGAGTTTTTTTATGTTGTCACCCAGACTTAGGGTCAGTGGTAGAGTAAAGAAAGGCAGCCAATTTTTATGACTTAACATTAACATATTTTAAGTTTCGTCAGGAACATCGGCACCTGTACGACGCCGGCAAATTTAGAAAGCCATTCTTAACATGGGGAAGGGGTGGGGCCTTTGTTAACACTTCCCTTGCCGGACGGAACTCTTCTAAAATGAAAACAATTAATATGCAGGTGGATGTTAAACTGTACAAGTGCCGGAACATTAATTGTTAGACCCTTTTTTACTTTAGGGTGGCAAATTGTCATATCAAGGGAGATCACTTAGTTTAACTGAAACATCAGTATCGAATTTGGGTGATTCAGTATTTACAGGGTCGAAATTATTTTGAAGGGTCAAATGACAAGGGGGGGGGGAATAATTCAAAGTGTTCCCCATGATTTATCGGGGCTTGTACAGATTAGCGTGCATATGAAAAAGGCTGAAAATTGCAGATCCAATTAAATTAACCGGAAAACTCTTTGATATACTTATGTATCAAACAAAAATAGGTTTGTACACCAAAAATTAGCAAAAACTATTCAGTAGAATTGTAATAAAAAAATAAAAATCCGTTATATCATTTAATCGTGTTCGGCCATTGATTCGAGCGAAAAACACAAAATTCAGGTGGAGATAACCCAGTCTGTCATATTAACACGTAATACATCAATGGCAGTCATCAAAATACGATTAAAATGATTTTTTATTTTTAATTAAAATTCTACTCGATCATTTTTCCTACTTTTTGGTGAGGATACTTATTTAAATCTGCTGCGTAAGTATATAATGATGTTTTTTTTTTTTTTGTATTGATAATTTAATACGGACGCTTCTCTGTACAAACAACGATTTATCTTCAAAGCGATTTATCGTTATACATTTTAACTAACTTAAAATAAAAAAATATATATGCGTAAACGGATTATTTAAGAATCAAACAATTACAACGCTTTATGGTATTCGGTACCAATAAAAAGTAAAAAGATTTATTGAAATAAATTCCGTACCTGAAATTAACCTGTGCGATTGCAAGAAGTCTATTATTTTGGCATTATCTCTGGTTAAATATAAAATATCTTCAAGTTCAGAGTGTTCAAATCCATTTTTAGATAAATCCTGGGGAACACTTTGAATTATCCCCCCCTGTTATTTGACTCTTCAAAATTAAAGATTAAAAAAAATTCCGGCTCTGTACTACAGAAATATCCTAATTTTTTTACCACTAACCCTAATTCAGAGTAGCAATGTCGTAAAACAACACGATTTGTTAAGGCGATCACATGTGGTTTTACGACCTTGCCACTCGGACTTAGGGTTAGCGGTAAAAAAAATTGGTTAACATTAATTGATACGTATTTTTCATGCAATATTTACTTTATTGTAATGGTTATTCAGATTTTTTGTCTTGAATGTTTTATCACGTTTCGACCGATGTAATCTCCAACCTTCTTCAGGCGTACATTGTCGAACTCGGAAATCTTTCCGTTCAAATTCCCGAGCTCGACAGAAAGATTCCCGAGTTCGACAAGGTACACCTGAAGATGGTCGGCCGAAACGTTGGGATAAAAACACCCAAGATGAGAGCAGTAGTCCGAATATACCAAATTCTACAAATTATCAACCCTCATCTAAAAAATTCTGAAATAAAATAGCCTTTTTTTTAAATAGGAATCAAAAAGGATCCCAACAGTTTGGTTATTTATTTAATTACGACAAAATGGTTTATCGATTGAGATTGATTTTATAAGCAAACATTATGCAAAACGGTTATATTGAAGCGGTTAACTCCCAAATTTTATCGACTAGATTTTTGCGGATTATTTTGCAAACACAAATTAGTGTTTTCTGAGTTTTGCGGATTTACTTTTCTTTTTTTCCTATTTTGCAAATTAAAGATTAGCGTTTAAAAAAACTCCCTTAATCCGGTCGGCAACTATTCACTTTCTTTCTCGGTTCGTTCGGACTTAGGGTTAGTGGAAGGGTTAAGTATGTTTTGTTTTGTAAAAAAGAAATAATAAAATTAAACGGTGTTTATTAAATATTAAAAATAAAATATATTACAAATTAAACATCATAATAATGGCGTATCCAATATAGAATATATGGTGCTTCTGTAGTTTCACAATGACATTAAAATATTTAAAGAAATGTATAAAATTTGTTCTGAAAATAAGATTGTACAGAAAAAAAAATACACAAATTCATCCAGTATTTATTAAATTATAAGAAAAAGAAAACAAAGATCTTACGTATCGTTAGACATTTCAGCTTACTGATTAGGCAAGGGAGATAACTGGACTTTTTTTCGGAAAAACTCAAAATATAAGAAAAATGGCGACCATGAGACAAAAATCATTTTTAATTTTTAATTTAATAAATACTGGACGAATTTGCGTAATTTTCGGTATACAGTCTTCTTTTTAGCTACCACGTAAGTACATAACAAAGTTTATACATTCTTTAGCTATTTTTGTTTTAAAGCGAGGCCTAACATGTCATTGTGAAACTATAGAAGCACCGAATATATCGCTGAAGAAATTGTCTTTTTTATGACGGATAATAGACTAATCCGCAAAAATTAGATAAATTAATACGGTGGATTAATTTGCCCTGTAACCGTTTGCAAATTGAGACATAACTAATCGATAAAATTTGGCAATAATTTTGGTACTTATCTAGATTAGGACCCAAACTAAAATCGATTAGGGTTAACTTGGGTCCTAATCTGGATAAGTACCATAATTTTTTTGATCTAATCGCTCCAATATAACGATGCAATCAAATTAATGAATAACAAGTACATTTGAGTTGTATCATTCAGATTACTATTCACATTTTGGTTGCTATAACGTTTCAGCCGATGCCACCTCCGACCTTCTTTAGATGTATCTTTTAACTTGTCGAACTCGGGTATATGTACGGAGTTTTAAACTGAACGCTTTATTTAATTCACGGCGTAGATTGTTCTCATTCCGTCAGAACATGGACCTCTGGCGTAACGGTTAAGAGCGTTGGTTTTAAAAAAATGGGTTCTTCTTTTCGAAAAGTTGCATCTGAAGAATGGCGGATGTTGCATCATCGGTTACGTTGTGATTATAATAACCACCAGGATGCGAATAGTGGTTTGAATAGATACACAGTGTCAATCCTCGCCTAAAGTTTTCTAAACATAATTGCATTTAAAATGAAAAATAAAGGGAGAAATTCGGTGCATCTGCTGTTTCACAATGACATAAAAATATTTTTTTAAATGTATAAACGTTGTTATGTGCTTACGTGTTAGCTGAAAATAAGATTGTACAGAAAAAATTACGTAAATTCATCCAGTATTTATTAAATTATAAGAAATAGAAATAAAACGATCTGACGTATCGGTAGACATTTCAGTTTACTAAGTAGGCAAGGGAGATAACTTTCGGAAAAAGTCAAAATATAAGAAAATGGCGACATATAGATAAAATCGTTTTTTATTTTTAATTTAATAAATACTGGATGAATTTGCGTAATTTTTCGTGTACAGTCTTATTTTCAGCTACCACGTAAGTACATAACAAAGTTTATACATTTCTTTAGCTATTTTTTTAAAGATAGGCCTAACATGTCATTGTGAAACTACAGAAGCGCCGAAAACACTCCCCCTCTCTCTCTCTCTGTCTCCTTAGTAAATTATATATGAAATCCCTAGAATTTTTTTTTTTTTAATTTCTTTTGTTGTAATTGAAAACAAAATAAACAAAAACTTTTAAAAATCAAGATATTTATCAACCTTAAAAAAAATCACTTCAATATGATAGTTTAAAACAAATTATATTAATTAATTGAAACCCTAAATAATACTTTTGATTGTTTTTATTTTATTTTATGGAAATATTTTTTTTTAATTGTGGAATTAAAAGAAAAAAGCGAACTTAATCAATTTTAACAAAAACAACACAAAAACAAGACGTTTTATTCAAGGCAGAAATTGCCAAAAAGTCTTAAATAGGATTTTTTGAAAGTTCGTTTTCATATTTCACACGATCGCATTTTTATCAACAAATAAAAATTAACATACAAGTCACGTCGAGAAAGACAGAGACACAAGAAGTAATCACACAATTTGATTAATATAGAGATTTCTAAACATTATTTTTAGTAGAATTTGGTATATTCGGACTACTGTTCTCATCTCGGGTGTTTTTATCACAACGTTTCAGCCGATGTAACCTCCGACCTTCTTCAGGTGTACCTTGTCGAACTCGGGAATCTGGACGGAATTTCGAACGGAACCCTTTATTAAATCCACGGGGGTAGAATCATCTCGTTCCATCTGCCATGACTGGGAAGAAGTCTTCGGTAATTCGCAATTCTTCGTATCACCCTTCAACCTTCAGATGACTGTCACTTAGAACTGAATTATACTTAGTAGTACTAAGTTAGTACTATATCCACTGCATCACGGGTCCTTGTGGAGGTTACATCGTCCGAAACGTTGTGATAAAAACACCCAAGATGAGAACAGTAGTCCGAATATATCAAATTCTACAAATTATCAACCCTCATCTCAAAAAATACCGAAACATTTTAGTTTTGTGGGCGCGGATTTTTTTTTTTGTTGCGGTCATCAAAAACAGCGCAAAATTGGTAAAGCCGTTTTTTTTTTCTTCTTTTTTAATCATTTATCGTCTTTTATTTTTTTTAATAATAAACATTAAATTTAAAAAAAAGAGGTTTTATTTATAATTGGCTTAAAAAACATTGAATTCTTATGGATTTAAACAAAATGTGTTTAACTCGACGATCGCTATGAAACGGTACTCATTGTTTATTTACTTACTATTAGGGTCGATACTTATCAAGGCCAAGAGCAACTCGAGAATAAGGGTTTATATGACAAAAATGATGGCCATCCTGAAGATGAGGAACACTATGGGAGTACTAACATGGTATTTTATTTACCTCCTCTCCAGGAGGTTAGACACAAGGTCAGGTGTGGGTTTTCATGAAAGTGTTTTTGTGGAACGAACTGGATTCGAACCCAACACACCCAGGTCCTCAGACACCGTCCTGCTTATGACATAAGGGTTATGTCTGTGACAAGAATTTGCTGACGAAGTTATGACCTTAGGCCAGACTTGATGCAAATAGTAAGGGTTACGGTTTACGAAAGATGTTTAATTCTTTAATTAGATTCTCGATTACAGAAATTCAATCTGAAATTGGTGCTTTCACAGATTAGGACCCACGCTAACTTTGACCCCGTCGTTAGGGTCAGGGTGGGGGTTAGAGTTAGGGTCAAAGCTAGCGTGGGTCCTAATCTGTGAATATACCCTGAAATTATTAGTAAAAGGTTAAAAAAAAAAAAATAAACAAAGAAATGGACACAAAAAAAAACAGATAGACACGTGGACGGACGAAGACAGCGAAAAGATGACACAATATTAATCCATTTTAGAAAGGGCATTATATTCTACATAGAATTAACTCTGATACGGATTGGATTTATTTTATTTTGCAAAAATTAGATCAAGTCAAATTTAAGTTGTTTTTTTTTTTCTTTCTTGATTTGGTTTAGTTTCGTACATTCGTACTGTAGTAGTAAACGTTAAAGTCAAAAAGTGGGGGATCAATTTACAAAGCTGAAACCATTAAAAATCAATCCCCCATTTTATGTCCCCATAGTCGTCCGGTGTGTTTACACGGAGAAATCGGACGATAAAAGAGAATGTTTAACAGTAAAGGAGTTTTCGGAAACGAGGAGACAAACACGATAATAGAAGAAGACAAAATGGCACTAACCACTCGGGGGGGAATCTTCACACAATGAACGATTTCATTGACGAAAAGCATCATCTAAAACCTACAAGGTAAGCATTTGGCCGCTATTCTCCTCAAAGGGAAGATTACCGTTAAGGGTGTAATGGCGGCGACGTCAAGGGAGACCACTGCGTGGAAACCGAACGTTAGAGACTACGATATACGGAAGCCTATACCCGACACAATCAGCACAAACGGAAAAGAATTTTGGTTAGTAGATTCGGTAATTTTTTCAGTAAAATTAAAATTTCACTAAAAACTAATATATCAAATATATAATCTAGAATTGCTCGCAAATTTGCCGGATCGAAAATATAAAGGTAATTTAGTAAATAGATATATTGTTACTATTGTGACCTTCCATAGCAGGCTTCAGCGAAATTCTAATGTTTTTCAAATATTTTTACATGTCGAGGCGCGTCCTTTGAGTTTGTGCGAAACGTTTGTTTGTCTCTGATTTTACGATAATGTTTGGAGCTTTCTCTAGCCTTTAGCGATGTGGAATTTGACGAGAGGATTAAATAATGGCAGCTCCTTACAGTTTTGGCGAGAAAATCGAAGATTACAATGTATTGAATCTACTTGGCAAGGGCGGCTTCGCTTGTGTATACCGTGCGAAATGTCGCCGGAGTGGACAGGAGGTAGCGATCAAAATGATCGACAAAAAATTAATGAAAGCGGCCGACATGGCGAGCAGAGTCCGGCAAGAAGTGGAGATCCATTCGCGGATGAAGCACCCGTCCATCCTCGAGTTGTACACGTATTTCGAAGACCAGAACTACGTCTACCTGGTATTGGAGTTGTGCCACCTCGGCGAGTTGCACGGGTACCTGAAGAAGACGGTCCTGAACCAGAAACTTCGGATGGTCCTGTCGGAACAAGAAGCGGCCACCCTCATGGAGCAGATCACCAACGGTTTACTCTATCTTCATTCCCATGGTATCTTACACAGGGACCTGACTCTGGCCAATTTACTTCTGACCCGTTCTTTACACGTGAAGATCGCCGATTTTGGTCTGGCCACCCGACTGGAAATGCCGGATGAAAAACACTTCACTATGTGTGGCACCCCGAATTATATCTCACCCGAGATCGCCATGAGAACATCGCATGGCCTGGAAGCAGATGTTTGGTCCCTCGGTTGCATGTTGTACACCTTTCTAGTTGGTCGACCCCCGTTCGACACAGATGCCGTCAAAAGCACCCTAGATCGTGTCATTCAGGCCGAATATGACCTCCCGGGTCACCTGTCGGCCGAGGCGAAAGATCTGATCCAGCTGCTCTTACGAAAGAACCCAAAGGAACGGATCGTCCTTTCGGACATCCCGAAACACCCGTTCATGCAAAAACGACACACTGTCACTTACAAGCATCTACCATGTCAGAATTACGTGGAGGCCTCCCTGGACAGTGGTCAGGGTACGATGAGCACAGGCACGAACAGCTGGACCCGAAACAACACCTACTCCACCACTTCCAGACACCGTCCTGTGCTCGCTCTCCCCATCAAAGAAATCCAAAGTCAACTTTCCGAACAGGATTTCTACAAGACGGACCTATCAACCGAAAATCATAAGGTATTTTCTCAAAAAGCTTCTAAACGTTACATTCACTATGACATTCATCCCGCTTCGGTGGGTACCTCAACCATTGGCACCTTTCCAAAGGTGACCCCCAATAATGGAGAACTTTCAAAAAGACAGCCTCATGATTTTAAAAACCCTGTTATTTATAATGACATAAGTACAAAATCCTCTTTTCTTCCAGATAATTATTATCAAAGAGTAATTATTGAAGATAAATGCCTTAATTATAATAATAACAATTCTAATAATAATAATACTCCTTTGAGTAAATTCCCAAACCAATACGGTGAAAATAACTTTAAACAATCCAAATACCAAGAAAGTTCTGGGAGCTCTTCGAGTATCTCATATAGTGGCTCTATCTGCAGTCGCAGTGCTAATTTAACACCGCGCGACCCCAGCTCTGCCAACCAGCCCAATTTATCTGACCACAGCAGTAATAGTAATTCCCTTTCTATAAAACATGGGGCAGGTTGTACAACATCAGATATTTCGTCAGAAGGCAGTAACCCCGAAATAGGTCTTGAAAATATGAAAAAAGTATTAACATTTGAAAATGGTGACTGTCACACTAAAACCTCGACGCCTCGAGACCAACAATCAGTATTTCCGTCAAACACAGATACCATTAACAGATCTTCTTACAATTCACAACAGAATCCCTCTGCAAACAGTAAAAATCACCAAAGTTCTGCAAACAATCTGCTAAAAGCATCGAACCAATCTCCAGATAACGATTATTCCGTCCCAAAACCTCTGCTATCATCACCGATTTCCTCGAACCGACTGCGACCAATCCGACAACGAACAAAGACTGCCATCGTCAGCATCCTTAACACTGGTGATGTGTGTTTAGAGTTTGTGAAAAATCGTAACAAAGAAGAACGTGTCGCGGAGATTTTTTTAATCTCGCCCGACGGTCATCAGGTGACAGTTTACCAACCAAACGGCTGCTCCGGTTTAAACACCGACATCCTGCCGCCGCCACCCGAAACGTCGGATAACATCACCAAAAAAGTATTCCACCTGGAAACACTTCCTGACAAATACCAAAAAAAGTATCATTATGCATCGAAGTTTGTTAAACTGGTCCGATCGAAAACACCGAAAGTGACGTTGTATACGCAGAAAGCGAAGTGTATGTTGATGGAGAACTTTCCGAACCCCAATTTCGAAGCAGACTTTTATGATGGTGCCAAATTCACTCTTTCGGCTAATGGCATTCGAATCATCGAAAGCAACGGCACATCTCTCCTTTTAGAATCCGGCGAGACTGGTCAGCGTTTTAGTCAAGAAACGCAAAATCTGCTGGTCTATGTGAAAGAGAATCGCCAACGTTGCCTAGAGCTGGAACGCATGATAAAATCTGTGGAAGCAGCATGCAATTTGGAAGAGAATCTCTTCCCCGTCATCATTGGCCGTAAACCGACCAACGTTGGCCTAAAACCTAATGTGGACGATGAGACGGAGAGCGGAGCCCAAGAAAATCCAAAGGTAACGAACAACGTTGACATCTGTCCAACGGACATCATGAGCACTGTGGTGAGTAACAATCATATGGAAGCCCCTACGTTGACTAGCGGCCGACCTAATAACACTGTACAAACTAAACACCATCCATCATCATCCTCATCCTCATCCTCATTGTCCTCCTCTTCTTCCTCGTCTTCATCACACCCTCCGGCAATAGCCGCTTCCTCTGTATCTTCCAACAATAGTAATGGCTTGTCATCTCAAAGTGGCCAAAACAACAGAATTGTACGGCAGATTTTCGTTCCAGACGTTGGCTGGTCCTTCCAACATTTGAATGGTGAAATTTGGATAAAATTTAACGATGGCACTCAGTTAGGTGTGAAACCTTCAGGACAGTCGTTTAAGTACGTCGATATTGAAGGTAAAATGATACGATATCAAAAGACGGACGTTTTACCAAATTTTGTCAAAAAGAAACTCGAAACTGTTCCCGTTGTTGTGAAAAGTCTCTTGTCGGATACAAAACCCCAGCCCGTCCCTCCCTGAAGAATCTCGCTGCAAATTCACGGAAAGTTTTTAAAGATGTTTGCCTTTCATTTTAGATGAGGTCACCAATTCCTCACCGATGCTTTCTCTGCAGAGTTTTGCCTTTGGAAATTTTGTTTCCAAATTCACAGATTATTGACATTGAACGGCTTCTTTAACATCCTAGCTCTGTTGATCTTCCAGAATCCATCCGATTCCTCGTTCCGTCTTCCTTTTTCTATGCTGAAAGTTTTATATGTAAATTTTATCATGTTTTCATGGCTATTATAACATTTTTATGTTATACAAAACGCACGTGTAACATATAATATTTCAGGTGATCACTTTAATCGGACGCCATCTTTGCACACATCTTCTTTCAATATTTAACACTGGTTTTAAAACCTGCCACACCAAAAAAAAAAAAAACTCTTGTATGAATGTGGATCGTAAGTGTTTATGATACGTACAAATGTGTCTGTGAAAGGATTTAACGCACCATAAACCTCTTTTTCCATTTTTCTTTCAAATTCTTTATCTTTCATTGTAATTCTTTTGACCATTCTTACTGTTTTCGTTCTTATTCTTGTACTATTTCCATCCCCGTGCCATTTCCCCTAGCCTCTCAGGTCGGATAAGTTTGTTCCGTAAATGCCACAATTATACTGTCTCGGTAAGTCTGTTCTGGCTAAAAACAAAATTCACAGATGACTTTCTACGTTTTGTTGTTTGGCATCGACTGCTCTCGCGTTTCCATCCTTCTGTCTCGCGTCTCGTACGTGTGATTCAATGCTGTTTTTATCCATTGAAAATGAACAAAACAAGCCTGACTCTGACGCTCGCACACGTAACGTTATTTTATTTTTTTCCTTGCTTGACGATGACAAAAGTTTCGCCTTTCTTCATCCTTCTGACTGTTAACGAAGAACGGTGGTCACTACTTCTTTCTTTTTTGGAAAAGAATCAAATTGTAAAAATCTGAAAAACGGTATTTGCGAAAACCTCGCTTAACAAAGAACAGTTTTTTGGCCTTCTTTGAAAAAAAAACTGCTGTGCGTGAAAGAAAACAAAAACTTTCCAAATTCCCCTCTTGTACAGTCGAGCGCAAATCATCAAAGGAAGAGAATCTGATCGTCCCTATTAATCTTCGCTCCTTTGGCACAGGGTTCAATTCCTGCTCTAGTCACCTTGTTTTAGACTTAAACATTTTTTTTTTTAACCAATTCTCCACAGCCAAATTCTGGCTGCTTCACAGTTCCAAAAAACATTCCAGTCAATAAAATAAATATTGAAAATGTTATAAGCGAATTTTTATCTAATTTCTTAAAACTCAAGGAATTTCACTGACTTCATGTTCCTTAACATTTGTTATAAGGATTGAAATAAACTTGAAATTGGCGTAAACTCAAATTCATAAAAAAAACAAAAAAAAATCCAAAGAGATTCGCAGACGTTTGGAGTTTGTCTAAACAAATCTTTAAATGTTTTCCCCAACAACGAAAGTTGAAAAGTTTTATTTATTTTGTTATTTTATTTAATTTTATGAATCATTACAAAAATCAAGATATTTTCTTGTACAAACCTTGATTTTTGCTTTAATTTTTAATTTAAACTTTTTTTTTTTGTGTGTGTTTTCTGCTAATTTATTGAAATTGGTTATTTTTAGATTCTAAAAAAAGTATTTAATTTGTAAATTATTCATTATTTACAGAAATCAAACAGATTCCCCCTCCCCACTCTCTCTCATACATACATACATACATACATACATACATACATACATACATACATATATACTCTCCCTTTCTGTCACACATACATACATACATACATACACACAATCTCTTCTTCACCCACACATAAGCATACACACACACATACCCCCTTCCTTCTCTCAGATGCTAAACTTTTTAGCCAACATGTTCTCTTGTTTGCAAACTTCTTTTGGAAATATGTGTCACTTCTTCAGGTGCATCTTAATCCCGAGCGCCGCCATGTGATCCCACTGCACTGAATAAAATCATATGCAAAACAGGCATGCAAGATAATCCTTTATTCATTTTTTTCTTTCTTCTTTTACTTCTACAGAAAATATTGAGTTTGTCCACCTCATACAATCAATACCAATTCATTAGCATCTTAAAAAACCCAACTTTTACAGCTTACGTATTTTTCGTTGTATAAATAATATCCAAACATTCCATTTATTTTTTTTATCTCTAATCATTTTTTTTTAAATCTGCCATTTTCTTTAAGTTTTTTCTGTAAATAATTTTAATTTCACAGTTTTGAAAATTGGATGTTTGTTCTTGGTTTAAATCTGCTAAAAAAATAATCTTGTTTCTATTTGAAGAATTCATTTTATTTTTTAGTTCATCAATGAAACTCAATCCTTTCTATCTCTCTGAATTTCTTTTTAAGGTTTATCTCATTCAAATAAGTCTTTTTAAAGATGATCAGACGACAGGGTGCCCCACTTAAAAGTAGCCCAATCATAGTCAGCTGGGAATGTAGCAGTGAAAATAGGTCTTTCATTGTGCACTTTTTTTTTTCTTTTTTTTTTTTTTTATCTCCATCCCACAGTGGTAAGATGTGACACAAGGTCGGAAAGTGGGATTGGAAAGCCAGCACCTTAGAGGTTGAGAACTCTGGCCTACAAAAAATGCCTGGGCAGCCCCGTCAGCATTCCCTGGTAGGGGTGCCTCAGGCGATTAGCAATAAACTAACCCCTTCTCAAAGGGTGAGAAGGCAAAGCCTGGGAGGGTGGATCTCTTAGAACTGCACAGGACAATATCTAAGACCGGCGGAATCACGGCTCGAAGGTCAAGACGGTACCGGTTTAAGGGGTGTAGCATCCATCGGAACAAATACTATACTTTGATCTCAGCTAAAAGGCAGAGAGAGAAATTTTCTTTTTTTTACAAGGCATTATTTTTCACTTATGCTGGATGAGATGGACAACAACAAAAAAACTTGTATCAGAAAGAAACATATTCAGCATATGATGCACAAAATATCGTTGCTGGGGGATCGGGCGATTTTTACGCACGGTTGCAGAGTCGGAGGTTTTGGCTGGAGTCAGACTCGTAGAAATGCTTTGAGTTAAAGTTGGATTTTTTACTCTCCGAAGAATCAACAGACAGTCTGAATATTGGGAGACTTTGGAATAAAAAGCCGAAATCGCATATTTGGGAATTCTAGGAATCAGAGTCAGAATTTTTAGAATTCTAGAAGTCGGAGTTGAACCGTATACTTTCCAAGTCCGCAAGCCTGCTTTTAAGTTGGCCACTCTGATCCTCTATTTAGAAAGTGTTAGAATTCATTCCTCTGTTGTTTCAAATGAAATTGAATCACTCAAATATTTTAATGAAGTCTAATTCTTATAGAGACTTTAAAAAAATTTTAGCAATGAAAATTTGATTTGTTATTTCTTTTTAATTTTTTGTTTTTTGCTGTTTTTATTTTGTTTTATTATTTTTTTTTGTAAATTTTCTCATGTGACCTTTTTGATGACATTATTTGTATAAAGACAAAGTTGCTAATTAAACTCGAATCCAAAGCCGATTTTCAGAAACTATCTCTCATGTCAGATATTTGTTTTATTTTTCAAATCTTTCTTTCATGTTGAATAGGAAGAACGCCATACGTAAAACAGGCCGAAAGATCTAACATTTGGGAGGCTCTACTGGGGGCAAGATTCCCAGTCAGTCAACAGACATCTTTTTAGCTGCTAACACATCACATTTATTTCAGCTGAGTTTTTGTATTATATCATAAATTACATTTGGATCATAAGAATGTGAGTATAATGTAAAAAGTCAAAATTGAATTTTATTGAGAATTATTTTTTCGCTATTATTAATTAAAAAAAAAAAATTAAAACTAGCTCATATCGTTTTGATTTCTGAAACCAAATTTGCGAGTTAGTTTATATATATTTTATAAGTTTCATGTTATAATCATTTTTCAGGGGTTTTTTTTTCATATTGACAGCCAAGTTTATTCAAGAAATACCATTTAAAAAATTTTTTTTTTTTTTTTTAAAAACGTCTTATTGAAAAGTAAATAATTTATTGAAGAAAAAATTGGGTGCTTGTGCATATCAACCCTGACATGTTAGACTGCTCCTAAAAATAAAATAGCTAAAGAAATGTATAAACTTTGTTATGTATTTACGTGGTAGATGAAAAAAAGACTGTACACCAAAAATTATGCAAATTCATCCAGTATTTATTTAATTATAAATAAAAAACGATTTTATCACTCGGTAGATATTTCCACCATTTTGTATCTTAGATTTTCCAGTGGTCAATGGCGATAACTCATTTTCACGATTTTGGGATTTGGGATCTCCATTGTTTACAAAAATGTTAAAATGTACATAAAATCATTTTTTTCTTTTTCTTATAATTTAATAAATACTGGATGAATTTGCGTAATTTTTTCTGCACAATCTTATTTTCAGCTAACACATAAGTACATAATAAAGTTTATACATTCTTTAAATATTTCGATGTCAGGGTTGATATGCACAAGCACCAAAAATTGTTTTGTCCGCAATAAATTTGATAGTTTGTAATTTCCTTTCAGAATTTTCTCGGTGCAATCAGAATGAAGTGTTAGCAGATAAATAAAAAGATATCTGCCGACTGACTGAAAATCTTGTCTCGGGTAGCGCCTTTCAAATGGTTAGATCTTTCGGCCTTTTATAGGTATGGCGTTGGAAGGATAGGAATTGTAGGGCAATGTTTCGTGAGTTAATGTCACATACAATTCGGTTGTGTAAATGAATTCAATCCTCAGCAGGTGCCCTACTCAATCGTAGAGAGTAACATTTTATGGGTAAGGAATTGATCAACAGAGTTTTTCGTGTGAGCAAAACAACAAAACTATTGTCATTTTGACAAATTCATCTTTTCATATTTTTGACAAATTTATCTTTTTGTTTTTCCTATTTTATTTAATTGATCTATATCCAGCAAACCTCACACAATGCCAAGGCTGCCGCAAAGAAGGTTGGCTCCCTCTACTGTGCTAGTAAACTCCTCACACCTGACATTATCCTGTATCTCTACAAAGCCACCATCTGCCCATGCATGGAGTATTGTTGTCACATCTGGGCTGGTGCATCATCTACTAGTCTCTCCCTCCTTGACAAGGTCCAAAAAAGAGTCGCCAACCTAATAAGTCCCTCACTGTCAACCAAGCTCCAGTCCCTGTCACATCGCCACAATGTAGCATCCTTGTGCTTGTTTTACAAATACTTCAATGGATTATGCTCCGATGAATTGGCTACTCTGGTGCCCCCTCGACGTAAATTCACTAGACTAACTCGACAATCAACTAAATCTCATTCATTCACTGTGGAAGTCCCCAGATGTTGGAGAGCCTTCTACTCCGATAGCTTCTTTCCTCGTGCTGCTGGCCTCTGGAACTCCCTCCCTGCCCCCTGTTTCCCCGACAGTACAGACATGCAGAAATTTAAAACTAATGTAAACAGACATCTCGCTGCGCAGATCCCAATTTAGGTTGACACCCACCCCCACCCACCTTCTCCCCCTTCCTTTTTTTCTCAGTAGCCTCTTACGTCTACAGTGGCGGCCTGCCTTGTTTGGGGTGAACTATGTTAAAAAAAATTTTAAATGCAAAGTGCTCAATATCGTTTCAGATAGAGCTTTATAACAATACTAAACAATAAACATGGATTATATTAAGACTGCAGATCCATAGATCATCCAATAATGAGAAATGTTTTCATAAAATTTAGAACATTTGATAATTGGATGAATCATAGTGAAAGTAAATTCGTATGAATCAGAATGGTACAATTTTGTTGATCGGATTGATTCTGTTGTCAGCGTTCTTGCAGGAGGGACCACATCATGGTTGCCAACATCCCTAAGTGAAAGTGGTATTATAGAATCGACTGGATTCGAACTTGGCACACCAAGGTCGTCAGTCCGTGTTGTTATCAACTTGACCATCATCACCTCCTTGGTGAATCATGAAATTGCAGTAAAGTTTTAAGATATGCCACATTTCTTATTGTGTATTGTTATATATATATATATATATATATATATATATATATATATATATATATATATTTAGGCAAACATTATTAAATAACACAGAGTGTTTTTGCTTGATAAGATTTTTTTTTTTTTTTCAATTTTCCGAATGGTCCATTTTATGCTTCAGTCAACTGGTGTATGTAAGTTCCGTGGATTTTTGTTCCAAAATGAATAAATAAAAAAGAACTCAACAGTAAAGACATATTTGTAAAGACACCAAGACTAACACCACCTGAAGATGATTTGATGAATCAAATCGAAAGTACTCGCGAAAAAAAGAAAAGAAAATGGAACAAGAAACCTACAGAACTTACACACACCAATTTGACCGAAACATAAAATTGACCATTCGGCAAATTGAAAAAATAAAATAAAAAGTCTTATCAAGCAAAAACACTCCGTGTTATTTAATAATGTTTGCCTAAATGAAAATATGCTCCCTAAATACACATAATATATATATATATATATATATATATATATATATATATATATATATATATATATATACACTCCTGATCAAAAATTTAAGACCACTTAAAAATCTTTTAAAAGAAACCTTTTTTAAAGGATAGATTTTAAACCGTCTTCTTCTCCTACTCAATGCAGAGGAAATTTTTGGGGGCCTACCAGTTGATTTTGCTTTTCCATAATTCTCACTGTTCTTTAGAAAGTTGCAAATTACAGTTTTACTGCGATTTACCTTAGCTGCGATCGCCCGCTGTGACAAACCTTGCTTATGGAAATCTAGAATTCGAGCACGCTCAACTTCGGTAATTTTGCTTGCTTTAAACATGGTGACACCTTTATACGGTGATTGCTAATCTCTAACTGAACTAAAAACATTGGAATTACCATAGATCTAACAATTTATACCCCTGGTCTTATAATTTTGATCAAGTGTAAAATGCCTCATTTTATAAAAATGTAAATTTCTGAATAAAATGTTTGGAATGTAGCCTTTTTTTTCCATAACCTTTTTAGATTGTAGTATTGGTAACCTTAAGTGGAAGGAGTTTAAAATCTATCCTTAAAAAAAAAGGTTTCTTTTAAAAGATTTTCAAGTGGTCTTAAATTTTTGATCAGGAGTGTATATATATATATATATATATATATATATATATATATATATATATATATACTTGTGTTTTGATTTGTTGTCTAAAGAAAGAGCAATCTAATTGCAAAAGAACGAATAATTCAAAAGATTTTATTTACTCGATAAAAGGAAAACTGAGGAATTATTTCCGATCAAAATGCTATAAAATCAATTTTTTTAAAGACTTTTTCAAAAATGCAATTCAAGACTGATTTTAAAATATTTGTTCTCCGAACATGTAACAATATTTAGCGTGATAATAAGTAAGTTATGCATATTAAAGTTAGCAAATGGAATGTGTAGGGTGAGATTTAGTAGCATTTGAATTTCAAGACTTATTTGTTTTGACATGTTATGATTTAAGAAATTCAGAAAATTATTAAAACAGACATTTGTGGTTTGTTGTTTAGCAAAAGAATGTGTACAAATAAAGACAGATATTGATAAATAGGTTGAGTTGATCGGAAACTTGATTTCGATAAGTGAGGACATCCAGTACTTGCTCCCCCCATTAGGGAGCCTGCTGAACAGAAAGAAATGAGTGTGAGAGTAAGTAATAGAAGTTCGACGATATAAAAATCCTTTTTGTTTTGGGTCTTCTGTGTGTTCTTATCTGCTGGAAAAAATGTGGTGCTTCTTGACATGACGCACCCCGGTAAAGACGCTAAATAAAATTCTAATTTTAGGAAATACATACTTGTTATGCTGGTAACCAAAATTTACGGAAAATAATCCAGTAGTTTTTTTTTTTACTTATGTTTTGAGGCATGTCCGTCCGTCCGTCCGGATTTCTCCGCAACCATCCATTGATTTTCTCTGAAATTTTGCATGAAGTTGTAACTTTGGTCAGATTAGAAAGTGACATTCTCCGATTTTTGAAAAAAAATCTGGTTAGCCTCCCAGGGGGTCAAAAGGCCCCGAAATGGTAAAAAATGACATTTTTTGCCCCATAACTTTTCATCCATCCATTCAATTTCTCTGAAACTTGGCCAAAATGTGGAGGCAATTGTTCCTAATAGAAAATAAGTATCGCTGACCTTGGAAAAATTCTGGTTCGCGCCCCCAGGGGGTCAAAGGGGGGTCAAAAATGCCCCAAATTGCCCAAATTTATTGCATTTTACACTCGCCACATCGAGTCACATACAGAGGGGGACCACGCACGCGCGGCTTGTTATTATTTAAGATATTCAAATTTTTTTATTGATTCACTAAATTGACGTAGACACCATTTTCTTATTTATCATGGGCGATATATCGTTTCTGTTGCTAGGGGTTAGCACTTTTGGTGCAAATAGTAAATTCCTATTTAGCCGAATGTATGCGGCAGCAGAAAATCGATAAATTGAACATTTTAAACAACAAAAAAATCCTGGATTGTTTTCCGTAAAATTTGGCTACTGGTTTTTAATCAAAAGTATGTATTTCCTAAAATAAGAATTTTATTTAGCATATTTACCGGAGAGTGTTAGGTCAAGAAGCACCGAAAATGCTGCCCAAAATGACGTGATTATCGGCTCCCAAAAGATACCAAGTAAGTGTAGATGTTCATTTTTTTTTATTATTTGTTTGATGTGTGGCATCTGGACGAGTCACAAGCGAATCACCTCAACGAAGATAATTTCTATGAGACACATAGCCATAAGAAGCAACGTCACACATAAAAATTTGAATTGACATCACACAACAAAGAGTCGAAGTTACGTCTACGTTACAAACCTATGTGGAACCCCTGTGAGGAAAGAAGGAAGGAGCCAGGTTACATATGTCTATTTGGTGCCCTGAATGAAGAGATGAGAGACTGACATGTTACAAACACACACGTATGTAGGCAGGGCTTTACAGAAAGGAACTTGCACCTGGAGCGCAATCCCTTTTGCTGCAGCCAAGGAGCCGAGGGCTCTTCTTTTTTTTTTTTTTAATCAGCAATGGGGAGTCAAGTAAATAGGGACTTATTTGGAAATGTGTTGAATTTTTCAACAGGTTATTTTAAGGTGCAAATGGAGCAGAAAAGGGAGCCGCTCGTTTGTTTTTTAGGAGCAGGAGCAGAAGCCGGTCCCAAACTAGTGGTGCTGATAAAGCCCTCTATGTATGAGATGGAATATAAGGATAAAATCTGACAAAATATACAAATAAAATGGCAGAGTTGACAAACCACAAAATATGACAAAATTATAGGAAAAAACTCATCAGTAGATTTATATTTGTTTCTTTATATTGACAGAAGCAAAATATTTGTCTACTGATGTCTTTTATGTGATTTTGTCTTATATTTTGTGGTTTGTACACTATATATATATATATATATAAAATTAATCCAACAGAAAATATAAGAGGCAACTAATATCTTTTAATTAGTGAAACATCCGGATAAAAACTGAAGCTCAATATACTGGATAGAGCATTAATAGCATAATATAAAATGAAATAATAAAATAAGGTGCGAATCAAATTTTATTAGAATTCAAAGTTCGGTACAGGAATGACAATATTGATAAATTAATAATTTTCAAATAATTTTTATAATTTATCAATGTATTATTATCGAACCATGATGGTAGCAGTGGTGTATGTTTCTTTGAAATTTTCGAGGGAAGCCCTCATCTTCAGAAAATAAAATACAGCCGTCGGTGTTACCTAACCAACGCATTGTCATCGCCTTCAAACAATACTTCTTATATATTTCTAACTCCCATCTCCCGTCATACCTCCCATTTACCTCATTCCTCGTTTTTTTAAGGAATGACCAAGATGAGAATAGTAATCCGAACAAATGCAAATAATCCAAATTATCAATCCCCATCTCAAAGATTCCGAATCTATTTTGTTTGTTGGAAAAAATAACGCATCATTGCATTCTCCTCTTGTTCTCTCACTTTTCTACATCCAATCTCCCGTCATGCCTTTACCTCATTCCTCCTTTTCTAAAGATATTTACCTTCTTCTGTGGGCCATAATAACTGTGCAAACGCAAAATAAATCAAGAGACCCACTTTTGTTACAGATATAGACACACGAGCAGCCTGTGCTTACGCTTTCTCCTTCATTTAAGAGATCTTATTATTCTTTTGTCATCGAGAAAAGGTAAAAAATGTTTTCAGGAAGAAAATCGTTTTCGCTATTTCAATCCTGCCGTAAAGGACAAGTGTCAAAAGAAATTCTCTAGAAATTGTAAAATGTTGCAAAAATATTGTCAGCAATTTTTATTTCTCCAAAAAGAAAAAAAAAGACTGTCCTGACCTGATTGTGTAAAGTATGAAAGGTAAGTCTGTAATCTATGTATTCTAAAAAAAATACCGGTGGGGGGCGGGGTGGGGAGGGGATCTTGAGAAAGAATTTTGATTACATGGGAAAGGGCAGTCATCCGTAACAAGTAGAGACCTGTCGTCGTTGCTGATTTGAACAGCATAAGTCAGTCGCATGTCCGTTCATCCCATTCAGCCTTCAGTTATCGCCAGATCAGTTTCTGTCTTCTTTTCCTATTGAAGGGTTTCCCATTAATCCATAAGACCTTTCATTCCACCCCCCCCGTACCTCCCCCCTCCTCCGCTCCAAAGTAGCAGTAAATCATAATTATTGTTGTATGGAATTTTAAAGAAAACTATGGCAACTGAAATTGCCTCTGTTTACTGCATTCTTGCAATTGATATAAGAATTAATAGCAGCGGTCTCTCTCTATCTTTCTTATATATATATATATATATATATATATATATATATATACTCCCCTTTCCTCCCTCCCTCCCCCTCTCTCTTTCACTTGTTCACTCTACTCCAGTCTTTTATCTCTACTCTCTCTCTCTCCCCTCTCTCTCTCTCTCACACACACTTTTGTAATTGATATAAGAATTAATATCAGCAGTCTCTCTCTATCAATCTCTCTCTTTCTCTCTCTTTATACTCTTTCTCTCTTTTCTCGCTCACGTTTTTGCTTGCAATTGATTTGAGAATTAATATCAAGTCTCTCTTTCTATCTCTATTTTTCTCTTTCTCCCCCCAGCCTCTCTCGTTTTTTCTCTCTACCTTACTCCTCACTCTCTCTCTCTCTCTCTCTCTGACTGGACATGTCTGCGCTGGTTCTCTTTGAATGCCTTTCTCAGCCTGGACATAATATATTGCCTTCCATTCTGCACTCACAAATGACAAACCGTTCAAAGTATCTGATTAATCTTAACGCATTCAACACGACCAATCAACTTACCTGGCATTTAAAACTTGAAATATTTCAAGCCCACACATTCCATTTGTGCAGAATTTGCTCAGTTTTCAAATGAATAATTTATTAACACAAGCAAACATGTACCCTCTTGCCACTACTAAGCCAATCATTGCAAATAAACCCCTCTCTCTATCCATCTATCTATCTATATATATATAGAGAGAGAGAAATATATATATATATATATCTCAAGGGAGGCGCGATAGCGCTCTATCCCTTAATAGACTTCAAAAACGACCTATGCTAGAAATCCCATTTCTTTGATCAATCATATCTCAAAAACCAATAAACCAAATTAGTTAAAACTTTGCACAACATTTTCATTTGATAGGTTCTATAAGTGTGTAGAATTTCAGCATCATTAGTCAAGGCAACCCAGAGATTCAGAAAGGTCAGGAGTGATTTTGTGTTAACCGTGTGTACGTACGTACGTGTGTGCCACCCTGTATCTCATCAACTATTTGATGGATTCAGCTGATTTTTGGCAGAGATAGGAGTTCTAGGGTCTAGTTGATGGCATTTTAATTTCAGTTTACCATATACCTTAGTTTTCCAGAAAATTCAAAAAAACCTTTAAAATTACCATTGTCTTGAGGCATAGCCTTTACAAAAGTAGTGGAATTCCATGATAAATGCCAGTATACTGAAATCATATGCCCTTAATAGGGATAAAATGAACATTCATATACACTAAATGTACAAAAGCAAGGAAATTCCTAAATTTTTACACTTTTATTGTCATTAAGGGTATGACTACATATCAACCAAACCATTTCATTATCACATCACTACAGTATAAATCTCTATGCATGAGTGGATGAAGTGTGTGAGGTGCGCTGAAGAAAAATTCCTACAAGTAAAATACATAGCCCTGTTGTGCTCGCATACCCTTAATGACAATAAAAGTGTAAACATTTGGGAATTTCCTTGCTTTTCTACATTTAGTGTATATGAATTTTCATCTTAACCCTATTAAGGGCATATGATTTCAGTATACTGGTATTTTTCATGGAATATATATATATATATATATATATATATATAAAACATTCAATGAATTAAAACATTACAATTGTTCCAAGAATTCGAAGATCAAGTCCAGTAGGGCATACAATCGTTTCCAAAACAGTTTGGAAATACTTTATTTTATTTTATAAATTAATAAAGCTAATCAAAAACGCGTCTTCATCAGCGCCTTTAGCAACACGTCTTACAGAAAGTCAGAGAAAAAATTAAAAAGCTCGTTGTAGAGAAACATCCACTGACAGAAAAAGTCACCGGTTGATATGTTAGTAGCATAGGAGGGGAAAGAACACAATGGTACCTACAAACCAAAACACTTGTACATACAGAAGAAATAATCCAATATTTTCAATATATATAATATATCATTTTAAATATTTATGATGTCGTTTCAAGCTTACGGCTCTCGTCAGAGTAGGGAAATAACAATCACAGGGCGCGAACCCGGTTCACAGAGACAGCTTGAATCTGTAAGCGTTCACTTAGTCCTTGAGGCCACGAGAGATTGTCACGTGATTACGGAGAAATTAAGTGATACTTACACTGAAAGTGGCGAGTATAGATATCTAGACATCCGATAGAACTCAACAACAGTTGGAGTATTGCACTGGGGACTCAGGTGAATTTCTATTTTTAATCTCTCCGATAGTGCTCTACTTTCAATTTTACTTGAAAGGGGCTTTTTATAATATATATATATATATATATATATATATATATATATATATATATATATATTAGAAAGGGTATTTAGACATAGTTTTAAACCATTGTTTCGTAATAGTATTATATTTTTTTTGAAAAAAACAACAATGTGTACTGTTAAAATAAATCAAATTTATTTTAATCTGAGCTTTCGAGAAATAAAATTCTCCTTATCAAAGTAGTGTTTTTCTTTTTTTTTTTCTTTTTCTTCATCGTCCGATGGTAATAGATTTTTGAGTCAGAAAATCACGTTATGTCTGCAAGCGAGATTACACCAATTTGAATTAGAAAGGGTATTTTAAACCATTGTTTCATAATAGTATTATATATATATATATATATATATATATATATATATATATATATATACACAATATTAATTTTAAGTAAATAATATCAAATTATTTTTACCTACATACGCCAGCGTTTCAAGCTTTCACTCTCTTCAGTGTAAGGATGATAATCTCAGACGGCCACATGTCTCTCTCTCTCTCTCTCTCTATATATATATATATATATATATACAGGGTGTCCCAAAATAATGTATACACCCTTTGAATTGCTATAACTCGTTCAATTTACTGATTTTTTAATTGCAAGATTGATACACAAGCAAAAGAGTAAGAATATACATGTAAAAATACTGACAGTAAAATTAATAAAAACATAGAAAATAAACTTTTAACAAAGATAAAGGCTACTCAATACACTTTCCATTTAGGGAAGACGTGAAGAATTGTACCTACAAACGTCCTGCAATATTTACTCTAGTATTTGAGCACATTCTACTACAATTGCTCCTCCTATTTGTTTGCAATTGCTTCAGGTTTCTTGCTTTAAACATTGTAGCCTTTACCTTTATTAAAAGTTATTTTTATATGTTTTTGTTAATTTTACTTTCAGTATCTTTAAATCTTCTACTCTTTTATCACTTTTGTTTGCAAGTCAAACGCAGTAAATTGAACGAGTTATAACGATTCATAGGGTGTATACATTATTTTGGGACACCCTGTATATATATATACGCTGATAAGAATGATTGAAAGAAATCCAACAGAGTGCTCAATCATTCAAAAGATTAAAAAATAAAAAATAAGAGCATACTATTTATTTATAATGGTGTTACATAGGATTAAGTCAACTTACTTTCATTCATAATTTTCATATTTTTCTGAATAATCTGTCGATTTAACGGCTTTTTAAAGAAAAATAAATGCATGAAAAAAATAAAGTAACATCCAAATAACGGCGTACGTTTATCCTGACCAGCACATGTAATCTATCAGTTTTTCAAACAGAACTTCTCAACTATGACTGAGGATAGTCGGTGAGATTCAAACCCTCACTGACTTGAAACCAACAGTATCATGTTGATTTGACTTAATCCACCATTATAAATATATATATATATATATATATATATATATATATTTAATATGGAACAGGTAGAATAAATACCTTCCTGTTCCATATTAAATTTAACAATAGATGCTTCTTAAAAAAAAAATATGAACCTTAAAACACTTTATACAAATCACGTGCGCATTCACGTTCTCATATTTGAAAGTGGGGAAACAACAACTAACCCCTTTGGCCCGGCTAGAACAACAAAAGCCGGTAGGAGAAAAAAAATACAAATCCGATGACATCAGGATATATTACACACCGAGGATGCCAAGTTTTTGGCGAAATATCTGTATCACTTTAAACTAACAAAAAAAATGCTAGTTCATAATAAAAAAGAAAAAAAAATCGGTTTCAATTTATTATTTTACTTAAAAAAAAAAAAAAATTGATATCGCATCTTTAATGCTTCAAAAGGTATTTATTCTACCTGTTCCTTATTAAATTTAACAATAGATGCTGCTTAAAAAAAAATATGAACCTTAAACACTTTATATATATATATATATATATATATATATATATATATATATAGGTAAAAATAATTTAATATTATTTATTTAAAATTAATATTATATATATATATATATATAATATTTGTTTTGTTTATTATTTATGTACGTATACGTTTCGTCCTTTATAATCGGGACTCATCAGCATAGAGATATGACTATTCACTACTGGTCATGTGATTCGAAACCCCGGATTCCGAGTATTTTTACAACTCAAATCCCGACATCTAGAACCACTCGGCCATCGCTGAATAGCGAATAAACAGTGATAATTTTAACACTTTAAAATCTTAAGAAATTGAAATTCAGAGAATCTTGCTTAATTGGTGTCTAATCACGATGGATCAAGTTCAATGCAAATCTGAAATATTTAAATTTTCAAATGGGAGGCTGTGGCTATATTATGCTCCCTAGAACCCTTGAAAATACTCCAAAGAAATTGAAATTCAGGGAATCTTGCTTAATTTCTGTTTAAAGACTATGGATCAAATTCGATGCAAATCTGATGGGTTTAAATTTTTAAATGGGAGGTTATGTCCATATTATAGTCCAAAGAAACTGAAATTTGGGGAATATTTATTAATTTAATTAATACTCATTGTTAAAATTTCACAAAAATCAGGGGTATCTGAATTTTCACAAAAGGTTTCCACTCCTTTTTTCTCCCCTTTGCATCAAACTAAATAAACTAAATATAGCCCACATTACAACCCTTTACGCCTAGCAGCTGTGTTCAAAAATTCATAATGATCGGGTTATTAGTTTAGTAGTGAATCCTGTACATAGAAATATATAAACATGTACACATACCTAACTTTATATAAAGAGATAGTGAATACCTTCTGTCAGTAAAAAAAATAAATCAGAGTGCTCAATTATAATAAAAGAGGCAAAAATATGCTCAATTTATATACAATTAAAATTTCATCGTATGGTACCCAGGTTTCACGAATCAACTATGATTATTGTCAAGGCTGCTGCAAAGAAGGTGGGCTCCCTCTACCGTGCTAGTAAACTTCTCACACCTGACATTATCCTATATCTCTACAAAGCCACTATCCGCCCATGCATGAAGTATTGTTGCCACATATGGGCTGGTGCATCATCTACTAGTCTCGCCCTCTTACACAAGGTCCAAAAAAGAGTCGCTAACTTCTAGGTTTCTCACTATCCACCAAGCTCCAGTTCCTGCCCCATCGCCGCAATGTTGCATCCTTCTGTCTGTGTTACAATGACTTCAATGGACTGTGCTCCGATGAACTTGCTGCTCTATTGCCCTCTTGACGTAAATACACTAGACCAACCCGACAATCAGCTAAGTGCCATCCATTCACCGTAGAGGTTGCCAGATGCCGGAGAGCCTTCTACTCGAATAGCTTCTTTCCTAGTGTTGCCGACATCTGGAACTCACTCTCTGCTCCCTGTTTCCCCGACTGTACCGACATGCAGAAATTTAAAACTAATGTAAACAGACATCTCGTTGCACAGCTCCCAACTTAGGATGATCCCCAAAACTTACACCCTAATTCTCAGTAGCCCCTTACATCTACAGTGGTGACCTGCCTTGTTTGGTGTGAACTATGACAAAACAATTTAAAAAAAAAAAGTTTAAACATCAATTTAAAAATGAAAAATATTTCTTTGTTGAAATTATACAAAAAATTAAATTTCGTCTCATCATTAATGTTCTAAATTCTATTAAAACCTTTTTATTTTTTTAGCAATTTATAACTGATTTTATGAAGGAAAATTTTTTTTACAAATGAGTCACCACTTATCAAAGCCAAAAGCTACTTGAGGATAAGGGTTAATGAAATGGATGAATTTCCGGTTTAATGAGGACATTGGATTTGAAGACGACCATGTTGTAGTCTGCAAGAAACTAGTCCTGCAGTAATGTGTTCCACAGATGGGAAGTTCTTGGAAATTAAACTTTGTTTGTGGAAATTCCACCTGACGTTCAGCATGCAGAGAAAGAAAGGAAAGTTCTTTTCAGCTGTGGTAGGAAGATGAGTTCTTGTTGTGTATGTCTTACAATGAGGAACCAGAGATTGGAGCTCAGTCGAACATCTTTCATGGAAATAATGATAGAGCAGAGAAAGACTAGCAACGTTTGTTCGGTGAGAAGAGAAGAAATCATCCCCAACTTGTCTGCGGAGTTGATTTTGTACGCTGTCAAGGCAACAAAGAGATTCCCTGTAAAAATCTTTTTTAAAAACATCACAAATAATTCAGCATTAAAAAACCTATATCAAAGTAAAAATTACGTAATTGCGATAATTTCGAAAAGGTCCGACTATTTTTAGTATCAAGTGCTGCGCTGAACGGATCTCAATGCACAAGTAAAGTAAATTCGTATGAACCAGAATGGTACAACTTTGTTGATCGGTTTGATTGTGTTGTCGTCGGCATTCTTGCAGGAGGGACCACGTAACGGTTGCCCCGATCCCTAAGTAAAAATGGTATTATGCAATCGACTGGATTCGAACTTGGCACGCTCAGGTCGTCAGTCCGCGCCGTTATCCACTTAACAATTGTCA
Organism: Sepiola atlantica; assembly: GCA_963556195.1. Lineage (NCBI taxonomy): Eukaryota > Metazoa > Mollusca > Cephalopoda > Sepiida > Sepiolidae > Sepiola > Sepiola atlantica. Next base: position 15,951,069 of record OY744541.1, on the reverse strand, counting down.
CCTCCCTGCACTAATTTACACAGGTTCAACTTGTATTAAATAATTTGAATTCTTCTTTTTAAAGAAACATCCTATTCATCATAAGAATGTGGCTATATCCATTTTAAATGCTTTAAATTTTTAAAATTTTTTTTGTCAAGAAAGAAGAAAAAATAAGTTTCTAAATAACAAAAGTCATGCCTGGAATGAAAGAAGAAAATTTGATCCTGATTTGCTGGAAGGGCGTGTGCCATCATGTTTCATTGGTCGAGTCGTTTTTGTTACCGAACGAGAAGAAAGAAAGAAAGAAAGAACACAACGACCTTAACCTCGATATAAAGACATTGAAGGGTTGAGTTCTATGCAAGATAGCAACATTAATAGTGTTGTCCCTACTTATGGCAAACTGTCAACTGGTACGAATTAAAAGCTTAAACTAATAAAAGTCCAGCAATTGTTTTTTTGGGTAAACCATCTCAGCTGAATTTTGAAATAGAGAAAATAATTATAAAGTTTTGAGTAAAAGAAAAGGATGACCATCGGCCGAAACGTTGTGAGAATAACATCCAAGATAAGAACAGTAATCTGAATAATACAAATTTGATGGTAGTTGTTTTTTTTTGTGATCAGATTCTTTTGTGTATGTAAGGGTTTTTGGTTTTGGATTTTTTTTTAATGTTTTTGTGAAAATAAAATATTATTAACTCTGTTCTCGTCACTAAATATTCCATTTTGATTTCTATAGACAGTGTTCCATTTTGATTTATATAGACAGTGTTCCGTTTTGATTTCTATAGACAGTGTTCCGTTTTGATTTATATAGACAGTGTTCCGTTTTGATTTATATAGACATTGTTCCATTTTGATTTATATAGACAGTGTTCCGTTTTGATTTATATAGCCATTGTTCCATTTTGATTTATATAGACAGTGTTCCATTTTGATTTATATAGACAGTGTTCCATTTTGATTTATATAGACAGTGTTCCATTTTTATTTATATAGACAGTGTTCCATTTTTATTTATATAGACAGTGTTCCATTTTGATTTATATAGACAGTGTTCCATTTTTATTTATATAGACAGTGTTCCATTTTGATTTATATAGACAGTGTTCCATTTTGATTTATATAGACAGTGTTCCATTTTTATTTATATAGACAGTGTTCCATTTTGATTTATATAGACAGTGTTCCATTTTGATTTATATAGACAGTGTTCCGTTTTGATTTATATAGACAGTGTTCCATTTTGATTTATATAGACAGTGTTCCATTTTGATTTATATAGACAGTGTTCCGTTTTGATTTATATAGACAGTATTCCATTTTTATTTATATAGACTGTCTGCAACTATATCTGCACACTATGTAGTCAATATTAAAATAATATTTTAGGTGAAGCACTCTTTAGGTTTGGTGGGGAATGACCTAGAGATGGTGTCTCGATAAAAGCACTGGTCCCCATCACTTCACTGGGTTGGAATCAGGAAGGACATCCGGCCTATAAAAATCTTGCCTCAATTAAGGAAATGACTTCCAAAGAAAATCAATCCCATTTCAGACTATGTAGTTGATAATATAAAAACACTGGTCCCCATCACCTCACTGGATTGGCGTCAGGAAGGGCATCTGGCCTAACAAAATTTTGCCTCAATTAATGAAAATGACTTCCAAAGAAACCTAACCAGGGATAAGTTTGGGAGTCATAAAAACCGTCAAACACATGCCATCATGTAAAACGGACATTAAACCGAATATGATGATGATGATGAACTTTCCTTTCTTCCTTTGTGTGCCTAAAACCAAATGGAACTTCCATGAACAGAGTTTCTTACCAAGAACTTCCCATCTGTGGAACACGATATTGCAGGGCTGCTTTCCAGCTAACTACAACATGGTCGTTTTCAAGCCCAATATTTGTTATAAATCGTTCTTTTACGTAATCAAATTCTGCCCATTGCAATCCTCTCATAATATTGGTCATCATCCAACTGACAATTTCATTAACCCTTATCCTCAGATTGCCTTTCTTCATAAGTGTAATGTGTGACACCAGTTTTTTAATGTGACGTGTACAGTGCCTTTCAACATTGCCGATATTAACATGGCCAATATAAATAACTCGAGCAAAATGCAAAGGGAGATAACTCTGTTCATATTATGCCATAAGGGAGATAGACCTGTAGGTGATAAAAGTGCAAATAAAAAAAACTGAATTTTCCCATTTTGTAAGCAAAAAAAAAAGGATCAATTATAATTGAGGCACCCCAGAATCAGAAACAGCTAAAAAGACACATTTGGTTTGACACCGGTTTCTTTAAAAACATTTTTTTCTAATTCACGTTGAATTATAAACAACACCACTTGTCTTCGCAGATTTTTTACAAAACGTTTTGTTTTGATCACTTTAGTGATTTATAAAAAATAAAAATAAAATTTAATTTTAAAAAAATTACAAACTTTTTATTAAACAAATTTATAAAAAAACGAAATTAATTTTTTCATATAAATCTCAACGGTTGACAAAACAAAACATTTTGTAAACAAATCTGCAAAGGCAAGTGTCTATGGATATTATTTTGTTTATAATTCAACCGGAAGTAAAAGAAACCGGTGTCAAGCCAAAATGTGTCCTTTTGGTCGTTTCTGAGTCTGGAGTGCCTCAAGTATAATTGACCCAAAAATATTAGGAGGTTAGGGTTATCTCCCTTGTAGCATACTATGAACAGAATCATTTCCCTTTACACCCGGCTTCATTTGTTTTTATTAACAAAAAAACAGTAAGTTATAGCTGTACTTGTACACATTTGGTTATTATTAACTTTAGGGGTATCCTAAAAAAGGGTCGCTTGGCGTTATTTCAAAACAACTATTTATAGGAATCGTCCGTTCTTACAATGCTATGAATGAGTTTCATTGATTTTTAGGGAGCTATCGTTTTGGAGTCTCCAAAATATCCCGATCATCCTGCAGTCGAGATTCAAGATAGATAACAATGATAAGTCGTGACAACGGTATTAATATTAGTAGAAAAAAGTAAAGATAAAAAAAATTTATTTCAACGTCAACATTTTCAATCAGTGTTGCTGACCTGAAAAATAAACTAAAAAAAAAAATCATTAACTTTGAAACAACTTACAAGATTTGGTAGAATAGGGTTTTATATTCTACCAGTCGCATGCATGGGTTGGTGATGGCCCGGGCAAACTCCTTGATTGTATGCCTCAAACACTTAAGTATAAGTCCTAGTACTGAAAATGTTATGAGAAAGAGGGGGGGGGGGCTAACGACCAATGAGATGCTTCAGAATATAAAAAGAGGATCAGTTGTCAGTGGTTAAGACCCAAACACTTGACATTTACTATATCTCACGTAAATATTTGATTAAATATCACAAAAAAACCTTAGTCGACATTTTCTGGTGATGTTGTTGATAGTGGTAGTAAGAACCACTATAAATGCTGACCGGAAGCTCTCAGAACGCTTAACGTGTATGTGTCCATCTGTAATCAAAGCAAGTAATCAGACTCACGTCCATAGGATTATCTATTCACTTGGAAATAAATCATTGTTAACTTGTTCCTGCTATTGTGACTTTATTCCCCTGCCAATAACACGGCTACCCTCCTAAGGATTATTCATTCACTTGGAAATCATTGTTAACTTGTTCCTGCTATTGTGACTTTATTCCCCTGCCAAGAACACGGCTACACCCCTAAGGATTATTCATTCACTTGGAAATCATTGTTAACTTGTTCCTGCTATTGTGACTTTATTCCCCTGCCAAGAACACGGCTACCCTCCTAAGGATTATTCATTCACTTGGAAATCATTGTTAACTTGTTCCTGCTATTGTGACTTTATTCCCCTGCCAAGAACACGGCTACCCTCCTAAGGATTATTCATTCACTTGGAAATCATTGTTAACTTGTTCCTGCTATTCACTTGAAAACTATATTTAACTCGTTCCTGCTATTGTGACTTTATTCCCCTGCCAAGAACACAGCTACCCTCCTAAGGTTTATTCATTCACTTGAAAATCATTTTAAACTTGTTCCTTTTTTCAAATGTATTTCCTAAAAATGATCACATTTTCAGAGTCCTGACGTGATGGAAAAAGTAAATGGTGATTTCGTCTTTTCTGGTTGATTTTGACTATGAACGGCTGATAAAGATGGATGTCTTAAAGTCTTAAAAAATAAATTAGAATTTTATTTCGAGATAAAAAAATACAATTTTAGACTAATTAATAAATTTTGTCTAAAATGTGTGTGAAAATCCAACAAAATAAGCGAGATATTCAAATAATATATTCTAATTAAACTATCCATTTGGACACCCCCCCCACCCGCAAAAAAAAAACATGATTGTTTTAATTTATTACACATTTTTACTATATTGTAAATAAACTGTTCGTTTTGAAAACAAAACCCCCCAAAACACACATTTTAATTCATTTCAATAAATGTTCTATTAATTAATTATTTTGAATTATTGATTTTGTGTTACTTTAATCAATTCGTAATCTTTCGTGTTTGCTTCACTTTTCATGTTTGCTTTACTTTTAAGTTAAAAATGTGAAGAAACATTTATTTTTTTCGGAAATGAGAGCAATTCTTATCAAATTATTCAGCTAAAACTAATGATAATGAAATGTTCATATAAAGAATAAAACTGCCGAAGAATAGGGATTTGTCTTCTTCTTGTGTTTACAAACCAAGAGATGAAGAAAAAAATGAACTTATTTAAAAAATGAATATTAATTCAGACAAATTATTTTTTTCAGAAAAATTTTCATGTTTTAAAAATTAAAAAATTTATGACAACACCATTTTATTTAATGTTGGGTGTCTAGCCTACACAAAAAATAATACGAAAATAAGATTTCTAATAAAGTAATGGATTAGTTATATTCCGTGATCGTTAATTAATAAATACTGAAAATTTCATTAAAATTGGTTAATTTCCTGAATTTTGATGAATTTTTAAGTGAAGGGAGGAGTCAAAGTGCCCATAGTCTGACTGTTCGACAGATCTCGTTTGTTACTTTAGAGCATGACGTAATTTTCCAGTGCTCTGGCCTTTATTACAATGGTTCTGACCTGACTATCTAACTTTTTACTACTGCCAATATTGTTGTTCAATAATGATATTTAATTCAACAGAATAATCGCACCTGAGGAAGTTATATTTCCGGAAATATTGTGATATATGGGCTTCACACTTATATATTCAGTGAGTGAAATAACACTGAAAGAAAGTAAGATTCATAAAAAAAAATTAATAAATAAGTTTAAACAAAACAAAGAAACTTTTTTTTTTTTTTCTATTTATCTTCCTCCCACAGCGGTAAGATGTGACACAAGGTCGGGAAAGTGGGATTTAAAAAGCCAGCGCCCGAGAAGGTGAGCACTCTGGCCTACAAAAAATGCCTGGGCAGCCCCGTTGGCATTCCCCGGTACAGGCGCCTCAGGCAGTAAGCAATAAACTTACTCCACCCCAAAGAGGGGAGACAAAGCCTGGGAGGGCGCACCTGCTAGAACTGCACAGGACAGACCTATAGACCGGCGTAAATCAAGCCCTGAAGGCCAAGACAATACCGGTCTATGGGATGCAGTATTCATCAAAACAGATACTACACTTTCATCTTAGCCAAAAGGCCAAGAAACTTATTTTCACTTTTACCAACATTTAGTATTCAATCCTTCTCCTATCTACCCGGACAATTACACAATTATTAATAGCCTTAAGTCCTCCTATCTACCCGGCATATTTCCACATTTTAAATAGAATTAAGTCCTCCTTCTATCTACCCGGACAATTACACAATTATTAATAGTCTTAAGTCCTCCTTTTATCTACCCAGCATATTTCCACATTTTTAATAGCCGTTTATAAATTGTCTCTTTATATTAGTAGTATGTTTTTAAAAGGCTGTGGGCAATGCAAATTCCGGGTAAGATGTAAGTTGGAAGAAACAAAAACAATAAATCGAATACGAAATATGACTTACTATTTATTTTTTCTTAAAATCTTACATAACAGCAAGAGTGTTGTTAGCTGTTTGTGTGATGTCCGATGATTATAAAATCATTTATTTAATATTTCGGGAAAAGAAACTTCCCTTTGTCAAAAATAATAAACACCAGAGGAAACTTTGTCAAAAATAATTAATACCAGAGGAATATCTCCGATTGTGTACACACAATGCTTCAAGCAAACTACGTCAACGTTTTATTTACATCAAATATATCAGAAATTTTAGACTATCTTTTTTCCAGTTAGCTCCCTTTAGAAAGTGAACACGATAAAAAATTCAGATTTAAAAAATATGTTTATTCCTTCAAACGCTTTTCAATAAATATATGTAGGGGCACGTTTCCGGTCGTCTTTGATGCCGTATTCCTCCATCAGATCTTCTTCGAATGTCTTCAATTTAGGTTTAAAGGTGATTTTCGTGAGAACAGATTCGGTTGTATCTTTGGCAGTCTCTGAAGAAGAAGTTAAAAAGAAATTTCGTCAAGTTTTAACATTTTTTTCCCCACAAACTCTTCAATTATGGTTTTTATATTGCGGCATTTTAGAAAGAAATCTTGAGAGACAGGAAAGTGCTCAGGAGAAGAAAAAGAGTTTTTATTTTTATATTTTTTTACAGTTTAGCCAGAAAGTTTTCATTCATGTGTTTTAAATCACAGTCGGCTAGGAGCAAAGTGTAGTCTCTGTTCTGATACAGCACTTCATCTTTTTTTTGTCCTCGCTAAGTGAAGGAGAAATCTTTCTAGACTGGGGCAATTTTAATTCTTGTCTCATTTCAGAGTGCCCCTTTTTAGGAAATTGGATTTTCTCTACTTGACAACTTGGGGTCGTGTCTAACTCTGTCCTTGTGGGGAGGCAAATAAATATGGATATTTTTAAATTCTTTACATGACTAGAAAAGATTCTCCAAGAAAAGGGAATTATGACTTCTTCAATGAAAATTGAAAATAAATAATTCTACTTTGACTTCATAACTTTAATCTTTCCAGACAACCACAAATCTTCGTATGAATAAAACTATCAGACAAGACCTGTGTGCATGTTTATTTTTTATTTTTTTATGGAAATTGCTCCAGACAAGGCATGAAGCCACTTGATGCTAAAAAAAATAAAGAATACTATCTCAAGATCAAAAACCAGCCAACGATAAGTGTTAAATGGATAGATTTTGACCCAGAAAACAGCAATTCTTTTCCCCTTGTCAGAAACATCGCTCATGGAATGTGAAGACTAAAGGACAAAATAAGGGAAGCGAGAGTTACGAGGCTGCCCAAAGTAAACCCAAGGTCCACTATATATAACTTTCATGAGTACGCATTGAATTTTTAAAAAAATTATTTACTATTCATCGAATATTTATTGAAATAAAAATTAAAAAAAGGGAAAACAAATATGAATTTTAAAAATGCTATTTAAAACTATATTTTGAATTATTTTTATCTCTAGACCCTATACCCGAGCAACGACGGGTAAATACAGCTTGTGTTTTATATTTTCATAGCGATGTTCAAATTTGAATATCGTCACAATTTTAAATGTTAACAAACACCTCCCATTCTTACCAAAATAAAAAAAAAAATAAAAAATAAAAAAATAAAAAAATTAAAAAATAATAAAAAAATAAAAAATAAAAAAATAAAACAAAAAATAAAAAAATAAAAAATAAAAAAAAATACAAATAAAACACCGCCAAAAAACCTTTAACTTTTGGAATTCTTTACAGATCAGTCTGTGTTTCTGGATTTTTGAGATGAGGATTGATAATTTGTATAATTTTGGTTATTCGGACTACTGTTCTCATCTGGAGTGTTATTATCATCACAACGTTTCCGCCGCTGTAACTTCCGCAAAGACCCGTAGCACAGTGGATATAGTACTAAGTCAAATTCAGTTCTAAGTGATAGTCATCTGAAGGTTGAATTGTGAATTACTGAAGACTTCTCCAAGTCATGGCTGACGGAACGAGAGCAAGCAAGCTACCCCCGTGGATTAAATAAAGGGTTCTGTTCGAAATTCTGTCCAGATTCCTGAGTTCGTCAGAAAGATTCCAGAGTTCGAAAAGATACACCTGAAGAAGGCCGGAGAAACACGGTCAATGCGGAAACGTCAAACGACACAATCCTGACTGCAGTGTATCGGATGGAGAAAATTACCAGTCTCACTCTGCAAGCCTCCATGAGAAAGTATGTTGCACAACAACGTCTCAACCGGTACAGCCACGTCGTCCGTGCTCCTAAACGCTCCAAAATGCATGCTGATGTCGATGACTCAAACTTACATGGTAGGCCACTTGAGACATGAAGGGGATCAGTTGATGACGACTGTGGCCGAATATCGATCTTCTGGTGTTATTGAAGAGACTGGTTTTTTATGTCCGATCTGTAGTGAAGTGTACTGAAACGCGTGTGTACAGGAAAAATGTTTAATAAGAAAGATAAAAAACAAAAAAAAAACCTTTGAAGTCCAAAGTATTAACACCATCTTCTGGGTCAGCATTTAGGGCATCTCGACTCATTGGAATTAACCGACCGGTACGAGTAGACACACGGACTCTGTCACCATCCTCAGTATATCTCCATTGGATGGTTGTAGGTTTTCTATGAAAAAGAAACACATTTGCTAAAAGACAGACAAACAAAAACAGAATTTTGTTTCAATAAAATAAACCAAAGTAAACAACTTCGAATTCTGGGATTTTTTTTATGAGGAGATGCATTTATTCGTCTATTTTTTTTATAAAAATAGACAAATAAATGCATCTCCTCATAAAAAAATCCCAAATAAATGCACATCACCATAAAAAACCCAACCCCTATAAAGAACCTAAATAGAACCCACCATCCCACAAAAAATACCCCACCACCATAAAACCCCAAATAAATCTAACACCTCATAAAAAACAATATATCTACCTGACCATAAAAAACACCTAATGCCCACATAAAAACAAATAAATCTATTATCCTCCTAAATCCCCAAAATAAATCCACTTCCCCATAAAAACAATAAATAAATCCATAACCTTATAAAAAACAAATACCCTAATAAAAAAATCCTTCACCTTGTCATAAAATAAAAACAAACCCACTATACCCATAAAAATAAAATAAATCCATTACCTCATAAAACCTCCAAATGAACCCACCAATAAAAACAAAAACAAATCTACCTCTCCATAAAAAAACAACTTTTTCTTCCCTCACACAATTTCAAAATTGCACATTAAAATACCCATTCCTACTACCTACCTATGGAACCTATTATATCTCCATTCTGTAAAAATGTTCAGTCAGAGCACGTAAACCAGAAAAATAGATTATGAAATATTTTTGTCATTTGTTTTGCAAAGAAAAACAATAAAATTTAGTCAACTTTTCAACATTAAAAAAATAATGATTAAAAACGAAATTAATTGGAGTAAAATATCGTAAGATTGAATTTGGTAATAACTCATACAAAAATAGCAAAAAACAAAAAAAAACACATCTTGAAAAGAAATTATTCAAAATGTAAGGGAGACAACTCAGTGAAAAAGAAATGTTAATGTAGTTGGTTCAAAGTTGTTGGTGTTGATAGTTTTATTATTATCATGTTCGTTTTATAACATTTTAAATAATAAAAAAATCACTGTCAGTTTTAGAAACTATATTTTATTACAATGTTTTGGCCAAAATGTTACTTTATTGAAAATAAATTTTATTTTATTACAATGTTTTTTCTTGCAGAAACTATATTTTATTAAATAAATAAATAAATTTATTAAAATGTTTTAATCGATTGGTAGTTACTTCCTGTAGATTATCTGCAGATGTTTACTAAACTGCACAAGTGTCAAACTTTATTTTATTACAATGTTTTTTTTCTTTCAGAAACTATATTTTATTAAATAAATAAATTTATTAAAATGTTTTAATCTATTGGTAGTTACTTCCTGTGGATTATCTGCAGCTGTTTACTAAACTGCACAGGTGCCAAACTTTATTTTATTACAATGTTTTTTCTTTCAGAAACTATATTTTATTAAATAAATAAATTTATTAACATGTTTTAATCTATTGGTAGTTACTTCCTGTGGATTATCTGCAGCTGTTTACTAAACTGCACAAGTGCCAAACTTTATTTTATTACAATGTTTTTTCTTTCAGAAACTATATTTTATTAAATAAATAAATTTATTAAAATGTTTTAATCTATTGGTAGTTACTTCCTGTGGATTATCTGCAGCTGTTTACTAAACTGCACAAGTGCCAAACTTTATTTTATTACAATGTTTTTTCTTTCAGAAACTATATTTTATTAAATAAATAAATTTATTAAAATGTTTTAATCTATTGGTAGTTACTTCCTGTGGATTATCTGCCGCTGTTTACTAAACTGCACAGGTGCCAAACTTTATTTTATTACAATGTTTTTTCTTTCAGAAAGTATATTTTATTAAATAAATAAAATTATTAACATGTTTTAATCTATTGGTCGTTACTTCCTGTTGATTATCTGCAGCTGTTTACTAAACTGCACAGGTGTCAAACTTTATTTTATTACAATGTTTTTTCTTTCAGAAACTATATTTTATTAAATAAAAAAAATTATTAAAATGTTTTAATCTATTGGTAGTAACTTCCTGTGGATTATCTGCAGCTGTTTACTAAACTGCACAGGTGTCAAACTTTATTTTATTACAATGTTTTTTCTTTCAGAAACTATATTTTATTAAATAAAAAAATTTATTAAAATGTTTTAATCTATTGGTAGTTATTTCCTGTGGATTATCTGCAGCTGTTTACTAAACTGCACAGGTGCCAAACTTTATTTTATTACAATGTTTTTTCTTTCAGAAACTATATTTTATTAAATAAATAAATTTATTAAAATGTTTTAATCTATTGGTAGTTACTTCCTGTGGATTATCTGCAGCTGTTTACTAAACTGCACAAGTGCCAAACTTTATTTTATTACAATGTTTTTTCTTTCAGAAACTATATTTTATTAAATAAATAAATTTATTGAAATGTTTTAATCTATTGGTCGTTACTTCCTGTTGATTATCTGCAGCTGTTTACTAAACTGCACAGGTGCCAAACTTTATTTTATTACAATGTTTTTTCTTTCAGAAACTATATTTTATTAAATAAATAAATTTATTAAAATGTTTTAATCTATTGGTAGTTACTTCCTGTGGATTATCTGCAGCTGTAGACTAAACTGCACAGGTGTCAAACTTTATTTTATTACAATGTTTTTTCTTTCAGAAACTATATTTTATTAAATAAATAAATTTATTAAAATGTTTTAATCTATTGGTAGTTACTTCCTGTGGATTATCTGCAGCTGTTTACTAAACTGCACAGGTGCCAAACTTTATTTTATTACAATGTTTTTTCTTTCAGAAACTATATTTTATTAAATAAATAAATTTATTAAAATGTTTTAATCTATTGGTAGTTACTTCCTGTGGATTATCTGCAGCTGTTGACTAAACTGCACAGGTGTCAAACTTTATTTTATTACAATGTTTTTTCTTTCAGAAACTATATTTTATTAAATAAATAAATTTATTAAAATGTTTTAATCTATTGGTAGTTACTTCCTGTGGATTATCTGCCGCTGTTTACTAAACTGCACAAGTGCCAAACTTTATTTTATTACAATGTTTTTTCTTTCAGAAACTATATTTTATTAAATAAATAAATTTATTAAAATGTTTTAATCTATTGGTAGTTACTTCCTGTGGATTATCTGCAGCTGTTTACTAAACTGCACAAGTGCCGGATATTTTTGTTTTCCATTTTTATTATTCAACGTATATTCAGCTTTTATGAAAGAAATTTAAGAGAAAAACACTCACTCGTCTGAAGGATCGACTAAGGAAACTTCTGTGGTCACCAACAGAGGTTTCTCAACACGCACGATTGAACCAGGGTTAATGGCAGTTTTATTCATCTCGTCATATTTCTACAGAAAAAAAAAAAAATAAAATAAAATAAATTCATGCTTTTATAATATGGAAATAAAAAAAAGGTCAAAGATTAAGTTAATTAAGTATTAATATTCTTTATTTTAGTGTTTGACTGTGAAACAATGAAAGGTCTAAAAACTTGGAGGAATGCTATGGAAAGTAAAAGTCTTACAGTGAATGTTACCATGATCAGTGATTGTAGTGTTGGAAAGCCCTGGGGACTACAAACTTAGATCCTCGCGACCGTCAAGCCTGGAGTGGAAGACTTCGATCAAGACAGACAGGCAGGCCCCACTCTCCTATAGAGGACTAATCAAAGGTCTGTTCAAAAATAAATCGGATGAAGAAGAAAGCCCCCAGAAAGAGGAAAGTTCCCCTATTCAGTTTGTGAAAAGGGGGCTAACTCAATTCTTTTGTTATATTTGCAAGCATTGCGTACACGAGAAGTCCAGTGGAACTACAGGTAGATTAAGATATGATAACCGGTTTGTATGGCGTATGGAAGTGAAGCCTGGCCGGTTAGGGTTGAAAACATGTGTTGCATGGAGAGAAATTATATAATGGATGTGTAATGTGAGTTTTAAAGACAGACTTAGATCTGATAACCTCAGAGGAAGATTAAATCTGAACAGTATAGGGAGATGTGTGCAGAACAGGAGACTGTTAGTTTGATCACAATGGATGAGAGTTTTGGGGTTAGTAGATGTAGAACAGTTGAGGTAGCAGGGTCAGTTGGAAGACCAAGGAAAACATGGGAGGAAGTGATAAGGATAGATTTGAGAGAAAGAGGGATAAATAAAGATTTAGCCAAAGATAGGTTAGTTTGGAAGTAAATTTCTAAAAGCTGTCCAACACATGCCAGCATGTAAAAGAGATGTTAAACTGATGATGATGACGATCTATGAGGGGCGTTCAATAAGTAATGCCCCTGACCCACTTTCAGTTGTCTGATCTAGATGAAATTTTGCATGTGTAATGATTTATATCTGTATGGGTTATGTTGCAAAAAACAGCTCTGAACTAATTGTGGTTTCTGATTTACAGGTGTTTAAACTGAGTAAGGTGTGAAATAGAGCCAGTTGAGTGTCGCGCAGTGATCCGGTTTTTGTATTTAAAAGGACGCACACAAAAGGAGACTTTTGATGAAATGAAAGAAACTTATGGTGATGATGCCCCATCATATGACCTTGTAAAACGCTGGCATCATGAATTCAAACATGGCCGGAAGTCTGTGGAAACAGCTCCCAGACCTGGTCGTCCTCTTCTCCCATTGATGAGGCATCTGTCCGTCAAGTTGAGGCTGCCATTTTGGAAGATCGACGCATTACTATTCGCCAAATAGCCCAAGATGTCAACATTAGTACAGGGTCTGTGGAAACTATCATTCATGACCATTTACATATGCATAAGGTGTCTGCCAGATGGATTCCCAGGTTGCTCACACCTTTCCAGAAGCAAGAACGCGTCGAGTGCTTGAGGATGAATTTGGAGATGTGCCAAGAAGATGAGTCAAAGTTTTTCAAAAAACTGATTACACAGGATGAAACTTGGGTCCATCACTATGATCCAGAGACCAAAGCCCCGTCAATGCAGTGGAAGCACTTGGACTCACCACCTCCAAAGAAAGCAAGGGTGCAGCCCTCCGCTGGCAAGATCATGTTCACAGTCTTCTGGGACCAGAGCGGAGTAGTGATGACAGATTTCCTGGCAAAGGGTACCACAATTACAGGAGCCTATAACGCTTCACTTTTGATGAAATTAAGAGAAGCTATAAATATCAAGAGGCGGGGCAAGATCAGCAAAGGTATCCTCCTCCTGCAGGACAACGCTCCGGTCCACAACTCGCATGTTGCCAGATCAGAAGCACGGGCGTATGGCTATAAAATCCTCCTCCATCTGTCTTACTCTCCTGACCTTGCACCCTCTGACTTTCATCTCTTCCCAGCCATGAAGTTGTTTTTGAAAGGAAAGCGTTTCCCAGTTGATGCAGACTTGGTTTCTGAAGTTACGACTTGATTGGAGGAGCAACCTCGGGTGTTCTACAAAAACGGTGTCCGGAGCTGCATCAAACGATGGGAGAAATGCATAACTCTGGGTGGTTCCTAAGCAGAGAAAGACTAATAACTGTGCCAAGTTTAATTAATCTACTGCTATGGGAAATGAGTTAGGGGCATTACTTATGTAAGGCCCTCGTATGATCAGAAAGATGAACTCCACTAATACCTACATCATCATCATCATATTCGGTTTAATGTTTGTTTTACATGCTGGCATGTGTTGGACGGCTTTAAGAAATTGACTTCCAAAGAAACCTATCTCTGGCCAGGTCCCTATTTATCCCTTAGGTCCATTTTATCACTTGTTCACAAGTTTTCCTTGGCCTTCCTCTGTGAACTGAACATGCTACCTGAACTGTTTTACATCTACTAACCCAAGAACTCTCATCCATTCCTTCAAATGTGTCTATCCCATACCATACCATTGAAGTCTTCTGTGCAGCACACATCTCCCTATACTGTCCAGATTTAATATTCCTCTGAGGTCATCAGATCTAAGCCTGTCTTTAAGACTCACATTACACATCCATCGTTCTTTTTTGTACTTTGTTACATTAGGATCTGCGCTAACTTTGACCATGACTCAACCCCTAACCCCCACTTTGACCCTAACGACGGGGTCAAAGTTAGCTCAGGTCCTAATGTAACAAAGCACCTTTTTTTTTTTTTTTTTTTTTTTTTTTTTACTGATGTATCACCACTTATCAAGGCCCGGATGCCACTCGAGGATAAAGGTTAAAGAGGTCATTAGTTGGACTATAATCGTCTCACATCAGACTTAAAGATGACCATGTTGTAGTCAGTTGGAAAGCAGACTCGTGGTACCGTGTTCCACAGATGAGATGTTCTATGAAAGAAACTTTGTTCGTTGAGGTTTCGTTTTGATATTGGTAAGGAGAGACAGAAAGGAAATGTTTTATCGAGAAGAACCAGGGATTGGAACTCAGCCGAGCACACACCACGAACGTAACGATACAGTAACGAGAGGCTAACAACATCTGTTCTGTGTGAAAGAAGCTGTAGGGATGAGAAGAGATCACAGCCCCCCCCCCCCCCCCTCCCACTAGATTGCGAAGTGGATTTTGTACCCTGTCAAGACAGGAGAGGGTGGACCAAGTGGCACCTCCCCAGATGTGGGAGCAGTACTCCATCTTAGGATGTATCTGGCTCTTATACAGGTAGAGGATTGCGTCAGGGGTGAGGTACCTTCTGGAGCGGTAGAATGATCCAATTATTTTTCCAGCAACCATAGCAACAGATGTGATGTAAGTCTTCCATTTCAGGTCTGGGATGAAAGTCAGTCCTAGAAGCTTATCAAAGAAGGAAGCTTCTCCGAGGAGAGAGCCATTCATTTCAACTGGACAGAAATGAGGATCCGAGCATTGGTGGTGAAAAGAGAGAAGCTTGGTTTTAGAGGTATTAAAAGTTACAAGCAACTCCCCCCCCCATTCCATTACGTGCTCCAAATCAGGAGAGAGAAAGAAAGAGAGATAATGAGAGAGAGAAAGAGAAAGAGAGAGAGAAAGAGAGAGAGAAAGAGAGTCAGCAAAATCTTGATCTTTGATGCTTTTCATAGTGTTGCCATAAATAGTTGTGTTGTCTGCATAAATGTCGACAAATGATCTCGGAATATAATTAGGAAAATGGATGGGCCTAAAATGGATCCTTGGAGCACACCGACATTGATGCTATGTGCATCGGATATTTGCCCGTCAATAATTACTTTTATATCAGACAAACGATTTGATGGTTGAGAGGAAATTTCCAGATATTCCATAGCTAACAAGCTTGTTAAGAAAACCTTTAGGCAAGATCCTGTCAAATGCCTTTGATATGTCAAGAGATGAAGCCCCATCGATAGATTCACTTATCAGTCAGCACATCAGCTGTAGATCTTGCAGGATGAAATCCGTATTGTTTGTCACTAATAAGATTGTTTAAGTTGAGGTGGTTGACAACTACTTGATTTATTACAGATTCAAGCAACTTATGACACACACAAGACTGATCAGTCTGTACTAGGATGCAGAGGACCAGTCTTCAGTATTTTTAAATACTGAGTTGACCAATGAAGTCTTCCAGGGTTATGGAAAGCATTTCTCATTAAAGCAACGACTGAACAGCTTTGTAAACACTAAAGAGTCTTATGCCCAATCAGTTAAGTCTAAAGTGACTGATCAGACGCTTGGCTTCCTTAAGTTTTGGAGAACAACAAACAAGGTTCCGAACAGATGCAAGGTCTCTATCCCAACCATCATAAATGGACCAGAGGTGATACTTTCAGGATCTGATAAAGCCAAAATTTTCGCAAAGTACTTTGCAGCCAATTCCACTCTTTGCAATCAAGACCAGGATAGGCGTTATTTTAGGTTACAGTTTCTCGAGTACTATGACCGAGATGTTGTCAGGACTAGTTGCCTTGTTGGCATCGAGGTTCTTGATTAGTTTGACAACATCACAGACAGTTATTTGGATATCGCTTAGAGTTTTTTTTCGGTCAAATTTGGCTTCTGGACATAGGTACACTCAAATTTGGCTTCTGGACATAGGTACACACTCAAATTTGGCTTCTGGACATAGGTACACACTCAAATTTGGCTTCTGGACATAGGTACACACTCAAATTTGGCTTCTGGACATAGGTACACTCAAATTTGGCTTCTGGACATAGGTACACACTCAAATTTGGCTTCTGGACATAGGTACACTCAAATTTGGCTTCCGGACATAGGTACACTCAAATTTGGCTTCTGGACATAGGTACACACTCAAATTTGGCTTCTGGACATAGGTACACACTCAAATTTGGCTTCTGGACATAGGTACACTCAAATTTGGCTTCTGGACATAGGTACACACTCAAATTTGGCTTCTGGACATAGGTACACACTCAAATTTGGCTTCTGGACATAGGTACACACTCAAATTTGGCTTCTGGACATAGGTACACTCAAATTTGGCTTCTGGACATAGGTACACTCAAATTTGGCTTCTGGACATAGGTACACACTCAAATTTGGCTTCTGGACATAGGTACACACTCAAATTTGGCTTCTGGACATAGGTACACTCAAATTTGGCTTCTGGACATAGGTACACTCAAATTTGGCTTCTGGACCAATAGCACATAAGACGGAAAATTTTCTAATTTCCAACAAATTTTGAAGGGTCAGAATTCAATGGCTAATTGCGATACCAAAATAAATTTGGTTTCATCGATTATGTTTTGCAAAGATCTATGTGCATAGTAAAAGTAAATAATTGTTACATCATTACATCTCCCTCTCCCCTTAACTCTCTCCTCTTTTCTCTCTCCTCTTACCTCTTCACCTCCCTTCTTAACTCTCATCCCGCTCTCTCCCCTTACCACTTCAGCTCCCTCTCTCCCCTCAGCTCCCTCCCCTTACCCCTCTCTCCCCCTTACCCCCCACTCTCTCTCTCCCCTTACCCCCTCCTGCTCTCTCTCCCCTTACCCCCTCACCTCCCGCTCTCTCTCTCCTGTACCACCTCTCTCCCCTTAACCCCCCCTTTCTTAGGATACCTAGTAATAATCATGGTTACAGAATAAAAAAAATAACATTTTTGTTTGGGAGAGCTACTTTAAATGGTTTTTGCATGATAATTTATATTTATACAAATAAAAAATTATAATCGTTATTTATTTTTTTTACATCTGTTCATCAATCGTAGAATTGTACTTTTTGTCTTCCTCGGAGGTAGACTAAAAGTCTGCCGGGAGAATTGCTTTTTAGCCGCTTATAAATGAAAAGTCAATTTCAATAAGGAGGACAGAAAATTCAAAAAGAAGACTCATAAGAAACAACTATATTTTCATTAGTTGGAAACTAAAAATCACAAAGAGGAAAAACAATTTATTTTGTGTAAATTAAATTCACAAAATATTTTCATGTATTGTAATTTATTGAAGAAATTTAATCTGTTCAATACTTACATAATTGAGACCTTCCACATAACACCAATTCCGTTCTTTGATTATTTGACAGACAATTCCCTGTTTTCCTTTGTCACGACCAGTAAGAATTTCAACCTGGAAAAATAAAAGTCACTTTTTTTTAATTGTTAGGTAATTTAATTTTCACAGAAAATCTAAAACTTACACAATTGTTTCTTAAAAACAAAATATTTCTGTTTTTGTTTTGCTAAGATAATACACAGCATATTCGGTTTATTATTCATTTTACATGCTGGCACGTGTTGGACGGCTTTAAAAAACTTACTTCAAAACCATTTCTGACCAGGTCTTTATTTATCCCTCTTTCTCTCAAGTCCATTTTTATCACTTCCTCTCGTGTTTTCCTTGGCCTTCCCCAGTGAACTGGACCTGCTACTTCAACTGTTCTACATCTACTGACACAAGAACTTTTATCCATCAGTCTCCTGTTCTGCACACATCTCCCTATACTGTCTAGATTTAATCTTCCTCTGAGGTCATCAGATCTAATTCTGTCTTAAGGACTCATGTTACACATCGACTGTATCATTCTCATATTATTTCTCTCCATGCAACGCATGTCATCAACCCTCACTGGCCAGGTTTCACTTCCATACATGATCACACTGCGTACACATGCCTGATAGACTTTTCCCTTGGTCGACAATGGAATAGCTCTGCTGGTTAGTAATGACAAACAAACACCTGCCAACAACTACGAGAGGGTGTGTATACTCCTCATGTGTCAGAAGTGTGCTGTTGTATGGCTCAGAAACTTGGGCTGTCTCTGCTGGCATACTAAAGAAGCTGCACCGTAATGACAGGGCAATGGTCAGATGGATCTGTTTGGTGAGGCCTGAACAGTACGTTTCTTTTGAATCCCTGCTCTCACAGGTCGACTTGAAAAGCCTTACGGACATCATGCGGAAGAACAGACTGCGTTGGTTGGGTCACATTGAGCGTAGCGATGGCTGGATTGCTAAAGTCCGAAAGTTGAATGTGCCAGCAGAGAACATCACCACTGGCAGACCCAAGTTGACTTGGGAGGACGTAGTCAAACGTGATAGGAAGGCCATGGGTATGGATTCCATCAAACCTTGCCGAAGATAGGAGTGGAGAGGAAGACTTAGATTTCGAGACTAGACAATCAGGCCCCACCCTCATCAGAGGATTAATTGTGGCCTGATTCAACAAATAAACCGGTTGATGATGATGATGATGATGAGTAATGACAGAAGTTCCCTGAACTTACTCCATCCACTCCTAACTCTTGCAATCAGACTGACACAGGAAAAAAATATCAATCAAATCTTAAAACTAACATTTTTTTTAATAAACAACTTTTACAAAAAACTGATGATACACATGAATGACATTTCTCGACATTTTGCGGAATTGATAAAGTTATATCAGCTTTTCTTGAAAAGTTCTTTTAAAGAAATGCTAAGATTTTATTAAAATTGAGGAAACGAAGATGATTGAACTGAAATACAATGACACGATTAAAAAATTTTTTTTTTTAAACATAGTTCACCCCAAACAAGGCAGGCTGCCATTGTAGACGTAAGGGGCTACTGAGAATTAGGGTGAAAGTCCTAGGGGTAATCCTAAGTTGGGAGCTGTGCAGCGAGATATCTGTTTACATTAGTTTTAAATTTCTGCATGTCGGTACAGTCGGGGAAACATGGAGCAGGGAGGGAGTTCCAGAGGCTGACAACATGAGGAAGGTAGCTATTGAGGTAGAAGGCTCTCCGGCACAGTGAATGGATGGGACAGCTGATCATTGGATGGTCGAGTGTATTTACGCTGAGGGGGGCACTAGAGCAGCAAGTTCATCGTAGCACATTCCATTGAAGTACTTGTAAACCAGGCACAAGGATGCAACATTGCGGCGATGGGACAGGGGCTGGAGCTTGGTGGATAGTGAGGGCACTATTAAGTTGGCCACTCTTTTTTTTAACCATGTCTAAGTGGGAGAGACTAATGGATGGTGCACCAGCCCAGATGTGGCAACAATACTACATGCATGGGCAGATGGTGGCTTTGTAGAGATATAGGATAATGTCAGATGTTTCAGTAAAAAGCTATCTATTATATAAAGAAAAATATGGAGTACTGTTGTCATATTTGGGCTGGTGAATCTCTGTCCCATTTGAGGGTTCTTGATAAGGTGCAGAAACATATCTGTAATTTGATTGGCCACACCCTTTCTTCTTCTCTACACACCCTCTCTCACAGACGTGATGTTGCTAGTCTCAGTCTTTTCTATAAATATTATTATGGCATGTGTTCTTCGGAATTGTGTGATCTATTCCCTGCTTCTTTTGTTCCAGCTCGTTTGACTCGTTGATCTAGTGGTCTCCATCAATTTGCTATTTTGATACCTAACTGTAATACAACTTCCTATTCCAGTAGCTTCTTTCCAAGAACAGCAGACTTGTGGAACTCTCTTTCTGCTGACTGTTTTCCTCCTACCCATAACCTTGGTCTTTTCAAAACTAGGGCGAATTGATAGGTATCTCCTGTCTTTGCGATAATCATCTTTCATTCTTGCTAGCTCGTTACATCAAGTGGCTTCATGCGTTGTCTGGAGCGATTTCCATTAAAAAAATAAAATCGTATTTCTGGCTAAAACTCAGAAACTACCAAAGATACACTTATAACCCTTACATAGTCTGATTCAGTATGGCCCAGAGCTGGTTATGGTAACAAAATACAAGTTTTAATATCCAACTTGTTTACACTCTATACTTTTAGTTTCGTAACATCCTTGGCGGAGGTAATGTAGTCAGTCGAATTTGTCACTGTTTGTGTACAGCCTAAAAATTAAAGATAAAAGTCATGACGGAGGTTATGTTTTCGGGTGAGTTTGTCACTACGGTAGTTTTTGTACAGCCTAGCGTCCAAATCGCTGGACCAATCATCACCCAAATTAATCAGGATATTGGACATGGTCTACCTTAGAATATTTCTTAATTTTGGTATATCTAGTCATACTAAGGATCACTGTAAAAGTCAATATTTTTTATATAACTTCGCTTCTGTTCGTTATAAAGACTCGCTACTCGGCCCATATTTTAGCCAACGAAGTCCCGGTCTTATATGACCTTGACTTTGATTTCTGACAATGACCTTTAAAAGTTCGATAACGGTCGACAATTTTATGGAATTTAAACTTCCTTTTTATCCAAATTTGATGCATTGATCTTATGCTATTTGATAACAGTAACCATCTTGAAGAATTTAATCCTGATCAGATTGATAGGTTTTGAGTTATGGACGTTTCTATAGTATTACTTCAGGAATAATTTATACTAAATAGAGAAATAAGACCAATCGTCATCAAACTTGGTCAAAATATTTGTCATGGTCTAGCTTAGAACTGATTTAAGTCGTCAAGGTCAAGGTCAAGATAATGGAGGAAAAGGTGAAAGGTCACACTTTTGGTGATAATTTACGTTATGTTTTGGAATTTTTGAGATGAGGATTTGTATTATTCAGACTACCGTTCTCATCTTGGATGTTAGTTTCACAACGTTTCGGCCGATGTAACCTCCGATCTTCTTCAGGTGCGTCTTGTCGAACTCGGGAATCTGTACGTAATTTCAAACGGAACCCGTTACTTAATCCATGTGGGTAGCTTGCTGATGTTCGGTCAGCAGTCAGAGGTTAGAAGTCTTAATTTGTGGTGATGTGTTCGACGGATGGGATGTTACGATTATCTCTTTCTTCCTAAAGACGAAGACATGTCGGAAATCTTAAGTTTTGAGAAAAGACTTTGTGTGTCAATGAGATATTCGAAAGTTTTTCTTTTTTGCAGAGATAAAGCAACAAAGTGACTTTGAAAATAAAAAGACGACCAAAAAGAGGACAAGAAATAACAAAAACTCAATTGATAATAAAAAAAATATTATTTTATTAAAACCGAATAATTTTAGTTTTATGGACAATCCTCACTGTACAATTTGAAAAAAAAAAAAAAGGGACATCCATTATTGCCAGACAAGTTTGTTTTAATAAAAAGTCAACTGGACCTAAAATGAGTGAGTGTTTTTTTTAGGGAGGGTGGGGGTGGGGAGAGGGTGTTAAAAAGGAAAAAGGGAGGAAACAAAAAGGGGGGAGGGATAAATTTATTGGAAAGAAAAATTGGAGGCAGAGTTTCTAGGAACCCAGACAGGGACAGAAGGAGGTGGTGAAAAAATGTTCTCAAGAAGAGGGAAGGTTATTAATAAGAGGTGGAAGATTGTTAATAAGGAGTAGGTTGTCAATAGGGGATAGGTGGTCAAGTGGTAGGAAGGAGGAGGTTTGCCTAAAGGGGGTACAAGGAGGGAGGCTTATCTAGAGGGGGTAGAATGGGGGAGGCTTACCTAGAGGGGGTAGAATGGGAGAGGCTTACCTAGAGGGGGTAGAAGGGGAGAGGCTTACCTAGAGGGGGTAGAATGGGAGAGGCTTACCTAGAGGGGGTAGAAGGGGAGAGGCTTACCTAGAGGGGGTAGAAGGGGGAGGCTTACCTAGAGGGGGTAGAAATGGGAAGCTTACCTAGAGGGGGTAGAAATGGGAGAGGCTTACCTAGAGGGGGTAGAATGGGAGAGGCTTACCTAGAGGGGGTAGAAGGGGAGAGGCTTACCTAGAGGGGGTAGAAGGGGAGAGGCTTACCTAGAGGGGGTAGAATGGGGGAGGCTTACCTAGAGGGGGTAGAATGGGGGAGGCTTACCTAGAGGGGTAGAAGGGGAGAGGCTTACCTAGAGGGGGTAGAAGGGGAGAGGCTTACCTAGAGGGGGTAGAAGGGGAGAGGCTTACCTAGAGGAGGTAGAATGGGAGAGGCTTACCTAGAGGGGGTAGAAGGGGGAGGCTTACCTAGAGGGGGTAGAATGGGAGAGGCTTATCTAGAGGGGGTAGAATGGGGGAGGCTTACCTAGAGGGGGTAGAATGGGGGAGGCTTACCTAGAGGGGGTAGAATGGGGGAGGCTTACCTAGAGGGGGTAGAATGGGAAAGGCTTACCTAGAGGGGGTAGAATGGGAGAGGCTTACCTAGAGGGGGTAGAAGGGGAGAGGCTTACCTAGAGGGGGTAGAAGGGGGAGGCTTACCTAGAGGGGGTAGAAATGGGAAGCTTACCTAGAGGGGGTAGAATGGGAGAGGCTTACCTAGAGGGGGTAGAAGGGGAGAGGCTTACCTAGAGGGGGTAGAATGGGGGAGGCTTACCTAGAGGGGGTAGAATGGGGGAGGCTTACCTAGAGGGGGTAGAATGGGGGAGGCTTACCTAAAGGCGGTAGAAATGGGAAGCTTACCTAGAGGGGGTAGAAGGGGGAGGCTTATCTAGAGGGGGTAGAATGGGGGAGGCTTGTCTAGAGGGAGTAGAAGGGAAGAGATTTGCCTTGAGGAAGTAAAAGAGGAGGGATTTACCTAGAGTAGGTAAAAGGGGAAAGGTTTGTTAAAAAGGGGGCAGGAGGAGGAAAATTGTTAGAAAAAAAGATGGGATTTAATAATGTGGCGGCAAAAAAAAACAAAAAGGGGAGATAATTTACGTGGTTAGATTCTGTTGAACAAGAAAAACATCAACAACTGAGCATCAAGCGACAACAAATCCCGCCATTTTTTCGGCTCA
Source organism: Sepiola atlantica (assembly GCA_963556195.1). NCBI lineage: Eukaryota > Metazoa > Mollusca > Cephalopoda > Sepiida > Sepiolidae > Sepiola > Sepiola atlantica. Next base: position 15,927,480 of record OY744541.1, on the reverse strand, counting down.
GTTTTGGTTTAAAATTTTTTTTTTTTTTTTTTTTCCCCAAATCACAAGTTGAAGGAAATTCCCAATTTTTTTTTATATAATCAGTAAAGCAACAGCGTTTGTTATTTGTCAAGTTGTATCATTTCTAACAGAATGGACTGGCAATTCTTTTAAGTTTCTCTTGCATTTCAATTTTTGAAGATCGAAACTATGAAATGAAAATGTGTACAAAGAAATGTTTTAAATTGATGAAAAATGCAAAGAAAACTGATTTGAAATGACACAAAAAGGAAAAGTTGAAAAAAGTTTCTAAAAAAAAAAAATGTTACATTTTTTTAAATTTTAAATAAAGACTGTATTTTGTATTTTGTGTTTTGTGCGACTGGAAAAAAACTATGGCATCCAGACACAATATCCTTTAAACCTTTTCCATTTCCAGTAAAACAAAAAAATTGATGGGTAAGGAAAGTAGGAATTAAAATTAAAAAAAAAACAAAAACAACAACTTATTGTTCGACTTGTAGGACACACGATATTAATTATCTTTCTCGATTGGCAAAGGGACAAAAGAAATCACATTTTTGACCCAAAGAAATACAAACATGTCAAAGTACTTAGTTATTTGGATGTGTTTTAATGGAAGCAAATCATCCGAGGAGAGAGAGTGGAAGAGAGAGAGAGAGTGAGTGAGTGAGCTATGGAGAGAGAAAGATATGAAGAAAGAGAGAGAGAGAGAGAAAGCTATGACGAGAGGGAGAGAGAGAGAGAGAGCTATGGAGAGAGAAAGAGAGAGAGAGCTATCGAGAGCTATGGAGAGAGAGAGAGAAAGCTATCGAGAGAGAGAGAGAGAGAGAGCTATGGAGAGAGAGAGAGAGAGAGCTATGGAGTAAGAGTGAGAGAAAGCTATGGAGAGAGAGAGAAAGCTATCGAGAGAAAGCTATGGAGAGAGAGAGAGAGAAAGCTATGGAGAGAGAGAGAGAGAAAGCTATGGAGAGAGAGAGAGAGAGCTATCGAAAGAGAGTGAGAGAGAGAGAGAGAAAGCTATGGAGAGAGAGAGAGAGAAAGCTATGGAGAGAGAAAGCTATGGAGAGAGAGAGCTATGGAGAGAGAGAGCTATGGAGAGAGAGAGAGGGAGAGAGAGAGGGAGAGGGAGAGAAAGAGAGAGAAAGCTATCGAGAGAGAGAGAGAGAGAGAGAGAGAGAGAGCTATGGAGAGAGAGAGATGGAGAAGGCTAATGTTTACTCAGAACAAACTTGAAAACGTTACATGTCACCAAAACAAAAAGACATTTACTTTAGACAATAATAAATTCGTTTTCTGAACTTTATCTTGTACGCAGTATTAAATGCTAAAAAGATACCAACATCAATTTATATCAACGGAATAACAATTCGATCATTTTTGTAAAACGAAAATATGGAAGCAAAGTTATAAGAGAGGCACTGACGACAATATTATTTTGAAAAGAATCCATGAGATTGGAGGAGAAAACAGCAGCAGTCAACCGAAGACATTTTCACAGATTTTTGGCTTCAGGATTGCATCACAAGAAAACGATGGAAATTCACAATTTATGAAACCCAATTCAAAATCAAATAAAAGAAAATTGTTAACAACAATTAAAAAAAAAAAATGTAAATGATTTGATTTTTAACAAAATCTGGATCGATTTGGAACTGGATTAAATATTTGTTTTGATGAAAAACATGTCAGTCAGTCTTGGGAGACATCATGCAACTGAGTTGCAGGAAAAAAAAAAACATCTTTAGAGGCTAACAAATAGATTGCCATTTGAGTGAATTATCCGCAGATAAAATTAGACACGAGGGAATAGAATCCAACAAAAGCAGGGATTCCCAACCGGGGTCCGCAGAATCTTTACGGTGACCCACGAAAAAATTCTTTTTATCTAGTTTCTACTTATTTTGTTTTATTTATTAGATGTATGCGTGTTTAATGTAAATTTTCAAGATTTGATTTTGGATTTTATGTCATGAATCTAACAAAATTGATTCAGTGTTAGTTTTTACTAATCTTGAAACAAATATTTTGATTTAAAAAAAAAAAATGATATATGCATATATGGGGTTCATGGATGATAAAATAATTCTCAGGGGGGTCCACATGCAAAGTAAGGTTGGGAAGCCCTGAACTAAAACAATAACAACATTGTTGTAAGATTTTTTTTTATGAAAAACGGCCATTCTGACTGGCTCTAATTTTGACAAATTTAATTTTTTTTAAATAAAAAAAACAAATACAAGAACTGAAATGTACATAAAAAAAAGCAAAAATATAAAATTTCTAAATCAGGTTTTCATGAGTTTATACAAGATTTTTTGTAAAAGTTTTGACCCTTTGCCCTCACACTGTCAATAGAAAAAAAATCAATTCTTTTTTTTTGTCATAGGATTGATTACACATAAAACCCCTGAAAATTTGTGGAAAAATAAAAATTTTAAGCATAAAATATGCTTTAGAGTGGGGTTCATTTTACTATATAAATTTAACATAAAATGATCACCTGGTGGTTGAATACATAACATAGGACAAAACGAGTAACCATTTTTTGTATTTCTAAAATGGGTGCTATTCAAAAAATTATTTTTACCAGAACTACTAGTACATTTCATTTTTTTTGTTTTCGTATTACACCCCATTTAAAAAAAATATTTTTAGTATTGCCAGCGCAAACTTAAGATTAGTTTATAAAGACATGTTGTTTTTTTTTAAGGGTCCTGCTATTTTTTTATACTAAAAAAAAAAAAAAAAAAAAAAAAAAAAAATGGGTACTCGTTCTGTCCTACGTTATGTATCTAAGAACTGAGTAATCAATAACTTTCTGGTCAGGAAGCGTGTGATCATTTTACGCTATATTTATCTCATTTTTATTTTTCTGTTGACAAGTCGAGGGCAACATTTTACGTTATTTTATTTTTTGCACAAAAAAGTATTTTGTCTTGTTTTGTTAAACAACTTCTTCACCAGTGGAAGCCTAAAAAAGTTGGTGAAGATTTGATATGTGCTTTATGGCCGACACAAGCGATTCTCTGGCTTTAAAGGACGGCATTTTGTTTCGCACTAGTTTCACAAGAAAAAAAGAAAAGATATTTGACCGATAAAGATGTTTGGTTTCTTGCGGAGTGACTAACTTATATCTTGTTCAACTGGTCATTATCTTTGTTTATGGTGAAAAGGTTAAGACGATGTATGAAAAACCCGACAGTGACCACCACCGGAATGGAAGCAAGCAGCAGAAATGAAGGACGGTCAGTCCTCAGCTCCTTTTTAGTTGTACGCATGCACAGCTTATAAAAAGAAAGAATATTTGTATTACGTGTATTGACGAGGTCCAAGCAAAGTAGTTTTATTTGTGTCGAGAAAAACGTGGATTCGATTTAGCAGAAACGTTTGGGTTTTAAATTTCAAAGGAAAAGAAATGCGAAAAGCTGATACTGCAAAAACGTGGATTCGATTTAGCAGAAACGTTTGGGTTTTAAATTTCAAAGGAAAAGAAATGCGAAAAGCTGATACTGCAAAAATTAGCAAAGACAAAAAGCAAAATGATTCGATAATCCATCGCATTAACCCTTACCCTCGCGTGACTTTTGACCTTGATAAGTGCTTACTCAATAATAATATAAATATTATTATTATTATTATTATTTTTTTTTTTTTTTTTTTTTTTTTTTTTTTTTTTTTTTTTTTTTTTTTTTTTTTTTTTTTTGTGTGTGCGTGTATATATATATATATATATTTGTATAATTGGGCAACATTCTTTCTTTTATGCATGTTTGATTAAACAGAAGTGGCAACTTCTGCTTATTCAGCTTTTGATCCGTTTTTTCTAGTCTTCGTACGACGACGGATTTGATGTTATAATCCAAGAAAAAAATCTCCGTATTTTATGCGAACGTTTTCGACCGACATCGGTCGTCTTCATGCGGTTGCAAAATGAAATAAATTGGTGAATCTATCAAGAGGGCGTTCTTTTAAATTATTTCAACAGCACTTCAATACACCTTCAATTTAAAAGAGCGCCCTCTTGATAGATTCACCAATTTATTTCATTTTGCAACCGCCTGACGACGACCGATGTCGGTCGAAAACGTTCGCACAAAATACGGAGATTTTTTACACTCCTTGGATTATAACATCAAATCCGTCGTACGAAGACTAGAAAATACGGATCACAAGCTGAAGAAGCAGAAGTTAGCACTCCTGTTTAATCAAACATGCACATATATATATATATATATATATATATATATATATATATATGAGAAAGGAAGGATGAAGGTAATCCGACGTAATGGGAAATGAAAAAGGAAAAATCAAAAGATGTTTTTTATGTATTCATCAACGTTTCGTCTTTATTTGTAAGACTTCCTCAGGGTGATAATTTTAAGAAAAATGTCATGCAAGTACATGAAAATATTGGGTTGACATGATGGGTTAATGAGAAGAAGTGGTAGCCACTATTAGGAGCACAGGACCTTTTTCATTTCCCATATCTATATATATATATAGTTTGTATGATTGTTGGTTCATAGATATTAATCCAATGATGCTACAGTGTTTATAAGATAGTGCTCAATAACAAGTAGAGCTGTATTTTAGTATAATTTTTTTTATTTATACAAACATTTTTGGTTACATATGTGCATACATGTTTTAGCTGTGACTTTATTTAAAGTCCAGCTTCTTCAGGCCACTTTATAGAGTATATTTACTGTGTGGCCTGAGAAAGCTGCACTTTGAATAAAGTCGTCGCAAATGTTTTCATAACCATTGCACCAGAAAAATAAATGGAGATGAAATAAACCCATTTCTTTTAGATTAAAAAAAAAATAATTAAATAAATAAAAAATAATAATAATTTCACAAAATTCCTTAGTAAATTATGTAGAAAGTAAAATCTTTGTAAAACTGTCCAGAATCAGTTAGCTATTTGATTGAATTTTAAAACCCTATGTCATGTTTCAGAATTTTTTAGATGAGGATTGATAATTTGTATTATTCGGACTACTGTTCTCATCTTGGATGTTGTTACGGTGATCTACCCTGTTGTGTCACGCTATGGACTTTTTCCGACACTACGGATAGCGGTGGTAACAGAGTCGCTATCCAGAAACTGTCTTTGGCAACACACGACTTCTGCAAATACATGCCTTTCTCAACTATCTTCTTTTCGGCCCTTTAAGGCCACAACAGATGTTATTTCCACAACGTTTCGGCCGATGTAACCTCCCACCTTCTTCAGGTGTGTCTTGTCGAACTCTGGAAATCTTTAATAAATCTCTTAATAACATCCAAGACGAGAACAGTAGTCGGAATGATCCAAAGAATACAAGATGTTATCATTCTAAAAATGAGTCATAGACAAAACATCCAAATTTAAGGGCCAGACTTATTTGACCTTCAAAAAGAGCTTACAAGGTCAAACCCCTAAAAAAAAGGTAACTACAACAAGAAGTAATATTCACTAGCACCATTCTGTCGATACTGGTCAACCAGCGGTGGAGAAGAAAAAGTGGCTTTAATACAAATTACGTGTAGCGGAACATTCGAGTAGCACCATGAGACGAGGACTGGCAGCACCATTTCTTTTGACGAATACGAATACAACACGCGGACAAACGACTACCGTCACTCACGCCACTATCGTGTGGTCGAGGGGGACTGTAAACCCTGCACCACAGGACATGCACCCACCTAAGCATGTACTCGGCTAAGTTTGTAGATTCACTTCTTTAAGAAATTTCGGCAAATCTGGTCGGAACCATTCTGGCAGAGATTAGGTTTAAACTAAAATGGAAATCAAAAACAGGTTGTTGTTTTTTTTTAGATTTAAAAATAGATTTTATATTCGAAATTAATAAGTTTAATGTTTGAATTAAAAAGAAGAAAAAAAAACAGCAAAAATCTGGAGAAATTTTAATAAAATTGGTCTTCCTTTATAAGAAGACATTTTTATTTGGAAAACAATTCATGATGTAATAATGTTGATATCTTTTTAATTTAGTCAGTTCTGAGACCCATGAATTTGACTTTAATGCATTGTCGAAAAATTGATATTACAATTCCTAAAATAAGATGAAAAATAAAATAAAAAAATAAAAAATTCTAATAAATAAGGAAATGTATGTAGGAAAAGACATAAAAATGTCAATTATTCTCAACCATTTTTTTTGTTATTGTTTGTGGAATGAATACATGCATCAGATGGTTATGCGAAGAAACCCCCCCCCCAAAAAAAAAACAAACAAACTCTGATTTTGACTAAAAACCGAGAAACTCTCATTTTCCTTTATTTTAATTTTTTATATAAGAAAAAATATCGGAAGACAAAGAATTTTCTAATTTTACACGAATGTCTATTTCTTCAGAATTGTATAAAAAAAAAAATGTAAAAAATGATGCACATAAAAAAAAATTACACAAAAAAAAAAAAAAAAAAAAAAAAAAAACACAAATAAACCAATTTTATCCAAATTGATTTATTTTCCGTGATAAAATGACACATCTTAATCAAAGTTTTGAATAATCCAAACACTGGAATTTTGCCGTATTTACACATTTTGCCTATTGACCTTTTTTGTCCAGTGTGTGTGTTTCTTTGTGTTTTTAAATCTTTTTTATGAGGGGGAGGGGGGGGGATTAGTGGGCATCTCATTCTTGAAAGAGAGAGAGAAAGAGAGAGAGAGAGAGAGAGAGAGAGAGAGAGAGAAAGAACGGGTTGGGGAGGGTAGATGTCTAAACGCTGCAGTTCTTTTTTTGTGTATACTCAGCTGCATGTATACACCCCCTCTACCCATGTTGTGAACGAGAGTGGGGTGCGGTGGGGTGGGGTGAAGAAAAACACACACACACAACCTTTTCAGCCAGTGCTATACAATATGCTGCCTTGTGAGCTGATCAACATCAAAAGACTCCTGCTGTACACCGGGGGGAGGGGGGGGGCACAAAGAGGCATTTTTCTTTGATTCTTTAAGCAGACAAAAAAAAGAACAAAAAAAAAAAACAAAAAAAAAAACCCAAAACATTCGATGACAAATAAAATGAAGAAAATGGAACATGATTATAAATAATGTGTACCTGTATAGGGAGTGTATGCGGCATATATATATATTTTTTGTTTCATTTTACTTCAGTCGAAGTTCTCAGAAATCAAGGAACCCCTATATGAGATACATTGATATCCGAGTGTTCAACTAAAGTTCTCATTTACTTCTCAAACGTTGAGTTGGTGAAAAAGTGAAGAACATTAATTTTCCTCTCTCCAATTGACCAGTTAACTATGCTATAGTATATCTTTCTTGTGGTCTCTTAGTCTTACCGGATTTCAGGACAAGAATTCATCTAGTCTGGTGGAGTATCCAGCTAAGTGCTGTTACTTGGGGTAACATCACTAAGAGAAGGTGCACCATTCCTCGTATGAGCCAGTGTATAGCCGTGTCGAGGGGGATCTTATTTGGGCTTCGAATACTATATTATTTTGAATATTTGGTCAATGTTTACTTGTAGGGTGAAGTATCCTCATGTCAGGTTGTCCTGACAAACCCTTGTACAGAGAGACCGAAGACACTTGAGGACTTGATCTAGTAGGTAATTCTAACCCTATATATGTGTGTGAGTGTGAGTTGTGTATATATACATTTGTGTATGAACAAAATTCCTAACTAGCCACCGGTCCCAATTTTAGACTTGCAATTTAAAAGATTTTTCTTTTCTTCTCACTCAGTGGAGACTTACACAAAAGGATGTGTAAGGTCACCATAACATCGACTGAAGAACAGGTACACTTGGTATCTTTAACCCTGCGGACTGAGTTTCCATGAAACCAAAAGAACTGATCACATTAATGTTTAGTGTTCTTTGAAATCAAAAATATATGCTCTTACACGCGTAATTGAGCACTCTGATCATTTCTCTTATACTAAACATACAAAATTGCAATATACATTTATATATAATATAGTTATCCGCAGACACATGTTTCGTTGTCTCTATGACTCATCAGCGTGGGTAGGTGTAGCAAGATTGAAAACCGGGACCTCAGCAGTGGTTGGCGTCTGGTACTTTCTTGACTGAGCAAACAGAACTACTACTAGAAGTGGGAGAAATTATATTGTATTTTAAATGAAACCACTCATTTACAATATATATATATATATATATATATAGTAAGCTATGAAAATATATTTATGGCAATTAAGCTACATAGAGGCTCACGCGTTTCATCCCCGGAGGGGAATCTTCAGGCTAAAATGCATGTAGTTATTGTTGCCGGGTGTTTTTATATACACGGCTAGCTAGTTAACCAATCAGATTCTTTGTTGTTCTCTCAGCCAATCGTTGGGCTTCCCACGAACAAAGGTGTGGTTAGTGTTACTTTCTATATCCTGTTCTATTGTTCTGTTTTCTATAGATTGGCTTATATCCTGTTTCCTTTATTGTATCAATATATATATATATATAGAGATAGAGATATATTGTGTGTATTTAGGCACCAATTTTCTTATTCAAGCAAACATTATTAAAAATAAAAGGACTCTTCTGTCTGGTTATACCTTTTTTATCTTTTCAATTCTTCTGATTTTTTTTCGTGTTAAAAATCAAACAAATTGATAAAAGATCCGTATGTGTTACGTATGTTTGACTACATTAGCCATTACTTAAAAAATAAATAAATAAATAAATAAATTTAAAAAAAAAGAAGATTTAATTCATCCACGTCTTCTTTGAACAATGTAGATGTTCTTTTTACGTGCACGTCTCTCTGATGTATTTAAAAAATTCTCTCATTTCACCAGCTTTTTAGTCCATTTTGTTTCCTGAGAGCTTTTTTCTATATATTTTGATCATACAAAATATATAGTAACATATCTCTTGGGATTGAGTTGTGTTTTTTAAAAAAGATATCGAATATGAACCAGTTCCCGGGAACTTCGCGTCGGTAGCGTTCGGGGATGTTACGTAAACACCCGAGAGATGTCGAGGCAATTAGCTAACCACCTGGCAGACGACATGGAAGGAATGTGGCGTTAGATCATCGAACACGCAGACTGATTGGAATAATTTTTTGAGGGGGGTCTGCGAAGACCATTTGTTATAAAATCCTCATCAGATCAGAGGCCCAGTGTATACGGTTGAGATAGACAAGTCTCTGTTTAACCCTAACCCGACTGATTAAAAAACACAATATCAAAAAACCCCTACAAAAACACAAAAAAAAAAAAAAAATTATTTTTCAGTTTTAAAAAACACAAAAAAAAAACCTACATTTTAAACCAGTTGACTGAATACAAAAAAAAAAAAAAAAAAAAATAATAATAATGTATTTAGTAACAATTGTTTAGCATTGGTTTGTTAAAAAATAAAATATAAATATTTATTAACGGTGATTTCGCTGTTTTGTTCGTTTTTTTTTTGGTTATTTGCTATCTTTCTTGAAAATTAAACTGAAAAAATACGACGCAGCAACGTATCAAAGTTATCGTCTGTCAACATTCGCCTTGGCATCTCTCGGGTGTTTACGTAACATGCCGAACGCTGCCAACGCAAAGTTGTCGGAAACAGGTTCATATTCAATATCAGTACCACAAAAGAAAAACCAATCCATTTTTCAAAGTAATAAATATACACATCTTCAGAGGGGAAACAACTTGTAGGTTACTAGAAAAGTCTGTGAATATACAGTAAAAGAAGTTTCAATTATTATTTGAAAAATTGTGTTTTTTCTCATTGGGCGAGCATCAGCTATTTCCTGATATTTTTAGGCTGACGTATGATGTAATTCTATTCCAACTGTTAAAAGAATGTCATTGTGTAAAGACAATTTTAATATGAGAAACAGTTCAGAATAAATTGCAACAGATTAAGAAAGCTAGTAGAATTTAAGAGATTCTCTTAAGATCCCGCTTCTTCATGTCTTGAATAGAAAATGGTACATTTGTCACGATGAAAACCAACAACAATGGATGCCTGACAGTCGGTGGTTACTTTAAAAACCGGATTTATAATCTAATCATAAACTATATGTAGCTATAATCATCTCCCGAAACAGTTTTTCATGGTAAACAACTGATGATCCCTTAAAATAGTGTTAGAAACAAACTAATATAATAACTGTAAAAAATAAATTGACTTACATGAGTGATTTTCCACTGAAAGACTTGGGACTATAAGTTTTTTGTTTTTTTTTAATATAGTTTTAATGGTTGAGAAACTTCCGAGACTATATATATATATATATATATATATATATATATATACATACATACATAATTTATTTTAGTTAGAAACTATACATTACAGTGTCTGTTAAGTGTACCAAGGTTTCATTGTTACGGACAAACAATCTCTGTGTTAGAATATGTATAGTTTCTAAATAAAATAATTTACATTAGCTCTTGTAGAACATACAATCGAGCACTTTATGGATTCTTTTCAACATTTTTATATATATATATATATAGGATTAGATAAAGTGAAAGAATAAAATAAGGTGCGAATCAAATTTTATTACAATTCAAAGTTCAAGCAAAGTAATTGAAAGTCCTTAACTCATGAGTTTTCAAAGAAAATCTTCTTTGAAAACTAATGAGTTAAGGACTTTCAATTACTTTGCTTGAACTTTGAATTCAAATAAAATTTGATTCGCACCTTATTTTATTCTTTCACTTTATCTAATGCTTTATCTAATGCTATTAATGGTCATTTTTATCCGGATGTTCACTAATTAAAGATATTAGTTGCCTCATATCTTTTGTTGTATTAACCATATATATATATATATATATATATATATATATATATATATAAAAATATATATATATGTGTGTGTGTGTGTGTGTGTGTGTGCAACCCTTAAAACCAATAAATTGCTAATAATTATTATTATATATATATATATATATATATATAATACTTACCATAATTAGAAATTTATTGGTTTTTCCTTCTGAGGATAAGAGTAATTCTTTGAAAATCCATGGATTAAAGGTCATTTTATTAATTCCTTGATGATTTTAATAAATTTGTGAAGTATGTAAATTTACTTTTTTTTCATCATTTCAATATTTCATATATATATATATATATATATATATATATATAATTAATTAATTGATCCCTTTAATAGTGTATATTCATTAAGATTAACTATAATAAATATTCAAATAATATAATTGTTTGAGAGAAATTCTTGGGTTGCTAGCGGAGTGGGTCTGATGATTTAAAACTCAAAACCTGCAATGAAACCAGTTCATCACTGATGAGCGACTTTGGAGAATCTACAAGATGATGCATGATCCATGGAAAACCAATGATGCCTTTTATAAACCAAGATTTGTTTGACCATGCACCAAAGTTTTTATTTTGTATTGGGCCTAGAAATTGAACTACAAATTTTATTGGACAAGGAAAATTTGAAGCAAGAAAATGGAGACACAAAATGCGGAAATTTGAAAATGCCAACACAAAGAGGAAGAAATTTCCTCAAATAAAAGGAAACTTTGGACTGAAATGATTATTGATTACAAAAAAAAAAAAAAGAAAAAAAAAGAAGGGTTTCATGAGATTTTAAGGTTCCAAAAGTTACAAGGTTTTGTTGAAGGTTATACAGCAGGAGACTTCATGAACATTCTCTGACAAGATTAAATGAAATGGTTTGTGCTTATGTACAAGGCTGGCTGGCGATCTGTGGTTGTCAAGCAAATCTTGTTAAGACAAGGGGGGAAAAAATCAACTTTTTTACACATACACACATACATACATACATACATACATACATACATACATACACATCAAACTCGTGGGTCAAAATACATATTCTCCCAGAATGCTGTCCAAGCTGTAATAAAATGGATCTTGTCCCTTGTCATCGACTACCACAGATGCACATAATCTGATGCAGGTTAAATTTCAACGGACTGACAGACACGCATGGACGGATAAGAGAAGACCGTCTTTTTTCTATCAGCCCACATGAAGATTAAACTTCGCATAACAGACCCAGAAATTTATTTACAAATTAGAACAAGTATAGAACCAAACGCTTTTGGTTTTTACTTGAAAATTGTTTTGCCAAAAAAAGAAAAAAGAAAAATGCTGCCAGTAATAGACGCATACATGCACCCATTATTCATATATATATACATATATATACACATACATACATAGATATATATACATATATATACACATACATACATAGATATATATACATATATATACACATACATACATAGATATATATACATATATATACACATACATACATAGATATATATACATATATATACACATACATACATAGATATATATACATATATATACACATACATACATAGATATATATACATATATATACACATACATACATAGATATATATACATATATATACACATACATACATAGATATATATACATATATATACACATACATACATAGATATATATACATATATATACACATACATACATAGATATATATACATATATATACACATACATACATAGATATATATACATATATATACACATACATACATAGATATATATACACATATATACACATACATACATAGATATATATACACATATATACACATACATACATAGATATATATACACATACATACATATATACATATATATATATACACATACATACATAGATATATATACATATATATACACATACATACATAGATATATATACATATATATACACATACATACATAGATATATATACATATATATACACATACATACATAGATATATATACATATATATACACATACATACATAGATATATATACATATATATACACATACATACATAGATATATATACATATATATACACATACATACATAGATATATATACATATATATACACATACATACATAGATATATATACATATATATACACATACATACATAGATATATATACATATATATACACATACATACATAGATATATATACATATATATACACATACATACATAGATATATATACATATATATACACATACATACATAGATATATATACATATATATACACATACATACATAGATATATATACATATATATACACATACATACATAGATATATATACATATATATACACATACATACATAGATATATATACACATATATACACATACATACATAGATATATATACACATATATACACATACATACATAGATATATATACACATACATACATATATACATATATATATATACACATACATACATATATACATATATATATACACATACATACATATATACATATATATACACATACATACATATATACATATATATACACATACATACATATATACATATATATACACATACATACATATATACATATATATACACATACATACATAGATATATACACATACATACATACATATATATACACATACATACATACATATATATACACATACATACATACATATATATACACATACATACATACATATATATACACATACATACATACATATATATACACATACATACATACATATATATACACATACATACATAGATATATATACACATACATACATAGATATATATACACATACATACATAGATATATATACACATACATACATAGATATATATACACATACATACATAGATATATATACACATACATACATAGATATATATACACATACATACATAGATATATATACACATACATACATAGATATATATACACATACATACATACATATATATACACATACATACATAGATATATATACACATACATACATAGATATATACGTATATATACATAGATATATACGCACACATACATAGATATATACATATATATACGCACACATACATAGATATATACATATATATACGCACACATACATAGATATATACATATATATACGCACACATACATAGATATATACATATATATACGCACACATACATAGATATATACATATATATACGCACACATACATAGATATATACATATATATACGCACACATACATAGATATATACATATATATACGCACACATACATAGATATATACATATATATACGCACACATACATAGATATATACCTATATATACGCACACATACATAGATATATACCTATATATACGCACACATACATAGATATATACCTATATATACGCACACATACATAGATATATACCTATATATACGCACACATACATAGATATATACCTATATATATACGCACACATACATAGATATATACCTATATATATACGCACACATACATAGATATATACCTATATATATACGCACACATACATAGATATATACCTATATATATACGCACACATACATAGATATATACCTATATATATACGCACACATACATAGATATATACCTATATATATACGCACACATACATAGATATATACCTATATATATACGCACACATACATAGATATATACATATATATACGCACACATACATAGATATATACATATATATACGCACACATACATAGATATATACATATATATACGCACACATACATAGATATATACATATATATACGCACACATACATAGATATATACATATATATACGCACACATACATAGATATATACATATATATACGCACACATACATAGATATATACATATATATACGCACACATACATAGATATATACATATATATACGCACACATACATAGATATATACATATATATACGCACACATACATAGATATATACATATATATACGCACACATACATAGATATATACATATATATACGCACACATACATAGATATATACATATATATACGCACACATACATAGATATATACATATATATACGCACACATACATAGATATATACATATATATACGCACACATACATAGATATATACATATATATACGCACACATACATAGATATATACATATATATACGCACACATACATAGATATATACATATATATACGCACACATACATAGATATATACATATATATACGCACACATACATAGATATATACATATATATACGCACACATACATAGATATATACATATATATACGCACACATACATAGATATATACATATATATACGCACACATACATAGATATATACATATATATACGCACACATACATAGATATATACATATATATACGCACACATACATAGATATATACATATATATACGCACACATACATAGATATATACATATATATACGCACACATACATAGATATATACATATATATACGCACACATACATAGATATATACATATATATACGCACACATACATAGATATATACATATATATACGCACACATACATAGATATATACATATATATACGCACACATACATAGATATATACATATATATACGCACACATACATAGATATATACATATATATACGCACACATACATAGATATATACATATATATACGCACACATACATAGATATATACATATATATACGCACACATACATAGATATATACATATATATACGCACACATACATAGATATATACATATATATACGCACACATACATAGATATATACATATATATACGCACACATACATAGATATATACATATATATACGCACACATACATAGATATATACATATATATACGCACACATACATAGATATATACATATATATACGCACACATACATAGATATATACATATATATACGCACACATACATAGATATATACATATATATACGCACACATACATAGATATATACATATATATACGCACACATACATAGATATATACATATATATACGCACACATACATAGATATATACATATATATACGCACACATACATAGATATATACATATATATACGCACACATACATAGATATATACATATATATACGCACACATACATAGATATATACATATATATACGCACACATACATAGATATATACATATATATACGCACACATACATAGATATATACATATATATACGCACACATACATAGATATATACATATATATACGCACACATACATAGATATATACATATATATACGCACACATACATAGATATATACATATATATACGCACACATACATAGATATATACATATATATACGCACACATACATAGATATATACATATATATACGCACACATACATAGATATATACATATATATACGCACACATACATAGATATATACATATATATACGCACACATACATAGATATATACATATATATACGCACACATACATAGATATATACATATATATACGCACACATACATAGATATATACATATATATACGCACACATACATAGATATATACATATATATACGCACACATACATAGATATATACATATATATACGCACACATACATAGATATATACATATATATACGCACACATACATAGATATATACATATATATACGCACACATACATAGATATATACATATATATACGCACACATACATAGATATATACATATATATACGCACACATACATAGATATATACATATATATACGCACACATACATAGATATATACATATATATACGCACACATACATAGATATATACATATATATACGCACACATACATAGATATATACATATATATACGCACACATACATAGATATATACATATATATACGCACACATACATAGATATATACATATATATACACACACATACATAGATATATACATATATATACACATACATACATAGATATATACATATATATACACATACATACATAGATATATACATATATATACACATACATACATAGATATATACATATATATACACATACATAGATATATACATATAGATATATATATATACATACATATATATACATACATATATATATACATATATATACACATACATATATATACATACATATATATATACATATATATACACATACATATATATACACATACATACATAGATACATACATACATACATATATATATATATATACATACTAAAAAAATACCCATTCCAGGACAGCTAAAATTAATTTCTCAAACAGATCAGTTTTTCACCACTTTTATGTTCCGTACGAAGATCAAAATCAATATATAATGCTACTAAACCTTATGTCTAGTAGCCTTATTTCAATTTTGATCAAAATCCATTACATGATTGTGATTCTAGAAAATGTCTAAAATTTAAGGCTTAAGCTTAAAGGGGCTTAAACACCCTTAAATTCTTGCTTAATTGGTGTTTAAAGATCATGGATAAAATTTAATGGTCATTTAAATACTCCAAAAAGGCAGAAATTCAGGGAATATTTATTAATTAATGTCTAATTCATACTGTTTCAATTTCACAAAAATCAGAGGTATCTGAATTTCTATAAAAAGCTCTAACCCACTTTCTACAAAACTAAATATAGCCCACATTTTCCACCCTTACAACGAGCAGCTGTGTTCCAAAATAGATAATGATTAGTTTAAGAGTGAATCCTGTACATACAAATATATAAACATACCTAACTTTATATATATATATATACTTATATTATAGGATAATATATTTTTTGTTTCAGTATTTACTTCAACAGTGCTCAATACATGAGTAGAGCTTACTAATAGCATAAAAATACAGTTATTTATTCTACGTGGCTGAGAACATAAAATATTCACAAAGAGAAAAATGAGACTCGTACAAGATTCAAACCTGTGTCTACGAAGAAAGGCCATCTTTAGCTGGCGTTGTTTTAACCAACTCAGCCAATGAGATTATGGTTAAAGAAAATCAAATTTTTACAACTCCAATCCCGGCCTTGTGAATGATATATGCCTGTTATTTTTTATTTCATCATTAACCCATATCTTTTCAAATATATGTATTATCTAAGCAAATATTAGTGTCAATCAAAAGCTTTGTACACAACATATTGTCGGAAACAAAATATAAATAGCTGTAAATTAAACTTTTCTGACAGCAATTGTATCTCTTTCCCCTTCTCTTTTCTTTTTCTTTTCCTCGCCCCCCCTTTCTACCCCAGCTCATATATATAAAAGATAAAAATAAGAAAATAGTAATTTCTAACGGCAATCATATTTTAAAATCGGTCACATGACTTTTATTTCTTTCTCCTCTTCTTTTTTGCTTGACTTCATTCTCCCTGGAATTCAGCAACCAGGTTGAATCAAAAAACAATTTTCTGCCTGATGAGACCTCAGCTCTTGAGAGCTGTAGATCGATAACATCGACATGCCAGTGTAGCAGACCTTGTACATGTTTGAATAAAAGCATTCACAATACAGCTCTATATTTTTATTGAGCACTCTTTTATAAACCCGGTTTGATTCCCTTTGGATTTCTACCCTGTGGATTTTTACCCTACCTGGATTACTATATATATATATATATATATATATACACACACACACACGTTTCCGACAATATGTTGTGTATACAGCTTTAGGAGAGATTAAAAATAGACATTCACCTGAATCCCCAGTACAATACTCCGACTATCGGCGAGTTCTATCGGATGTCTTAATGTTTACGCTCGCCGTTTTTAGTGTTAAATATAACTTAATTTCTCCGTTATCACGTGACAATCTCCTGTGGCCTAAGCGAACGTTTACAGATTCAATGTGTCTCTGTGAACCGGGTTTGTACCCTGTGAGCATCTGAGATTGTTATTTCCCAGCGCTGATGAGAGCCGTAAGCTCGAAACAACGTCGTACGTAGGTAAAATATTAAAAATATAATTTAATATATATATATATTATTACCTTATATATCTCAATATAAAATTATGTGAATAATTTTCAGTAACCATTTCAACAATGTTCAATGTCATACTGATTCATACTAATATACGTTTTAAAGTACATCTTGATAATATTAATAAACTCAAAATGTTATACTTACTAATATATATATATATATATATATATATATATATCGATGCAATGTTCCTTTCAATAGTAGAAGACTTTACGACGGCTGCCTTTAAATAGGATTAATTTCTCGCTGATTTACAGAGTTGTTGACAACGGCCGTGTGGGCTAAGATGTTGAAATTTGAGTTTGAAATATAACTTGTGTTCTGGGGTTCGAGTCCGGCGATTGGTGTGAATAATTCTTCTCTACACTGACGATTCCCGTAAGGATGAAACGTATACGTATGTAGATAAAAACAAATATATATATATATATCCAGGAAAGTTTGATTAAAAACTATCTCTCGACACTTGGAAAATCACAAGAGTAGAAAAAATAATTTTTTAAATATATATGTAAAAAGAAAACTTTAGTTTTGAATCAAGTTTGCCTGGATAATGACTTGCTACTAAAATATACTTATATATATATATAAAATATATATAAAATGTGTTTCCTTGGTGAAAAATGATGAATTTCTTCACATTTGAAAAATAAATAACCTTATGGGAAACAATTGCATTTGAATTATAGGTATTGATGTAATTTTTTTTCATATTTCGGGGAGTCCTCTGTCCTTTTTCAAAAAAATGTATTTCTTAATAAAAATGAATGCGTAACTGGATATCGGACACATTTAATAGATTTTATTCCTTTTTGTTTAGTTTTTATGATTTAAACGAATAAATTCATCATTTTTAGTTGAAAAACACATTATATAATAAAAGCATACGCGGATTAATTAATCATATCACACAGAGAAACTTTTCAATAATGACTGCATTTTTCTTCAGTGAAAAGTCAATTATTTTCTAGAAGTAGGAGAGGGGATGGAGTGGAAATATAGCTATCTGTGGAGGGGGTGGGTGCGTAGGAAAGGTGATGCCATTATAAAGAAAAGGGGGGGGGTACTGTACACAGATTGTAGAAATGGGAAACTTTTTCATGACCAGTTGTTGTTGTTGTTGCTACTATCTAACCTTAAAGACAATGTATTTATGAAAAGAGACTGTTTTTAAATATCTAAAAATCCGGAAAAATAAAAAAAATTATAACACAGGATTTTTGATTTAGTTTCATTCATTATTAAAAAAAAAAATAAAATAAAAACCCTGCAATGTCCACGTTTCAGTGAATTAAATTGACAATAAAAAAAAAATGCTCTTTGAAATTTTGTGATAATTAAAAAAGTTGCTATGTGAATTCTGGAAAAAGGGAGTGGATGGTCTGTATAAATAAATGCCTAGCACTCTAAACCCAATTACAATGGGTTTTTTTTTTTTTTTACTTATCAAACCTTCTCCAAAGTTATTAGGTACCGGGGCTACTTTGATATTGGGGGCTACTATGATAATCCTATGTCAACCTGTATTTTTCACTTTTAACTTATGAACCTTGATTTGTCTGACCCCATAATCTGTGCTGTAACATATGTATGGTACAACTAAGCCAGTACAAGAAGTTTTTGGAAATGCAGTTGATGCTTGAAAACTATATTTTACTCGAAGAGAAAACATCATAAAAGCGTGGACCAAAAATGACTTCAGGAACAGCCGTTTCATCGCACAATCTTGCTGATTCGCATCCGTCTACATTTGGCGGAGAAAATGCAAAAGTGCTAGTAATTATTGCAGCTGTGTCTTGTCATCTTTTTCTGTTCCGAGGGATTTTTACATGTCTTGTTACAATGTTGTAGGTATTTATCTACCTCCCACGGCAGTAAAATGTGACACAAGGTCGGAAAGTGGGATTAGATAAGTCAGCACCATAGAGGAAGAGCACTTATGACCCTCAAAAAATTGCCTGGGCAGCCCCGTTGGTATTCCCCGGTAGGGGCGCCTCAGGCGATTAGCAATAAACTAACCCCTTCTCAAAGGGTGAGAAGGCAAAGCCTGGGAGGGTGGACCTCCTAGAACTGCACAGGACAAACCCATAGACCGGCGGAATGAAGGCCCGAAGGCCAAGACGATACCGGTCTATAGGGTGTAGTATCCATCAGAACAGATACTACACTTTGATCTTGGCCAAAAAAGTAAGGTTATAATGTTGTATTTATTTACCTCCTCTCCAGGTTAGGCACAAGGCCAGTTTTATCTTACTCCCACAAGTAAGATGTGACCCAAGGTCGGGTCGGGAAAGGTGGGTTTGAAAAGCCAGCGCCCGAGAAAGTGAGCACTCTGGCCATTAAAAATTGCCTGGGCAGCCCCGTTGGCATTCCCCGGTAGTAAGCAATAAACTTACTCCTCCCCAAAGAGGGGAGGCGAAGCCTGGGAGGGTGGACCTCCTAGAACTGCACATGACCGACCCATAGACCGGCGTAAATCAAGCCCCGAAGTCCATGACAATACCAGTTTATGGGGTGCAGTATCCATCGGAACATGGTAATGCATTATAAAAGTAGCCCTGTGGCAGGATAACCCTAATATTTTGACATAAAAAAAAATGGATACTGATCCAGAATACGACCCAATCTCCGGCAACTTCGCGTCAGCAGCTTTCGGACAGGTTATATAAGCAACCGAAAGATGCCGAAGCAATTAGCCAATCAGCTGTCAGCCTCCTCCAAAAAACAAAACGTTCAGAAGTAAACAAAACAAAAAAAAAAGCAGATTTTTGACCAGTTGACATTTTATTTTCTTAAAAGATTTAGTTGAAACTTTTATTAAAAAACATTGATTAATAACTGTTGTTTACCTATGTTTTGTTAGTTGTATATACAAAAAAAACTTTATTAATTTGAAACTTTTCTTGAAAAAAAAAAATAAAATTGTTTCATATATTTAAACATACGGTGACGACAACGCCACATTTTGACTTTATCATCTGGCAGTCTTCGCGTTGGCTTTTTCTGGCTGCTTACATAACCTGCTGACGCAAAGTTGCCGTAGATTGGGTCGTATTTTGGATCAGTACCAAAAAATTGTATAATAAAAAGTTGAAATAATTTTTTTTCTTCACCTTTTCGAGAAGATCAAAATCTAAATGCTATTCATTCAGGGTGTAGGCTTTTTGTGCAATGAGAGCGACATATTAGAAACAAATTCCCCAAAATCTATCATAATAGCCCCGGTCGACGTATGTGTTTTTGTTGGGGAGGGGAGGGGGTGAAGAAACTGGTTTCTAAAAATTCATTAATAAAGTTTAAATTAGGAAAAACTGAAATTTAAATAAAAATGAGAAACCAAGGAAAAAATATTGGAAGACATTTTGTGGTAAAATATCGTCCTTAAAAAAATATTTTATCTCTTTTTTTTTTTTGGCTTAAAAGAAAAAAAAGAAAAAAGTGCAACATATAATTATTTTATGTTTTTCTATATAAATTCAGAAATTTTTATTTTGAAAACTCTACAAGTTCTCCAATTTATTAAATTCTAGAATCAAAATTGTAGTTATGAATTGCATGGATTTTTACAGGGTTTTGCAAAGTGTTTGCCGCCCATCCCTGCTTCAAATTCTATTTTTGTAAGAGTGTCCCCATTAAAATAAACATGTTTTTAAATGTTGAGCAAATAAAAAAATGATTGAAGATTTCAGCAACAAAAAAAAACTAAAGCCTTCATTTTAAGAAGACGTTTAGTTAATAATGTATATTGATAGAAATGATTCCTTGTTTATATAAAAGAAAAAAGAACAGTAAAAAGTGAAGTTTCTGTCATGTTGTCTTAGGGGAAAAAAGGTTAAATGAAGAATTCTTATCAAAAATTTAAAAAAAATTCAGAACAAAAGTCAAGAAAAACATTCAACAAAAATAAATAAATAAAATACAGAAAAGTAAATCCCTAATAGACAAAAGAAAAGTTCTCAAAGATGAGAGTTTATTTGTAGCGATTTTAAAAATAAAATTCTGGGAGAGAAAAAGAGATGGCGTAATGGTGGGCATCACTGACTGAGGAATCATGAAAGTAAAGTTCAAATCCTCCCAGATCTGTTATGGTCACGAATGAAGAAATAATCGTCTCAAGAAACATGAACATGTGTTTTGTCTCCAATAATTCATAAAATAGCAAGAAGGTCTCTACAATAATGTCTTTAAAACAAGTATTGTGATTATACAGAGATTACACGAGAACGAAAAAACAGAAAAAAAAAAAAAAAAATGTTGATATGCCATAAAATAGACTGAATGAAAGATAATTATTTTGTTATTAGAATTTAAATACTTATTACGTGGTTGGTTAAAAGCATAAAAATAAAAAGATAAATTGAAATAAGTTACAGGATGAAAAAAAGTTTAAAGTTTTTTTTTCTTTTCTTTTTCTTTTTAGAAGAGGCGATTGCTATATCCAATCAAGAAAACTAGTTTCTCTTTTGTGATTGGATAAAAACAACATCCACCAGAGAGAGAGAGGGGGAGAGGGAGAGAGAGAGAGAGAGAGAGAGAGATAGAAAGAGATAGAAAGATGGAGAAAAAGAGAGAGAGAGAGAGAAGGAGAAAAAGAGAGAAGGAGAAAAAAAGAAGAAGAAAGAGAGAAGGAGAAAGAGAGAAAGAGAGGAGAAAGAGAGAAAGAGAGAAGGAGAAAGAGAGAAGGAGAAAGAGAGAGAAGGAGAAAGAGAGAGAAGGAGAAAGAGAGAAGAAGGAGAAAGAGAGAAGAAGGAGAAAGAGAGAAGAAGGAGAAAGAGAAAAGAAGGAGAAAGAGAGAAGAAGGAGAAAGAGAGAAGAAGGAGAAAGAGAGGAGAAAGAGAGAAGAAGAAAGAGAGGAGAGAGAAGGAGAAAGAGAGATAGATAGATAGATAGAGAGAGAGATAGATAGATAGATAGATAGATAGAGAGAGAGAGAGAAAGAGAGTTTATTTTTGTGATTAACATTTTATCACCATTTTCATGATTTGTAACTTTCATTTTATTTATTTGAACAAAAAATAAATAAATAAATAAACCAGAAGTGAAGATTAAAAACAGTGTAAATTTGATCTGAAAGATTAGAACAATCTGGATTACAGTTGCAATCACAATAAGAATGAAAAAGATCTTGAAAAACTCTGGTGCGCTCTCACGTAAAAAAATAAAATATTTTATAATTAAAAAAAAAAATCAACATAGGTTGCATGTGTTGAGGGCAGATGAGTGTGTTGGAATGAGGAGAGGGGGGTATTTGCATTATTTCAATTTGGGAGCTTCAAAATGGACGAATAAACTAAGAAAGTGAAAAGAACGGTTTCATTTTTTTTTATACTGATACATGTGAATCTGGCAGTGAACTAGTGATGTGCGATAAAAAAAAAAAAATCATCTCTTTAGACAATTGAAAGCAGTTAACGAAATAAGGTTATGGCCTTAGATTTTCAGATGATCAAAGGTCAGTGAGAACGAAAAAAAAAAAAAATTAATTAAAAGTAAAAACAGAGGGTCACAAATGTCTGTGAAAAATTGAAAAGAAATTCTGAATTACAATTTGAGGTATTTTCAAACTATACAAAATGAATACACACGAAATAATTATGTACAAAATAACAAGAATATCAACCAGTTTTGAACATTTTGTAAAGATGTTTCATAAATTCAACATTGATTAAATAAACATGTAATTCGGGAATTTATTCAGTCTTCCTCTTTAGAATCGTAGTGTACGTCTATCACATGAAGACTAAGTTTTTTTCCCCCTTTTTCATACCAGCTAGTCATAAGCATTTTAAACGAATACAAATTGTGCAAGGGGCAAAAACGACTGATCTGCAACATTTCATCAAGTGTAAATTACAACATTTCTTCTATCTATTCTTTTTCTAATATATAAAATAAAGTCAGTCGGATTTCCAACTTTAGATCTACATAACTTCTATCCTAAAATATCAATATTTTATTCTGAATAGTCATTTCCTTTTCTTTAGTGTTGGTCCATGTTCTTAAGAAAAAAACTTAATTCGATTGGACTTCTTTTCAAATAAAATTATTCCGACTTGAATATTTTGAACAGGGAGGCCATCTTTCTTTTCTGCAGCAAATGTCAACTTCAGATGGAAGCCATTTTTTATATCAGCAGCAAATTTTGCTACTATTACAGAATAGTAATACTAATACATTTAAAAAAATTTTTTTAATACTAAATAACTGTTCAAAATTCATATTTTCATTCAGATAAAAACTGCTGTAAAAAGAAATAGGTAATATCGGAAAACTTTTAAATTTCAATGTTGAATTGGGTCACATGACATCATTCGTAAACGTGTCTTTATTTCTAAGCATAACTCAAACAATGTAAGAGAGATATTATAATATTTAAGTATTAAATATGAATTAAGAGTTATCAACTTTACGCAAGTATTTCTTGTTCCATCTCTTCTCTCTATCAGTAACATTATGTGACTACTTTTTTTAGATTTACTATTAATTTAATATTCATTGAAATAAAATAAAAATACAGAATAAATAATTTTTTTTCTCTGTATAAGTTTAAACATGTGCAAACAAATTAAAAACTAAAATGACTTCACTGTATCCTGGGCAACGCCAGAGAGGTACAGCTGGTAATTCATAAAACTGCAAAGATTGCAGATGAGAAATTATGGTAATTTGACACTTTGGCAATAACAACCAGGGTTGCAGAGTTGGTTGGAAGGTATAAGGTTCGACTCAGACTTCTAGGATTCCCAAAAATATCCGACTCCTTATTTCAAAGTCTTTCAATATTCAGTAATAATTGGAGCGGGATTAAAAAAAACCTGACTTTGACTCCGAGCATTCTCATGAGTTTGACTCAAGACTTCTTCCAAAATCTCTGACTGACTATAAGGCCTGACTCCGAGAACTCCCCAAATTCTGACTGATTCCTTATTTTAAAGTCTTCCAATATTCAATAATTCCTAGCATTCTTCCAACTTCTTCCCTTATTTTGTCTTTTAGGCCTCACATTCCATCGGCGATATTTCTAACAAAGGGGAAAGAATTGCCGTTTTCTGGGTTGGAATCTATCCATCTAACACTTATTGTTGGCTAGTTTTTGACCTTGTTAAAGTAGTTTTCTTTTTTTAAGCTCCTTACATCAAGTGGCTTCATGCCTTGTCTGGAGCGACTTCCTTAAAAAAAAACAACAACTTCCAACTCTACAACCCTGATAACAACCACAAGTGACAAATCAGTTCAACTTTTAAAAAGTTTAAGAATACAACCATTTTTTTTTTTGGCGGTGGTGGTGGGGGGGGGGAATTTTGATTTCCTCAAAAGATCCATTCTAAAAATAATTTTGGAACCAACTAGTTTTTGCAAAAGATTAGTTCACTGTCAAAATATGAAATCTTTTCACAATCAGTGGACAACATAAAAACAACCCAACTCAAGTTCATATCTATCTACATTTACGAAAGGCCTTTTGCATTTAAATCTGCATCTCAGTCTAAACATTAACTTAAAATGAAATAAAAACTTCTCTAAAGACAAGTTATATTAAGAAAAAAGTTTATTAAAAACTGCAAAATTTGTTAGTAAAAGTTAAATCTTATTTGAACTAATAGCAAAAAACTGAAAAGTTTAATAAGCCGATTGTTACAATGCATTCAATATCGGCCAGGAAAAGTTTCGGAAATGACAATTTTATAGTAAGAAAAGCATAAAATTACATGAACAAATTTTGTTTTGTTTTTAATCACTTTCATGTTTTACCGAAGAAAAAGACAATTTGGACGATAGTTTGTGCACAACTTTAACAAAATGTAACAACTTCGATGAAACAATTCAGTTTGAAATTAAAAACTTTACTTTTTAGAAAGTTTCTGGGCATTTAACAGCAGAGAAATCGAAAACAAAAATTATACAACAAATAACTTTTACCAAACAAAAAATTCAAAAAAATTTCTACCAACCTGCATAGTTTTACAGTTCTGAAACTTTTTTAATTTTTTTTTTTTTATTTCAGAATTTATTTCAGATCCTCAAAGGCTTTTAAAAAAATATGGCTGAACACATGTGGACATAAGCTCTGAGATACTGCAACTTATTTTAAAATAAAGAAAAACTTTAAAACAGTTTCAGTAAGTTAAAAATATGCAGAACAGTCGAAAATTAAATTTTAAATGCATTTGGTAACAGTCATTAGTTGTAATTTTTTTTTAATTTTCGAATTCTCGGTTGTTAGCTAAAAGCTACAACTGATGATGGCCATGCTGAATTGTTAGTCGATAAACAGGCAGGTATCGACAAAATCTTATATTGAAAGGAAAAAAATCTAAGCAGTTTCAAAATTTTAGAACTATGCAGGTCGGTAAAAAAATAAAATTTTCTTGCATTTGGTTAAAGTTATTTGTTGTACATTTTGTTTGTTTTCGAAATGCCAGTTTCTGTAAAATTATTATTTATTTGAAGTAGCTCTAACAAATAATCTAAGATTAGCTCTACAATTATAATAAATTAGATTTTGATGATAAAAAAGTATTTTTATTATTTTATATTCATAGAATAAAAGTGAGCTTAGAATCATTCAGTTAAAAATTCCAATTCTATAAGAATTTATTTTCATAGTTAAGAGAAACTAAAAAATGAAAGGAATTTCTTTAAAAAAAAATTAAAAATTAAAGGAATTTCTTTGAAAAAAAAAAAACAAATGAAGGGAATTTCTTTGAAAAAAAAAAAAAATGAATGAAGGGAATTTTTTTGAAAAAAAAAATGAATGAAGGGAATTTCTTTGAAAAAAAAAATGAATGAAGGGAATTTCTTTGAAAAAAAAAAAAAATGAATGAAGGGAATTTCTTTGAAAAAAAAAATGAATGAAAGGAATTTCTTTGAAAAAAAAAAAAAAATGAATGAAGGGAATTTCTTTGAAAAAAAAAAAAATGAATGAAGGGAATTTCTTTGAAAAAAAAAAAATGAAGGGAATTTCTTTGAAAAAAAAAAAATGAAGGGGATTTCTTTGAAAAAAAAAATGAAGGGGATTTCTTTGAAAAAAAAAAATGAAGGGAATTTCTTTAAAAAAATGAAGGGAATTTCTTTAAAAAAATGAAGGGAATTAAAAAAAAAATGAAGGGAATTAAAAAAAAAAAAGAAAAATTAAGGGAATTTCTTTAAAAAGAAAAATTAAGGGAATTTCTTTAAAAAGAAATTTAAAAAAAGTCATTTATAATTGATTTTAATAACTTGACAGATTGGTTTATTCTTAACACTAATTTCCTGCCTTTCTTTGTTAATTTTTTCCCTTTTACAATTCAAATAACTTAAAAAAAAAAAAAACAAATAACAAGAAATGTGAAAGTCACAAGCAAGGCAATTTAATTTTTATACAGTAAAATTTGGCTTGACTGGATACTGACAACCATAATGTTGGATGACAACTTTAGCAGCATAGAAGCCGCATTTCATACAGTCTTCAATGGAGCCTCCTAGGACCAACTGTGACAAGAAACCTCCAACAAAGGAATCGCCACAGCCATTTGTGTCCTTGATCAGATCAGAGCCTATTGCTTCAACCGAATATTCCTTGACCTTACCAAGGTGTGCAATCACAGTTGGCTGCCTTCCCTGAGTAAAGATCACAATACGTTCCCTTTTCTTATTAGCTTTTGGCAAAGCTGCCACCTCCAACGCCATCTCTTTCAGATCAGTGGATGTTATTCCAACCAGTGGGCAAAAGACGGCTGCTTCGTCGCTGTTGCCAAACAAGATGTCAACATAGGACATTAGATTCAGTTCAGGGTCAGCGAATATACCACACAGAAAAGTAGCGTGCAAGTTCATGACGAGAGTTTTATTGGTTTCCGCACAATGATGTGAAAGCGCTAAGACCGATTTTTTGCTTACAGGAAGAATAAAACCTCCGGCATAAAAACATTGAGCCGCTTCAACTAGTTTCCAATTTTCAGGTTGCTTTAAGAAATCAACGCTAAAACACTGCGCAGCCCCAAGCTCAGTAACCAAAGATCGTTCTTCTCCAGTGATTATGGCACCACAAACACCAGTCTGTAAGCCTTCGTGCACTTGGTAACGTACATTTACTCCAACATCAACAGATTTCTTTTCCAAAATGTCCGCAAATTTATCTTTACCCACACCTCCAAAAAAAGTGGTAGCTCTCGGTTTTTGCAAAAGCCATTGAGCTACACGCACGCTGTTCAGAGTCGCACCCCCCGGCAAATATTCCGTCTGATAGTTATGCACCATATCTTCGAACAATGGTTGATGTTTCTCTTCGGCTAGAATTGCATTGTTGGCAAGCAAACCATACTTGTCCAATAAAGCGCTATCAGGGCAAACGACAGTTATGTCGAGTAATGGGTTGCCAAGACCCAAAAGGATCCCCTCGGTGATTTTGTTAGCCATTCCAAAGTGGAGCTCTCTCTGAAAAAAAAAAAAAAAAATGTATAAAGTTATAAATATATGTATCAATTGGATTATTCGGACTATTATTCTTATCTTGGTTGTTATTTTCATAACGTTTCAGCCGGTGTAACCTCCGATCTTCAGGTGTGTCTTAAAAAGGCTTGAATATTTTTGTTAAATTCGAGAACCTATACAGAACTTTGAACTGGATCTTTTATTTAATCAACGGGAGTAAATTGTTATCATCCCATCAGCCATGATGGCGATAACTAAAAATAACATAATTAATAAACACTTCTGCCCGGTCATGGCTGACGAAACGAGAATAATCTACCCCCGTGGATTAAATAAAGGATTCAGCTTGAAAATTCCTTAGAGGTGTCCAAATTTCATATAAAGATTACCAAGTTAGAAACGATGCACCTGAAGAAGGACGGAGGTTACATCGGCAGAAACATTATGAAAATGACATACAAAATGAGAATAGTAGTCCAAATAATAAAAATTATCAATCCTCATCTAAAAAAATGTTATAAATGTAATTATAAGATGTTAAATCGTGTTATAATTTGAAAATCAAAAAATATTTAAAAATAATTTGTTCAAAAAATAAAATCATTAAAATTAACCTTAAATTAAAAAAGATTCTGAGTTTCATTATCTTTTCTTTTAAGAAAACTATACATATTGCTAATTTTTTCAAACTTGAATACATAATTTATTCAAATGTCACAACAAAAATTCAAATTTTTCAATGAAAAAAAATGTTCACAATCTTTTTAATTGAAATAAAATGATTTGACAGAATGCAAAACAATCGAAGAAATAAATGAAAAGAAAGACAAAAGATGGACATTTGAGATGGATCTATTGAAGCTGGAAACAAAACAATTCAAAGATCCATTTTCTTTGAATGTTATGTCATCATTAGCCGAGTTTATCATTTAAAAGTTAATTTTAATAAAACTAAAACTTTATAAATAAAACAATTTTAATTTTATTGCCATTTTTAAAAATTTCATAATTAAAAAAAAAAATTAAACTTTCAAATTAAATTTAACTAAATTTCGGCAATTTGAATTCATTTAAAAAAAAATAATATTTTCATTTTCTAACAAAAATATAATTGAGATTTCACAAAATACTATATTATTTTTATAAAAATGTAATTTGCCTGTATGTGAAGAAACCATCTGGATATATTGTGTTCTCTATGACAGACCATAGTAATTTAACAATGATGAAAAATGGTACTCCGATACAGAATGCACCGCGTTTCCGCGACTTCGCCTTGTCAACGTTCGGGCAGGTCTCAGAAACGCCCGAGAGTTAACAAAACTATTAACCAATAAGATTGCAGCAGCCACTAGACGATCAGGTTGCAAGCAAACAGACGATAACTTTTGGAAGAAATTAATTTCTATAATCTGCAGCGCGTTAAAAAAAAAAATTAATTTCTACGATCTGTGTCACAGTATCGCATTGAATCTCCCGAAGGACTCATTGATTTCTGTCAGCAAAAGAATAAACCTAACCCTAAACCAAAAAATATTAAAAAGAAAAAAATACTGAAAAAAAAAAAAAAAAAAAAAAATGAAACCAAAAACAACAAAAAACTAGAAATTGGTTAAAAACTGGTTTCGTTGTTTGTTACATAAAAAAAAAAATCATCTTTTGAAACTTTTTGGTACACACACAAAAAAAAACATTTTATTTAAAAACATTTGACTAACAATGGTTCCATTGACAAAAAAAATAAGCATCTAATTAATAACAGTTGTTTAGCTATGGTTTGTTCGTTCTTTATTTTTATACATGTATTTTACTTTGATTTTCTTCGTCTGAATTTATCGTTTGGCTGTTTTCGCTTCGTCAGCTCTCGAGCGCTTCCGAAACCTGCCCAAACGTTGACGCTGCGAAGTCACGGAAACGCGGTGCGTTCTCTATAAGAGTACCTGAAAAATAACCATAATCTGTTGTTTATTGTACACTGGCTTAACCCTAACCCTAACACTGGCCTAACCCTAACCCTAAGCTAACTTATTGCAAGGGGTTTGATAAAATGATATTTTTTGTTTATTTTTTATCATAACATTAATATTTTATTTAAATTTTAGAATTACTTTTCATTTATCAGTTCCTGTTAAAAAATCAAGGTCAGACAGAAATTGTGTTGTAAGGGAAATAGGATGGTGGTGAAAGTAAGGAGTGGAATTATGTGAGGGTGAGGGTTAGGGTTCATTCTTGAAATAAAACTCATGTGACCAGTCACTCAGTCATCCTGCTCCTATTTTTTTTTTTAGGAAAAAAAAAATCTAAGAAAGAATAACTTTATTAAAAGTTGTTTTTTATCTAAAAATTAAAAAAAAAAAATTAATTTAATTTATTTATATCTATAATGCTTTAAACATAATGGTTTTTCTTGGTTTGAATTGACCATCGATGAAAAGAAAAACCTAAAAGGAATCTTTGCATTAATATCACATGATAAAAAAAAACGTGGCGGGGATGGGGCATCCTTGTTTCTTCTTTGCATGTGCGTTTTAAAGAATTTAAAATAAATAAACGGGGAAAGAAAAAAAAATTTCTTTTTTTTTTCTTTAATTAAAATAAAAACTAAGTAACTTTTAAAAAGCAAACTTTTAAAATATTAAAATGATTACAAGGTAAAACAGAATTAAAAAGCCAATTTTAAGATTATTTTAAATAGCAAACAAAGTTAGTAAAAACAATTTGAATTGAAGAAAAACTGATTTTAAGTAGAATTTAAATTTGAAAACGGCAAGAAACTTAATTTTAAATATTGTTGGAATTTAAAAACAAAAACTTTGATTAATATGTTTATTTTCTGAATTCCTTACCCCCACCCCCACTTTTTATTAGAAAATAATTTTTTTTTGTCACGTATTATGAATCCTACAAGAATGTCAGCATTCTTTGATCCATATCAGAACTATGTTCCATATGGAAATATGAAGAATAGTGTTTATCCAGAAGTTTTGGTTTGATGCCAAAACCGTTTTATTTTATCTTCAAATGTATTACATCTTAAAAAATTAAATAAAGGAAACCTTGAAATCAATAACTAAGAAATCTGCTCATTATATTGAAGCGATTAGATCCCAAAATTATGATACTTATCCAGATTAGGACCCAAGTTAAATCTGGTCAATGTTGGATATATCTGTTAGTTTATAATTAAGAATACAAAATTCAGTGCTTCTGCAGTTTCACAACGACATGTTAGGCCTCGCTTTAAAACAAAAATAGCTAAAGAAATGTATAAACTTTGTTATGTACTTACGTTGTAGCTGAAAAAAAGACTGTACACCAAAAATTACGCAAATTCATCGAGTATTTATTAAATAAAAAATAAAAAACGATTTCGATCGGTCGTCACCAAATTGTATCATAACCCGATTTTATCATTGAGTTATCTCCCTTGCCTAAACTGTTTACAAAATGTCTGCCGATACATAAAATCGTTTTTTTTTCTTTTTCTCATAATTTAATAAATACAGGATAAATTTGCATAATTTTTTCTGTACAATCTATTTGAGGTTAACACGTAAGTACATAACAAAATTTATACATTTTAAAAAATATTTTAATGTCATTGTGAAACAGCAGAAGCACCTAAAATTTAATTAGAATCAATTGATCTATTGATTTTTAAGGAATGTTTAGTGTAAACAAAGTATAGTTTTGCCGGATACGTAAGTATATTATATAGTTTTCGTGTTCTTTTATTTTGAACTGCCATATTCCAGTTGTGTATTAATCGAAAACAACCACCGACACTTCAAATGATGTTGCAATTAAAATAGTACCGACCGATCATGAGATGAAAAATTGCTCAACACCCACATTTGAAAAACGACAGAAACCGGATATTATAAAGAAAAGCCTATTTTGGGATTAGTCGGACTACCATTCTCATCTTGGTTGTTATATTCACAACGTTTCGGCTGATGGTACCTCCTCCTTCTTCTTTCGTTTGCTTCACCGTTCACTGTTAGATCATCAGCTCGGTTGAGAAAAGCCATGCTAATGTTTTGTTGTCTAACACAGCTATGCCGGCTTTGCCGTTGGGTGGTCGATATTTAAGGCATGACTCGATGATGTGGTCTACTGTCTGTTCAGAGTGACCACAGTCGCAGACAGCCGATACCCTGAGTCCCCATCCTTTCATGGTCACGGTGAAACGGCCGACACCTGTCCTGAGGCGGTTGAGCATTGTCCACTGCCGGCGAGGGAGGTCCATGCCTGGTAGGTTATCCGGGTCCTCCCCAAATCTGTGCAACCTTGATTTATCTGCTGCCTGCCATTCCTCCGTCCAGCAACGTTTCAGATTCGTTTTGTGACGTCACCAGGTGTTGAAAGAAGGAGCTGGTGGGCATGCTCCGAGAATGGGCGTCGTGACTTCAGGCGAGCTCGTGGAGGGGTCTCTGTGGCGAGCTTGTGGAGAAGGTGGTCCTCATCGATAGTGGCCCACCTTCTCCACCTTCTTCGAGTGCAGCTTTTCAAACTTGGAAGCCTTCTAGTCAAACTTGGGTTGGCAACCTGTGTGAAATTTCAAACTGAACCCTTTGATTGATCCATGGTATAGATCGTTCGCAATTCGTGTCAATCATGACCAGGTCAACCATGTTAATTTTATGTTATTCTTACTTATGATCGCCTGTCGTAAGGCTCGAACTTTTAATCTTCAGACAAAAATTAAATCCTTACTACAGATAACTAAGAATAATAAAATGGTTGACACGGAACAAGAACAATCAACCCCCATGGATTAAATGAAGAATTCACTTGAAAATTCTGTACAGGTTTCCAAGTTCAACATTAAGATTACAAAGATACACCTAAAGAAGGTTGGATGCTACATTGGCTGAAATGTTGTAAAAATATAACAACTAGTGATGGGACGATTTCAATACTTTTCCCCAATACCGATACAATTACCGATTCTGTTCAAAATTCCCAATTCCAATACAATTACAGATTCCCATTCTTGTAAAATCTCTAAATATTTAGCTATAATTTTTTTTTTTTTTTTTCGAATTACCATAAAAACCCATGTAATATGTGCATATATTTTCGCAAACATAAAAATACACTTGTGTGGGGTGATCTATAGATTTTCGTTTTGCTGATAGTTTAAAAATCAATAAATATTTATTATTTTATCATTTGTACGAGCAATGGTAAATTACGTTTTAAACAAAAAAACAATTAAAAGAATTGTTTTTGGCATTGGAAAATAGGCACAATTTTTTCAGATTCTGATTCCGATACTCCAAAAAGTTAAGATTTTTCCACTTCCAATTAATCGTCCCAACACTAATAACAACGAAGGTGAAAATAGTAGTCTGAAATTATCAATCCTCATCTCAAAAATTCCGAAACAACCCCATTTTTGTTTCTAAATAAATGAAGAAAACGTTTGCTTTCAATGTTTATAAGTTTTTATAATAATCTACAGGTGGGGGACAACTTGGTATTTAGGTTTCTATAAAAAACGCCAGGAAAAGAATTGATAGCGTAGCATGAAAAACAAAAAGCAACAACAAATTAAAGTTAAAATGTTTTTACATAAAATACGAGAGATCTAAAAATGTATCGAATTGATTGAAACAATAATTGAAAGCTTCAAGACAGAACGACAAATGAATGAGTCAATTACGGACAAGATAAAAGAGAAATATTAAAAAGGTTGGCCATATTTTTTTTTTATGAATAAATATTTGAAATGATGTTAATTTTAAACTAAAACACGTGAGTAATAATTTTTAAAAAAAGCTGAGAAAATGAAGTTTATAGAAATGCATGAAGAAGAGTAGAAAAATAGTTACCAAGTTATAGGTGTACCTAGGTGTGTTGTGTAAGAGAAAGTGTTGTGGCAGAAAAGAAGATAGAACAAAAAAAAAAGTACTGGATTATTTTCTTCTTCTTTTTCTTTTTCTAATCTGGTGATAACATATAGTGTTCCCAAATGCATTAATATGAAGAATATGGCTACCTGCCAATCTTATCCTTCAAAATGGTAACAGCGATGTTGACAAGTTTTTTTTTTGATTAGCAAGTACCAATCTCCATCCTGAGGCATCGCAGGAGGAAGAAGAGATGCAGTGCTGTCATGATATGCAAATGGTAAGATGGAAACAACTAGGAGGACACCACACATAACACTGAAAATAGCTAGAAATATCTTGTTTCCTCATCAGACATTAGAAAGTGATCTGCTTGTGAAAAAACAAGAAACATGAACAGTCGCAGAGCCGAGAATGTTTCACGTTGACAGAAATGAGTGGAATTCAAGAGGTTTTTAAACGGAAGCGATTAAACGCATTAGATCTGCATGTTAGAGTTATGCAAGATTTGCAGCACAAAAAACTAGGAAACAAGAACAAGAAAGTCCGACATATCAGATTATAGAGAAAGGCACTTTGTTTTTTTATTTTTTTATCTATGAAAAAAATAAGCAGCTTTTTAAACAAGAAACAAGTTGTCAGCGGAAGATTGGTGAGGTGATGGAGGTGGGGGTAGGGAGAGTGGGTGGGGTGCGGGCGATTCCATCAGAGAAAAGAAGAAAGCATGGAAGAGAAATGCACACGAGAACAGATTTTGATTTTTGAAATTAGTAAAGAGAAGGATACGATAAAGACTAATTTCTTGGTGGACATATTTTAAAGTGATTTAGCAAGAGAACTGTTCAATCATCGCTTGCCGAAGTCCAAAAATGCTGAAAGACACAGTGAAGACACAGAAGACAGGGATAAAGGAAAATATGTATTAATTCTGTTAAATTGAACAATAATACTTAAAAGTCTTACAAAACTAATTATGTTTGCGGCTTTAAGAAGTCCAACTAATAATAAAAAGTTATTTAACGTCCAAGAAAATTAGACGGCCCTCAGAATTGCTCAGGTTCCAATTGTTGTACTCAAATTAAGGAGAATTTTTCCTTACGTGTTGTCAGGACGGGGTCACATTCAGAAGAGGGAGGATAAGGGCTTTTTTGATTCAGCCAACCCAAATTAAGTGTCTGTTGATTGGTCAAGGAGAATAGTCCTGGCCAATCAAACAGGGCCTTTTTCAGAATCGGAGGGGATGATGTGATGGACAAGAAGAGAATTATTTTGGAGGAGAAACGGAGCTAAACCCCGACCCTTTTGTTTTTTTAATGATTTAAGTTGAAATGAAGTGAAACATTACAGATGTATGTTGATAAAGATAAAGCTCCCTCATGAGGAGGAAAAAGGTCTGTACCGGAGGAGTGAGGTGTGGTGAATGAAATCTTAGCGGAAGTATTTTGTGTGTGTGTGGGTGTGTATGTATATATATATATATATATATATATATATATATATGTATGAGAGAGAGAGAGAGAGAGAGAGAGAACATTTTTTAGATGTAGATTGATAATTTGTATTATCCAGACTACTATTCTCATCTCGTCCGCAAAGACCCGTAGCACAACGGATAAAAGTGCTAAGTAATAAGCAATTCTACGTGAAAGTTTTCTGGAGGTTGAAAAATACAATTACGAATTACTGAAGACTTCTACCCGATCATGGCTGATGGATGAGTGTCCGCTCTATCTCTTTTTTTTTATACTTTTGTTAGCTCTCAGAAATCAAGTGGCCCCTTTTCAGGGGCTAACACTTGATTTCTATATGAGATACATAGATATCCAAGGGTTCAAGTAAGATTCTCCTCTACTTCTCAAACGTTGAGTTAGTAAAGCAGTAAAGAACACTAATTTTTTTTATCCCCCAATTGACCAGTTAACTATGTCTATCATTATTGTGGTCTTTTCTTGGTCTTGCCAGATTCCAGGACAAGAATTCACCTGGTCTGGTAGAGTATCCAACTAAGTGTTGTTACTTAAGGTAACATCACTAGAAGGTGCACCATTCCTCATATAAGCTCATGCATAACCGTATCTAGGGGGATCTGTGAACTGGGTTCGTGTCCTTTGACTGTCTGAGATTGTTATTTCCCTGCGCTGATGAGAGCCGAAAGGTCGTAACGACATCGTACGTAGGTAAAATATTAAATATATAATTTAATATATATATATATATTATTTTTTTTCTTTTTAAAAAGACGGCGGAGAAAAAATTCTCTTCTTTCTCCAGCTTTTTTGTTCATTTGCTTTTGACACCTGAGGACGATTCGGCGAAGAATCAAAAACGTTTGTGAAACCTATGGGACATTTATTAATTTAAAAAAAATTTTAATACTAAAAAAAACATCAGAAAAATTGAAAAAATAAAAAAGGTATAATTAAACAGACGAATTCTGTTATTTTTAACAATGTTTGCATAAATGAGAAAATGCTGCCTAAATACACACACAATATATATATATATATATATATATTTAAATAAATTTTTCGTGGTACAAAATTTAATAACGGCGAGGAATACGGACATTTGGGACATTTTTGGGAGGGTAGAATGAGATTAAACAAATATAAAAACGAGAGAAAACGATTAAAAAGAAATTAATTAATGTACTGAACCGGTTTTCGTCCACACTCATCAGAGTAAAACGTGGAAGTGATTAAATACGACTAAAACCTAAAAAAATATTGTAATGAAAACTAGTAACAAGTTTAGGAGAAAAGA
The DNA here is from genome assembly GCA_963556195.1 of Sepiola atlantica. Taxonomy (NCBI): domain Eukaryota; kingdom Metazoa; phylum Mollusca; class Cephalopoda; order Sepiida; family Sepiolidae; genus Sepiola; species Sepiola atlantica. The sequence continues at coordinate 15,889,636 of OY744541.1, read as the reverse complement.
ACAATAAAAAAATGGGGAGGAGAGTCACAAATAGCGCCGAATGTGCGTCGACGTACACTAGTGACTGGTTTTCTGTCATAAGTAGATCGCATTCTCTATTCCACCTCAAAGTTCTGGAAGCCATATATATCAAGTCAATCAAACCCTCCCTTTGTAAACAAAAGGAGTGGCTTTTAGGACTTAATGTGATCAACTTGTGACTCTCCTCCCCATTTTTTTTTTTTTAAATTTCTTTCCTCCTAAACTTGTCACTAGTTTTCATTACAATATTTTTTTAGGTTTTAGTCGTATTTAATCACTTCCACGTTTTACTCTGATGAGTGTGGACGAAAACCGGTTCAGTACATTAATTAATTTCTTTTTAATCGTTTTCTCTCGTTTTTATATTTGTTTAATCTCATTCTACCCTCCCAAAAATGTCCCAAACGTCCGTATTCCTTGCCGATATATATATATATATATATATATATATATATATATATATATATATATATATATATATATATATGTATGAGAGGTATACAGCTATGAAAAAAACAAAACCCATACAATAATTAAGTGCATATAATCTCCAAACAATAACAATAAGAGATTTGATCTCACGTAAAATCAAACCGCTTGTTATCGGTATTCACAAACTCCTGAATGAGCCAACCAACAACGTGCCAAATATTTTCTGGAAGAACTATCCCAGGAATATATAGCTAAGGAAGACTCTCTAGGCTGGCTCAAAAGAGGATTGCTCCTCTATGATCATGAAAGGATGATAATGGCTGCCCAAGATAAAAGAGGATCACTCCACTATGATCAGCAGAGGATGATAATGGCTGCCCAAAATCAAGGCTTGATGACCAATGCTTTTTAGAAGATGAGTGGTCCCAGCAACAACAACAAGTGCGGGTTCTGCCACACAGAAGTAGAGAGTTTGAACTACTTGACATCCAGTTGTAAGAGTCTGCTGGGATGGAGGGGGGGGGGGGCTATTGTACAATGCAATGTATAAATATCTCCACTAGACCATGTGTAAAAAATGTAATAACAAGTGTAGCAGGAAGTCCTGAGAACATATACCAGATAATTGTTGGAAACAGTTATACGCCATGCATTATGAGTATGCAATCTCTACAGCTACATACTTAGAGTAGCAACCCTAGTTGAAGTCAGTGCCCCTAATGATGCCGGCTTAAACAGAGCTGAGAGGGAGAAGATAACTAAATACCAAGGTCTTATGTACGACATGAAAAGAAACTGGAATCTTAGGAAGATCTCCATCATTCCAATAATCATAGGAGCAATTTTAAAATCTACCTGGCGAATATACCCGTTGAACCACGAGAGATCCAAACAATTGCGCTTAAAGGGACAGTTAGAATCCTAAAAAGATCTTGAGGTTAGAGTGTTTGAAATAGTGGGTAAATGTCTAGCATCCAGTAGGATTCCTCATCCCAAACAAAAAATTAGAAAATTGAAAGAAAAAAAAGTTTTAATGCCTACTAGACACCATCCTTGAGTGTCTTCGGTCTCTTTTTTTCCGCACTTTTTAGCTTTGGTGGGCAATCACCTAGAGATGGTGTATCAATAAAAACACTGGTCCCCATCACCTCACTGGCTTGGAATCAGTAAGGGCATCCGGCCTATAAAAATCTTGCCTCAATTAAGGAAATGACTCAAAAAAAAAAAAAAAAAAAAAAAAAAAAAAAAAAAAAACACTTTTGTGGATTGTTTCTCAATCAATAAAACTGTTTTGTGGGGGTTGTTTCTCAGCCAATAGAACTGTTTTGTGGGGGTGGCTTCTCTACCAATGAAAACTTTTTTGTGGATTGTTTTTTAAATACAACTTTTTTGTGGGTGGCTTTTTTGTCAATACAACTGTTTTGTGGGTGGCTTTTTTGTCACTAAAACTGTTTTGTGGGTGGCTTTTTTGTCACTAAAACTGTTTTGTGGATGGCTTTTTTATCACTAAAACTGTTTTGTGGGTGGCTTTTTTGTCACTAAAACTGTTTTGTGGGTGGCTTCTCAGTCAATAAAACTGGAGAACGGGATCATGAAATAAGATCAGTATATCAAAATTATAAATGAGAACGTAAAACAGTCAGCTGAAATTGTTTGTTTGTATCCTTGCACAGTTGATGACGTCACAAAAGAATGACATCTTGTTTGTCATACTGGATGATGTCACAAAAGGGTGATGTCATCCACTTTATTTTGGACCTGATTGTATCTTTCAACATGATCAAAAGCATATGGTCAAATCTGTTAAGAAATGGTTGGAAGATAATCATGTAAACATTCTACAGTGGTCAGACCAGAGCTCGGGTTTGAATCCAATCGAGAACTTGTAGAGAAATGTAACACGACGAAACCAAGAGATCTGGAAGAATTTTAAAAATTTGCTGAAGAAGAATGGGCCAATATTCTTGTGGATATTTGTACGAACCTTGTAGCGAACCGTAAAAAACGTCTGGATGAAATAATTGCTAATAAGGGTTTTGCAATCAATTATTGAACGAGGTATAAATATGTCATTTTTCCTGGTTCTGTTAAATGCAATCAATTATTGAATGAGGCATGAAAAGATTTGTTTTGTCCTATTTCTGTTAAATGTTTCATGAAATAAAATTCTTTCTTGGAACCTTCTAAGCGAGTTTACCCGAGAAAAATACCCGTACAACTTTTACAGTTGTGCCAAAATAGTCAAGTATTGAATAAAGTATTTAAATTTTATCAAAAACATATTGGGTTATTAATAATTTGGGGTGTACTTTCTTTCTTTCTCTCTCGAGTTCTATCGGATATCTTGATGTTTATACTCGCCGCTTTCAGTGTAAATATAACTTAATTTTTCCGTTATTACATGACAATCTCCCGTGGTCTAAGGGATTGAGCAAACACTTACAGATTCAACTACTATCGTTTCCAGAAATATAATAAACTTGTGAACTGTAAAAAAGAGATTGTTATCTTTGATAAGCTTTTGTTCCAAGTTGAGACGTGTGCGACACTGATTTAAGATGGCTGACCAGAAAACCCAAGAACTACTGGACAGATTAGACAAGAGAAAAATCCAAATAATAATCTAAATATATCTAGTTATACTAAACGTTATGTTTTACATGATTTTAAAAATGTTGATGGAACTTCGGAATAGAGACTGCATAATTTTTCGGCGATAAAAAAACAAATCAGATTATTATTGAATACAACTTTTAGTGAATGATTATTCAAAAATATAAAATTTTTTTAATTTTTTTATTTTGTAATGTGAGTCTTAAAGACAGGCTTAGATCTGATGACCACAGAGGAAGATTATATCTGGACGGTATAGGGAGATGTGTGCAGAACAGGAGACTTGGTTTGGTTACAAGGAAAGAATGGATAAGGGTGATTGGGTTAGTAGATGTTGAACAGTTGAGGTTGCAGGGGAAGGTCAAGGAAAACATGGGAGGCAGTGATAAGGAGGATTGATTTGAGAGAAAGAGGGGTAAATAAAGACCTGGCCAGAAATGGGTTAGTTCGGAAGCAATTTCTAAAGGTCGTCCAACACAGGCCAGCATGTAAAACAGACGTTAAATCAAATATGACGGCGATTACATTTTAAAACTTGGATTCGCGATTTTAACGTGCATGTTCTTGATGCACGTAATAGCAATACCGAAACAAAAATATGGGCTTAAAAACAAAAACAAAAAACAAAATGAATATTGAATCTAAAATTTCAATAGAGCTCAAGTCTCGTAAATCAAATTGTGAGTGTTATAATTTCAATGTTTTGGATAAAAGTGTTGCATATTCGGGGTGGGGCTTTGAACAATTCTGAGACCATCGTGAGAGGTGGCTGTCTGTTGGGGGAAGGGTAAGGTTTGACTTGACAGGCTTTTGAGTATAGAAAGCGAAAGTAGGAAACACAGGAGTTGTGACATCACTGAGGAAGTTAGGGACGATTTTTGTAAGGGATAAATCAACTGGAAGCAGGCAGAGCACAACAAATAAAATGAGCGCTTAAAATGATTAGTTAAAGCAAACTGAAATTCTCCCTCTCTCCCCTTCACTTCATGACGACAACTAAGATTGAATAAACGTACAAGTTGCCGATATCATTCGTCTGAGCCAATTAATTGAACTTAATAATGTGGTGTGAAAGCTTTAACAGGATACTGCTCGTATTCTGATTCCTACGATAATCAAAAAGTCCCGCAATATAATAACCGAACGGACCAAGAACGGCATGTCTCAAACCGATACCGCCACGAGCAAATGTCTGTTCTCGCAGATAGCTCTCTGGCAACAAATGATGTGGACGCTAGAGACGTTCTAAGTTAACTGATTGACAGACGAATCATCCAACTTATATGGAACTTGAAATGACAAATCATTTGAAACCCGGTGGTCGGCAGGGTACTTTCTTAGATTAGGATCCACGTTAAAATCAACTTGGTGTTGGTACTTTCCAGATGTTTACGTAAACTGCTGGAAAGTACCAAAGTGGTTAGCCAATCAAATTGGGAGAGAATAAGCAGACATGTCAACATTTTAACTGATTGAAATGCGATTGCACACGCAAGGTAAATTGAAAGTCACCTACCTGTCTCCCCCCCCCCCCTCCTGATGTCACCTGGCAATTGTGCGTTTTGTTTAGTTATTTTTGTGCGTGTGTTCAGATTTTTAAATTCACTTTTTTTTTTATGTCACAATTGTCTGCGTGTGTTGAGTTATTTTGGTGTGTGTGCGTGTGTTGAGTTATTTTGGTGTGTGTGCGTGTGTTGAGTTATTTTGGTGTGTGTGCGTGTGTTGAGTTATTTTGGTGTGTGTGCGTGTGTTGAGTTATTTTGGTGTGTGTGCGTGTGTTGAGTTATTTTGGTGTGTGTGCGTGTGTTGAGTTATTTTGGTGTGTGTGCGTGTGTTGAGTTATTTTGGTGTGTGTGCGTGTGTTGAGTTATTTTGGTGTGTGTGCGTGTGTTGAGTTATTTTGGTGTGTGTGCGTGTGTTGAGTTATTTTGGTGTGCGTGTGTGTGTGTTCTGTTTACATTTTATTTTTTTGTATACCCAGGTTCTTTGAAATACGTCGAAGACGTAACAAGTCACAAGTCAAATATGTTGATTACGGCTGACGTAAAAAGAATGATAAGACATGGATCTTATGAAAATATAAGATGTTATCTTTCTTGTTGGTGACGGGTCTGGTAGGAGCGAGATGCACACATTGGAATTTGATGGTTGATTCTTCTCCGAGGCCCGATCATCAAACAACCGGCAATATCAATTTCAGGTTTTTTTTACATAACAAGATGTGACCAGCTTGACCGCCCCTTTCGGACGACATTGTCCCCCAGGGCGTTTTATTCGTCGACGTTTGCTTAATTATTTGACAATCCAACCATCTGTTTGTGATTCGGTTGCACCTGTGTTTTCTCGCTAATGACCTTCTTAGTATCTTTGACAATCTGACATGCTTGTTTTCCGGTGCACCTGTGTTTTCTCGCAAATGACCTTTCGTACAGCCAGTGTCTCTTATCTTTTGACAATCGATCACATGTTGTCTCTTCCTGTGCAGGTGTTTTTTTGGTGTTGAGATTATTTTTATTCAAATAACTTTTTGCTATTGAACATAATCTTTCTTTTGACAATCGATCACATGTTGTCTCTTCCTGTGCAGGTGTTTTTTTGGTGTTGCAATTATTTTTATTCAAATAACTTTTTGTTATTGAACATCATCTTTCTTTTGACAATCGATCACATGTTGTCTCTTCCTGTGCAGGTGTTTTTTTGGTGTTGAGATTATTTTTATTCAAATAACTTTTGCTATTGAACATAATCTTTCTTTTGACAATCGATCACATGTTGTATCTTCCTGTGCAGGTGTTTTTTTGGTGTTGCGATTATTTTTATTAAAATAACTTTTTGTTATTGAACATCATCTTTCTTTTGACAATCGATCACATGTTGTCTCTTCCTGTGCAGGTGTTTTTTTGGTGTTGAGATTATTTTTATTCAAATAACTTTTTGTTATTGAACATCATCTTTCTTTTGACAATCGATCACATGTTGTCTCTTCCTGTGCAGGTGTTTTTTTGGTGTTGAGATTATTTTTATTCAAATAACTTTTTGTTATTGAACATCATCTTTCTTTTGACAATCGATCACATGTTGTCTCTTCCTGTGCAGGTGTTTTTTTGGTGTTGAGATTATTTTTATTCAAATAACTTTTTAGCTATTGAACATAATCTTTCTTTTGACAATCGATCACATGTTGTCTCTTCCTGTGCAGGTGTTTTTTTGGTGTTGCGATTATTTTTATTTAAATAACTTTTTGTTATTGAACATCATCTTTCTTTTGACAATCGATCACATGTTGTCTCTTCTTGTGCATGTGTTTTTTTGGTGTTGAGATTATTTTTATTCAAATAACTTTTTGTTATTGAACATCATCTTTCTTTTGACAATCGATCACATGTTGTCTCTTCCTGTGCAGGTGTTTTTTTGGTGTTGCAATTATTTTTATTCAAATAACTTTTTTTTATTGAACATCATCTTTCTTTTGACAATCGATCACATGTTGTCTCTTCCTGTGCAGGTGTTTTTTTGGTGTTGAGATTATTTTTATTCAAATAACTTTTTGTTATTGAACATCATCTTTCTTTTGACAATCGATCACATGTTGTCTCTTCCTGTGCAGGTGTTTTTTTGGTGTTGAGATTATTTTTATTCAAATAACTTTTTGCTATTGAACATAATCTTTCTTTTGACAATCGATCACATGTTGTCTCTTCCTGTGCAGGTGTTTTTTTGGTGTTGCGATTATTTTTATTCAAATAACTTTTTGTTATTGAACATCATCTTTCTTTTGACAATCGATCACATGTTGTCTCTTCCTGTGCAGGTGTTTTTTTGGTGTTGAGATTATTTTTATTCAAATAACTTTTTGTTATTGAACATCATCTTTCTTTTGACAATCGATCACATGTTGTCTCTTCCTGTGCAGGTGTTTTTTTGGTGTTGAGATTATTTTTATTCAAATAACTTTTTGTTATTGAACATCATCTTTCTTTTGACAATCGATCACATGTTGTCTCTTCCTGTGCAGGTGTTTTTTTGGTGTTGAGATTATTTTTATTCAAATAACTTTTTGTTATTGAACATCATCTTTCTTTTGACAATCGATCACATGTTGTCTCTTCCTGTGCAGGTGTTTTTTTGGTGTTGAGATTATTTTTATTCAAATAACTTTTTGTTATTGAACATAATCTTTCTTTTGACAATCGATCACATGTTGTCTCTTCCTGTGCAGGTGTTTTTTTGGTGTTGCGATTATTTTTATTCAAATAACTTTTTGTTATTGAACATCATCTTTTTTTTGACAATCGATCACATGTTGTCTCTTCCTGTGCAGGTGTTTTTTTGGTGTTGAGATTATTTTTATTCAAATAACTTTTTGCTATTGAACATAATCTTTCTTTTGACAATCGATCACATGTTGTATCTTCCTGTGCAGGTGTTTTTTTGGTGTTGCGATTATTTTTATTAAAATAACTTTTTGTTATTGAACATCATCTTTCTTTTGACAATCGATCACATGTTGTCTCTTCCTGTGCAGGTGTTTTTTTGGTGTTGAGATTATTTTTATTCAAATAACTTTTTGTTATTGAACATCATCTTTCTTTTGACAATCGATCACATGTTGTCTCTTCCTGTGCAGGTGTTTTTTTGGTGTTGAGATTATTTTTATTCAAATAACTTTTTGTTATTGAACATCATCTTTCTTTTGACAATCGATCACATGTTGTCTCTTCCTGTGCAGGTGTTTTTTTGGTGTTGAGATTATTTTTATTCAAATAACTTTTTAGCTATTGAACATAATCTTTCTTTTGACAATCGATCACATGTTGTCTCTTCCTGTGCAGGTGTTTTTTTGGTGTTGCGATTATTTTTATTTAAATAACTTTTTGTTATTGAACATCATCTTTCTTTTGACAATCGATCACATGTTGTCTCTTCCTGTGCAGGTGTTTTTTTGGTGTTGAGATTATTTTTATTCAAATAACTTTTTGTTATTGAACATCATCTTTCTTTTGACAATCGATCACATGTTGTCTCTTCCTGTGCAGGTGTTTTTTTGGTGTTGCAATTATTTTTATTCAAATAACTTTTTGTTATTGAACATCATCTTTCTTTTGACAATCGATCACATGTTGTCTCTTCCTGTGCAGGTGTTTTTTTGGTGTTGAGATTATTTTTATTCAAATAACTTTTTGCTATTGAACATAATCTTTCTTTTGACAATCGATCACATGTTGTCTCTTCCTGTGCAGGTGTTTTTTTGGTGTTGCGATTATTTTTATTCAAATAACTTTTTGTTATTGAACATCATCTTTCTTTTGACAATCGATCACATGTTGTCTCTTCCTGTGCAGGTGTTTTTTTGGTGTTGAGATTATTTTTATTCAAATAACTTTTTGTTATTGAACATCATCTTTCTTTTGACAATCGATCACATGTTGTCTCTTCCTGTGCAGGTGTTTTTTTGGTGTTGAGATTATTTTTATTCAAATAACTTTTTGTTATTGAACATCATCTTTCTTTTGACAATCGATCACATGTTGTCTTTTCCTGTGCAGGTGTTGAGATTATTTTTATTCAAATAACTTTTTGCTATTGAACATAATCTTTCTTTTGACAATCGATCACATGTTGTCTCTTCCTGTGCAGGTGTTTTTTTGGTGTTGAGATTATTTTTATTTAAATAACTTTTTGTTATTGAACATCATCTTTTTTTTGACAATCGATCACATGTTGTCTCTTCCTGTGCAGGTGTTTTTTTGGTGTTGAGATTATTTTTATTTAAATAACTTTTTGTTATTGAACATCATCTTTCTTTTGACAATCGATCACATGTTGTCTCTTCCTGTGCAGGTGTTTTTTTGGTGTTGAGATTATTTTTATTCAAATAACTTTTTGTTATTGAACATCATCTTTCTTTTGACAATCGATCACATGTTGTCTCTTCCTGTGCAGGTGTTTTTTTGGTGTTGCAATTATTTTTATTCAAATAACTTTTTGTTATTGAACATCATCTTTTTTTTGACAATCGATCACATGTTGTCTCTTCCTGTGCAGGTGTTCTTTGGTGTTGCGATTATTTTTATTTAAATAACTTTTTGTTATTGAACATCATCTTTTTTTTGACAATCGATCACATGTTGTCTCTTCCTGTGCAGGTGTTTTTTGGTGTTGCGATTATTTTTATTTAAATAACTTTTTGTTATTGAACATCATCTTTCTTTTGACAATCGATCACATGTTGTCTCTTCCTGTGCAGGTGTTTTTTTGGTGTTGCGATTATTTTTATTCAAATAACTTTTTGTTATTGAACATCATCTTTCTTTTGACAATCGATCACATGTTGTCTCTTCCTGTGCAGGTGTTTTTTTGGTGTTGAGATTATTTTTATTTAAATAACTTTTTGTTATTGAACATCATCTTTCTTTTGACAATCGATCACATGTTGTCTCTTCCTGTGCAGGTGTTTTTTTGGTGTTGCAATTATTTTTATTCAAATAACTTTTTTTTATTGAACATCATCTTTCTTTTGACAATCGATCACATGTTGTCTCTTCCTGTGCAGGTGTTTTTTTTGGTGTTGAGATTATTTTTATTTAAATAACTTTTTGTTATTGAACATCATCTTTCTTTTGACAAACGATCACATGTTGTCTCTTCCTGTGCAGGTGTTTTTTTGGTGTTGAGATTATTTTTATTCAAATAACTTTTTGTTATTGAACATCATCTTTCTTTTGACAATCGATCACATGTTGTCTCTTCCTGTGCAGGTGTTTTTTTGGTGTTGAGATTATTTTTATTCAAATAACTTTTTGCTATTGAACATAATCTTTCTTTTGACAATCGATCACATGTTGTATCTTCCTGTGCAGGTGTTTTTTTGGTGTTGCGATTATTTTTATTAAAATAACTTTTTGTTATTGAACATCATCTTTCTTTTGACAATCGATCACATGTTGTCTCTTCCTGTGCAGGTGTTTTTTTGGTGTTGAGATTATTTTTATTCAAATAACTTTTTGTTATTGAACATCATCTTTCTTTTGACAATCGATCACATGTTGTCTCTTCCTGTGCAGGTGTTTTTTTGGTGTTGAGATTATTTTTATTCAAATAACTTTTTGTTATTGAACATCATCTTTCTTTTGACAATCGATCACATGTTGTCTCTTCCTGTGCAGGTGTTTTTTTGGTGTTGAGATTATTTTTATTCAAATAACTTTTTAGCTATTGAACATAATCTTTCTTTTGACAATCGATCACATGTTGTCTCTTCCTGTGCAGGTGTTTTTTTGGTGTTGCGATTATTTTTATTTAAATAACTTTTTGTTATTGAACATCATCTTTCTTTTGACAATCGATCACATGTTGTCTCTTCCTGTGCAGGTGTTTTTTTGGTGTTGAGATTATTTTTATTCAAATAACTTTTTGTTATTGAACATCATCTTTCTTTTGACAATCGATCACATGTTGTCTCTTCCTGTGCAGGTGTTTTTTTGGTGTTGCAATTATTTTTATTCAAATAACTTTTTGTTATTGAACATCATCTTTCTTTTGACAATCGATCACATGTTGTCTCTTCCTGTGCAGGTGTTTTTTTGGTGTTGAGATTATTTTTATTCAAATAACTTTTTGTTATTGAACATCATCTTTCTTTTGACAATCGATCACATGTTGTCTCTTCCTGTGCAGGTGTTTTTTTGGTGTTGCAATTATTTTTATTCAAATAACTTTTTTGTTATTGAACATCATCTTTTTTTTGACAATCGATCACATGTTGTCTCTTCCTGTGCAGGTGTTCTTTGGTGTTGCGATTATTTTTATTTAAATAACTTTTTGTTATTGAACATCATCTTTTTTTTGACAATCGATCACATGTTGTCTCTTCCTGTGCAGGTGTTTTTTGGTGTTGCGATTATTTTTATTTAAATAACTTTTTGTTATTGAACATCATCTTTCTTTTGACAATCGATCACATGTTGTCTCTTCCTGTGCAGGTGTTTTTTTGGTGTTGCGATTATTTTTATTCAAATAACTTTTTGTTATTGAACATCATCTTTCTTTTGACAATCGATCACATGTTGTCTCTTCCTGTGCAGGTGTTTTTTTGGTGTTGAGATTATTTTTATTTAAATAACTTTTTGTTATTGAACATCATCTTTCTTTTGACAATCGATCACATGTTGTCTTTTCCTGTGCAGGTGTTTTTTTGGTGTTGCAATTATTTTTATTCAAATAACTTTTTTTTATTGAACATCATCTTTCTTTTGACAATCGATCACATGTTGTCTCTTCCTGTGCAGGTGTTTTTTTTGGTGTTGAGATTATTTTTATTTAAATAACTTTTTGTTATTGAACATCATCTTTCTTTTGACAAACGATCACATGTTGTCTCTTCCTGTGCAGGTGTTTTTTTGGTGTTGAGATTATTTTTATTCAAATAACTTTTTGTTATTGAACATCATCTTTCTTTTGACAATCGATCACATGTTGTCTCTTCCTGTGCAGGTGTTTTTTTAGGTGTTGAGATTATTTTTATTCAAATAACTTTTTGCTATTGAACATAATCTTTCTTTTGACAATCGATCACATGTTGTATCTTCCTGTGCAGGTGTTTTTTTGGTGTTGCGATTATTTTTATTAAAATAACTTTTTGTTATTGAACATCATCTTTCTTTTGACAATCGATCACATGTTGTCTCTTCCTGTGCAGGTGTTTTTTTGGTGTTGAGATTATTTTTATTCAAATAACTTTTTGTTATTGAACATCATCTTTCTTTTGACAATCGATCACATGTTGTCTCTTCCTGTGCAGGTGTTTTTTTGGTGTTGAGATTATTTTTATTCAAATAACTTTTTGTTATTGAACATCATCTTTCTTTTGACAATCGATCACATGTTGTCTCTTCCTGTGCAGGTGTTTTTTTGGTGTTGAGATTATTTTTATTCAAATAACTTTTTAGCTATTGAACATAATCTTTCTTTTGACAATCGATCACATGTTGTCTCTTCCTGTGCAGGTGTTTTTTTGGTGTTGCGATTATTTTTATTTAAATAACTTTTTGTTATTGAACATCATCTTTCTTTTGACAATCGATCACATGTTGTCTCTTCCTGTGCAGGTGTTTTTTTGGTGTTGAGATTATTTTTATTCAAATAACTTTTTGTTATTGAACATCATCTTTCTTTTGACAATCGATCACATGTTGTCTCTTCCTGTGCAGGTGTTTTTTTGGTGTTGCAATTATTTTTATTCAAATAACTTTTTGTTATTGAACATCATCTTTCTTTTGACAATCGATCACATGTTGTCTCTTCCTGTGCAGGTGTTTTTTTGGTGTTGAGATTATTTTTATTCAAATAACTTTTTGTTATTGAACATCATCTTTCTTTTGACAATCGATCACATGTTGTCTCTTCCTGTGCAGGTGTTTTTTTGGTGTTGAGATTATTTTTATTCAAATAACTTTTTGCTATTGAACATAATCTTTCTTTTGACAATCGATCACATGTTGTCTCTTCCTGTGCAGGTGTTTTTTTGGTGTTGCGATTATTTTTATTCAAATAACTTTTTGTTATTGAACATCATCTTTCTTTTGACAATCGATCACATGTTGTCTCTTCCTGTGCAGGTGTTTTTTTGGTGTTGAGATTATTTTTATTCAAATAACTTTTTGCTATTGAACATAATCTTTCTTTTGACAATCGATCACATGTTGTCTCTTCCTGTGCAGGTGTTTTTTTGGTGTTGCGATTATTTTTATTCAAATAACTTTTTGTTATTGAACATCATCTTTCTTTTGACAATCGATCACATGTTGTCTCTTCCTGTGCAGGTGTTTTTTTGGTGTTGAGATTATTTTTATTCAAATAACTTTTTGTTATTGAACATCATCTTTCTTTTGACAATCGATCACATGTTGTCTCTTCCTGTGCAGGTGTTTTTTTGGTGTTGAGATTATTTTTATTCAAATAACTTTTTGCTATTGAACATAATCTTTCTTTTGACAATCGATCACATGTTGTCTCTTCCTGTGCAGGTGTTTTTTTGGTGTTGCGATTATTTTTATTCAAATAACTTTTTGTTATTGAACATCATCTTTCTTTTGACAATCGATCACATGTTGTCTCTTCCTGTGCAGGTGTTTTTTTGGTGTTGAGATTATTTTTATTCAAATAACTTTTTGCTATTGAACATAATCTTTCTTTTGACAATCGATCACATGTTGTCTCTTCCTGTGCAGGTGTTTTTTTGGTGTTGCGATTATTTTTATTTAAATAACTTTTTGTTATTGAACATCATCTTTCTTTTGACAATCGATCACATGTTGTCTCTTCCTGTGCAGGTGTTTTTTTGGTGTTGAGATTATTTTTATTCAAATAACTTTTTGCTATTGAACAATCTTTCTTTTGACAATCGATCACAAGTTGTCTCTTCCTGTGCAGGTGTTTTTTTGGTGTTGAGATTATTTTTATTTAAATAACTTTTTGTTATTGAACATCATCTTTTTTTTGACAATCGATCACATGTTGTCTCTTCCTGTGCAGGTGTTTTTTTGGTGTTGAGATTATTTTTATTTAAATAACTTTTTGTTATTGAACATCATCTTTCTTTTGACAATCGATCACATGTTGTCTCTTCCTGTGCAGGTGTTTTTTTGGGGTTGAGATTATTTTTATTCAAATAACTTTTTGTTATTGAACATCACTTTTCTTTTGACAATCGATCACATGTTGTCTCTTCCTGTGCAGGTGTTTTTTTGGTGTTGAGATTATTTTTATTCAAATAACTTTTTGTTATTGAACATCATCTTTCTTTTGACAATCGATCACATGTTGTCTCTTCCTGTGCAGGTGTTTTTTTGGTGTTGAGATTATTTTTATTCAAATAACTTTTTGTTATTGAACATCATCTTTCTTTTGACAATCGATCTCATTTGTGTCGTTTTTCTGTTCAGGTTGTTTTGGTGCTAAACTTATTGTTTTATTATTCAAATAACCGATTGGTCATCCGAAAATTATCTTATCTTTTGACAATCGTCAGGTGCATCTTCCTATTGTCAACATGACTTTTCTGTACACACAGCCTGGATATTTAACAAATGCATCTATATTCCCACATAAATATCAAATTATTTTTATGTATAACTGATAAATATATAAAGGCTTCTCATATTCACTAATTATCAATAAAATAAGTAAAATTCATCTGGTATCTATCTGAAGTCCTTTCATCTACACTGTTATTCTGTCTACAACATGGACATACACACATTATATATATATATATATATATATATATATATATATTTATTTCATGATTTTTTTGGGAGTACAAAATTTTATTATCGCAAGCATGAAGGGAAGACAAATTCTATCGTCCATGATTAAAAGTTAATAAAGAAAAAAAAAAAAAAAAAAAAAAAAAATGCCAGCTGACCGGTTTCGCCCTCTCTTAAAGGCTGTAGCGAAGGATTAAAAAAAAAAAAAAAATATATATATATATATATATAATATAAAATTAGATATGTGTATATATTTATAAGTGCAGTTTTCCCTCCTAAACTAATTAATCGATCATTATAAATTTTAGAAGACAGCTACCAGGTGTCATAGGTCCAAATGTGGACTATATTTAGTTTAATTTAGGTTTATGCAAAGAGGGTCAAAAGGGGATAGAAGCCCTTTGTGAAAATTCAGATTTCTACACATTTTTTTAAAAATTTAACGATAGGTATAAATCATTGATTAATAAATATTCCCCAAATTTGAGTTTTTTTGGATATATTAAAAAGGGTTTTTAGGGGGTATAAAAAGGGCACTACCTCCCATTTGAAAATTTAAATATTTCAGATTTGCATTGAATTTGATCCATGATCATTAGATATCAATTAAGCAAGATTTCCTGAATTTCAATTTATTCTTAAGACCCCCTTAAGCTTAAGCCTTAAATTTTAAGCATTTTCTTGAAATAAAATCATGTAACGGAAATTGATCAAAATTAGAAAAAGGATTCTAGACATAAGATGTCATATCATTATGTCTTAATTTCAATCTTCATAAGGGGGACATAAAAGTGGTGCAAAACTGTTCTGCTTAGGGAATCCATTTTCTCCATTCTGGGACGGGTATTCCTCTAGTATATGTATATAGCATAAAAATATACTTATGGTAGGTCACAAACTAGCTAAGTTTTGAGTGCGAAAACAGGTAAATATAGTGAAATTCCTTTAATTTTAACTTATGATATCTCGTTGATGGATGGGTTCTTTTGATTAGAGTAGAAAGTGACTAACGTGGGTTTACTTTTGGCAGTTACCTCGTAACTCTCGTTTCCTTTATTTTGTCCTTTAGTCCTCACATTCTATGGGCGATGTTTCTGACAAAGGGGGAAGAATTTCTATTTTCTGAGTCAGAATCTATCCATCTAACACTTATTGTTGGCTAGTTTTTGACCTTGAAGTAGTATTTTTTTAGCTCCTTACATCAAGTGGCTTCATGCCTTGTCTGGAGCGATTTCTATTTAAAGAAAATCTAAACAAAATTTAACCTTGTCTCTTTATAAATGTACACTTCTTTCTCTTGTGTTGTTAATAGTTTTTTTTTTTTTTCAAACTACTCCAAGTTAGGGTTAGGGGCAAACTACTCCAAGTTAGGGTTAGGGGCAAACTACTCCAAGTTAGGGTTAGGGGCAAACTACTCCAAGTTAGGGTTAGGGGCAAACTACTCCAAGTTAGGGTTAGGGGCAAACTACTCCAAGTTAGGGTTAGGGGCAAACTACTCCAAGTTAGGGTTAGGGGCAAACTACTCCAAGTTAGGGTTAGGGGCAAACTACTCCAAGTTAGGGTTAGGGGCAAACTACTCCAAGTTAGGGTTAGGGGCAAACTACTCCAAGTTAGGGTTAGGGGCAAACTACTCCAAGTTAGGGTTAGGGGCAAACTACTCCAAGTTAGGGTTAGGGGCAAACTACTCCAAGTTAGGGTTAGGGGCAAACTACTTCAAGTTAGGTTACTCTTTTCAGTGATCAGTGATTTATTTTTATGAGTAATTTTTTTTTTTCAAATTTGGTGCGTGTGCTATCATACATATAAAGATAGTCCCATCTTAAAGAAAAAGGGCCACGCATCAATATGGTGAGCTTAATATAGGGGTTTAAGTGTTGTTTTAGTTTCTCTACATGTTAGGTCTCTCTTAAAAAGAAAATTGCCGAAGAAATGTATAAACTTTATCTGTCAGTCACAATTTTTTTAAACGTAATGAATAAATTGTGGAATTTGCCTAATTTCGAAACATCAGAATTCTTAACTACTTTTAGAAATCGAAAATATTGCATCAATAGTAAATAATAAATTTCCAACAAATAAAGTCGATGCCATGGCCGGAAACCGAAACCTTTCTACCAACTGAGCTATTTGCACTTTCTTATAAATAGATCTTAAAACATTCCCTTGACAAAATAATTATAGCTTTGGCGTAACGTCATAGATTTATGATTTACGTCATGTTTCAAAACATGAATTCAAACATAGGCAATGATAAAAAATAAATGGGTAAACTTAAGCTTAATTCATATTAAAAGTCCCAAACAATTTATTTAGCTTTACATATGTATTTTATGTAGTTTTTTCAGCAAGAGAGAAGTGGGTGATGCGGTAGCTTAGCAAAAATATACGATCGGAGGGTGCATACATTTGCTAGTTTTTTAAATAAGATTTTAGAAGTTAAATGTAATTATTACATTATTGTTTAGTTATTAAATTATTAATTGAACCAAATTGCTATAAAACTAAAACGAATTCCTATTTTAGTCACGTAAATTATTTAGAGTGAATAAATGGATACATAAACTTCTGTCGTCAAATTACGATGGAAAACTTTTATCCTCAACGGTAAAAAAAAAAACTAGTATAAATTAAAATGGAAATTAAAAGGATGAAGGCCTGAAGAACCGCAGTAGTTTTCGACTTCATAACTTCCATAGATATATTCAGCGAATGTCTGCGAATTTTGGATGCTGGATAAACAATCAACAGTTGTTATTATTAGATTCTGATTTTAGAAGTCGGAGGAAGGTAACCCATCTCTGTGTGTGTTTTTGTCTCGAGGCTTCTGAATTTGTCTCGAAGAGCTGCCTTCTAACAAAATCTGTCTGGAGGTTTAGATTTTCGCATGCAAACAAAATGACATGCATCGTTATTCAACGTCAAATATGCTCAAGGACAACCAGACGGCAGCTTGGTTGGAAAGAATATCACCAACTAATTAGCAATCCATTTTGAGTAACATACGACACATCTGCAATGAAGACAGCCAATAAGAAGTCCATGTGAAACTCTATATCTAAAAAGAATCATAGAAAATGAAAGGCAACAGAAAGAAAAACAGTGTCATGCTGCTGCTGATAAACAAAGACTCATCATCTCTGTTATCAAGCATGGTAGTCCTGTGACGTCTGTTCAAGAGATACACTTTATTTTAGGAAGTAGCTTGGAAGCACCGAAAGACCAACTGAGAGTTGTCTTAGGTGTCAAGATCAACGCCTGCGGAAATAAAGTTCAGCTGGAAGCTGCTTTCTGTGACTACTTGATTATAAAAAAATCTGCCGATTCATCTACACCTCTCAAGAAACCAAAGAAGGAAGAACCCCTAACTCTCATTTATCTCCAGCTCTCAAGCAACCAAAGGAAGCAACCCTAACCCTGTCGATTTATCTCCACCTCTCAAGAAACCCTAACCCTGTCGATTTATCTCCACCTCTCAAGCAACGAAAGGAAGCAACTCTAACCCTGTCGATTTATCTCCACCTCTCAAGCAACCAAAGAAGGAAGAAACCCTAACCCTGTCAATTTATCTCCACCTCTCAAGCAACCAAAGAAGGAAGCAACCCTAACCCTGTCGATTTATCTCCAGCTCCCAAGCAACCAAAGAAGGAAGAAATCGGAACCCTATCGATTTATCTCCAGCTCTCAAGCAACCAAAGAAGAAAGCAACTCTAACCCTGTCGATTTATCTCCACCTATTAAGCAACCAAAGAAGGAAGCAACCCTAACCCTGTCGATTTATCTCCACCTATTAAGCAATCAAAGAAACAAAAAACCGTAACCCTATCGATTTATCTCCAGCTCTCAAGCAACCAAAGAAGAAAGAGACCCTAACCCTGTCGATTTATCTCCACCTATTAAGCAACCAAAGAAGGAAGCAACCCTAATCCTGTCGATTTATATCAACCTATTAAGCAATCAAAGAAGGAAGAAACCGTAACCCTATCGATTTATCACCAGCTCTCAAGCAACCAAAGAAGGAAGCAACCCTAACCCTGTCGATTTATCTCCACCTCTCAAGCAACCAAAAAAGGAAGAAACCCTAACCCTGTCGATTTATCTCCAGCTCTCAAGCAACCAAAAGAAGCAACCCTAACCCTGTCGATTTATCTCCACCTCTCAAGCAACCAAAGAAGGAAGCCACCCTAACCCTGTCGATTTATCTCCAGCTCTCAAGCAATAAAAGAAGGAAGCAACCCTAACCCTGTCGATTTATCTCCAGCTCTCAAGCAATCAAAGAAGGAAGAAACCCTAACCCTGTCGATTTATCTCCAGCTCTCAAGCAACGAAAGAAAGAAGCAACTCTAACCCTGTCGATTTATCTCCACCTCTCAAGCAACGAAAGAAGGAAGAAACCCTAACCCTGTCAATTTATCTCCACCTCTCAAGCAACCAAAGAAGGAAGCAACCCTAACCCTGTCGATTTATCTCCAGCTCCCAAGCAACCAAAGAAGGAAGAAATCGAAACCCTATCGATTTATCTCCAGCTCTCAAGCAACCAAAGAAGAAAGCAACTCTAACCCTGTCGATTTATCTCCACCTATTAAGCAACCAAAGAAAGAAGCAACCCTAATCCTGTCAATTTATCTCCAGCTCTCAAGCAACCAAAGGAAGCAACCCTAACCCTGTCGATTTATCTCCACCTATCAAGCAACCAAAGAAGGAAGCAACCCTAACCCTGTCGATTTATCTCCAGCTCTCAAGCAACCAAAGAAGGAAGAGACCTAACCCTGTCGATTTATCTCCACCTATTAAGCAACGAAAGAAGGAAGCAACCCTAACCCTGTCGATTTATCTCCACCTATTAAGCAATCAAAGAAACAAGAAACCGTAACCCTATCGATTTATCTCCAGCTCTCAAGCAACCAAAGAAGAAAGAGACCCTAACCCTGTCGATTTATCTCCACCTATTAAGCAACCAAAGAAGGAAGCAACCCTAACCCTGTCGATTTATATCCACCTATTAAGCAATCAAAGAAGGAAGAAACCGTAACCCTATCGATTTATCTCCAGCTCTCAAGCAACCAAAAGAAGCAACCCTAACCCTGTCGATTTATCTCCACCTCTCAAGCAACCAAAGAAGGAAGCAACCCTAACCCTGTCGATTTATCTCCAGCTCTCAAGCAATAAAAGAAGGAAGCAACCCTTACCCTGTCGATTTATCTCCAGCTCTCAAGCAATCAAAGAAGGAAGAAACCCTAACCCTGTCGATTTATCTCCAGCTCTCAAGCAACCAAAGAAGGAAGAGACCCTAACCCTGTCGATTTATCTCCACCTATTAAGCAACCAAAGAAGGAAGCAACCCTAACCCTGTCGAATTATCTCCAGCTCCCAAGCAACCAAAGAAGGAAGCAACCCTAACCCTGTCGATTTATCTCCAGCTCCCAAGCAATCAAAGAAAGAAGAAACCCGAACTCTGTCGATTTATCTCCAGCTCTCAAGCAACGAAAGAAGGAAGAACCCCTAAATCTGTCATTTACCTCCAGCTCTCAAGCAACCAAAGAAGGAAGCAACCCTAACCCTGCCGATTCATCTACACCTCTCAAGAAACCCTAACCCTGTCGATTTATCTCCACCTCTCAAGCAACCAAAGAAGGAAGCAACTCTAACCCTGTCGATTTATCTCAACCTCTCAAGTAACGAAAGAAGGAAGAAACCCTAACCCTGTCAATTTATCTCCACCTCTCAAGCAACCAAAGAAGGAAGCAATCCTAACCCTGTCGATTTATCTCCAGCTCCCAAGCAACCAAAGAAGGAAGAAACCATAACCCTATCGATTTATCTCCAGCTCTCGAGCAACCAAAGAAAGAAGAAACCCTAACTCTGTCGATTTATCTCCAGCTCTTAAGCAACCAAAGAAGGAAGCAACCCTAACACTGTCGATTTATCTCCACCTATTAAGCAACCAAAGAAAGAAGCAACCCTAATCCTGTCAATTTATCTCCAGCTCTCAAGCAACCAAAGGAAGCAACCCTAACCCTGTCGATTTATCTCCACCTATCAAGCAACCAAAGAAGGAAGCAACCCTAACCCTGTCGATTTATCTCCAGCTCTCATGCAACCAAAGAAGGAAGAGACCTAACCCTGTCGATTTATCTCCACCTATTAAGCAACGAAAGAAGGAAGCAACCCTAACCCTGTCGATTTATCTCCAGCTCCCAAGCAACCAAAGAAGGAAGCAACCCTAACCCTGTCGATTAATCTCCACCTCTCAAGCAACGAAAGAAGGAAGCAACTCTAACCCTGTCGATTTATCTCCACCTCTCAAGCAACGAAAGAAGGAAGAAACCCTAACCCTGTCAATTTATCTCCACCTCTCAAGCAACCAAAGAAGGAAGCAACCCTAACCCTGTCGATTTATCTCCAGCTCCCAAGCAACCAAAGAAGGAAGAAATCGGAACCCTATCGATTTATCTCCAGCTCTCAAGCAACCAAAGAAGAAAGCAACTCTAACCCTGTCGATTTATCTCCACCTATTAAGCAACCAAAGAAAGAAGCAACCCTAATCCTGTCAATTTATCTCCAGCTCTCAAGCAACCAAAGGAAGCAACCCTAACCCTGTCGATTTATCTCCACCTATCAAGCAACCAAAGAAGGAAGCAACCCTAACCCTGTCGATTTATCTCCAGCTCTCAAGCAACCAAAGAAGGAAGAGACCTAACCCTGTCGATTTATCTCCACCTATTAAGCAACGAAAGAAGGAAGCAACCCTAACCCTGTCGATTTATCTCCACCTATTAAGCAATCAAAGAAACAAGAAACCGTAACCCTATCGATTTATCTCCAGCTCTCAAGCAACCAAAGAAGAAAGAGACCCTAACCCTGTCGATTTATCTCCACCTATTAAGCAACCAAAGAAGGAAGCAACCCTAACCCTGTCGATTTATATCCACCTATTAAGCAATCAAAGAAGGAAGAAACCGTAACCCTATCGATTTATCTCCAGCTCTCAAGCAACCAAAGAAGGAAGAAACCCTAATCCTGTCGATTTATCTCCAGCTCTCAAGCAACCAAAAGAAGCAACCCTAACCCTGTCGATTTATCTCCACCTCTCAAGCCACCAAAGAAGGAAGCAACCCTAACCCTGTCGATTTATCTCCAGCTCTCAAGCAATAAAAGAAGGAAGCAACCCTTACCCTGTCGATTTATCTCCAGCTCTCAAGCAATCAAAGAAGGAAGAAACCCTAACCCTGTCGATTTATCTCCAGCTCTCAAGCAACCAAAGAAGGAAGAGACCCTAACCCTGTCGATTTATCTCCACCTATTAAGCAACCAAAGAAGGAAGCAACCCTAACCCTGTCGAATTATCTCCAGCTCCCAAGCAACCAAAGAAAGACGCAACCCTAACCCTGTCGATTTATCTCCACCTCTCAAGCAACCAAAGGAAGCAACCCTAACCCTGTCGATTTATCTCCAGCTCTCAAGCAACCAAAGAAGGAAGAGACCTAACCCTGTCGATTTATCTCCACCTCTCAAGCAACCAAAGAAGGAAGCAACCCTAACCCTGTCGATTTATCTCCAGCTCCCAAGCAATCAAAGAAAGAAGAAACCCGAACTCTGCAGATTTATCTCCAGCTCTCAAGCAACGAAAGAAGGAAGAACCCCTAAATCTGTCATTTACCTCCAGCTCTCAAGCAACCAAAGAAGGAAGCAACCCTAACCCTGCCGATTCATCTACACCTCTCAAGAAACCCTAACCCTGTCGATTTATCTCCACCTCTCAAGCAACCAAAGAAGGAAGCAACTCTAACCCTGTCGATTTATCTCAACCTCTCAAGTAACGAAAGAAGGAAGAAACCCTAACCCTGTCAATTTATCTCCACCTCTCAAGCAACCAAAGAAGGAAGCAATCCTAACCCTGTCGATTTATCTCCAGCTCCCAAGCAACCAAAGAAGGAAGAAACCGTAACCCTATCGATTTATCTCCAGCTCTCGAGCAACCAAAGAAAGAAGAAACCCTAACTCTGTCGATTTATCTCCAGCTCTTAAGCAACCAAAGAAGGAAGCAACCTTAACACTGTCGATTTATCTCCACCTATTAAGCAACCAAAGAAAGAAGCAACCCTAATCCTGTCAATTTATCTCCAGCTCTCGATCAACCAAAGGAAGCAACCCTAACCCTGTCGATTTATCTCCACCTATCAAGCAACCAAAGAAGGAAGCAACCCTAACCCTGTCGATTTATCTCCAGCTCTCATGCAACCAAAGAAAGAAGCAACCCTAACCCTGTCGATTTATCTCCACCTATTAAGCAACGAAAGAAGGAAGCAACCCTAACCCTGTCGATTTATCTCCAGCTCCCAAGCAACCAAAGAAGGAAGCAACCCTAACCCTGTCGATTAATCTCCACCTCTCAAGCAACCAAAGAAGGAAGAAACCCTAACCCTGTCGATTTATCTCCACCTCTCAAGCAACCAAAGAAGGAAGCAACCCTAACCCTGTCGATTTATCTCCACCTCTCAAGCAACCAAAGAAGGAAGCAACCCTAACCCTGTCGATTTATCTCCAGCTCTCAAGCAACCAAAGGAAGCAACCCTAACCCTGTCGATTTATCTCCAGCTCTCAAGCAACCAAAGGAAGCAACCCTAACCCTGTCGATTTATCTCCAGCTCCCAAGCAACCAAAGAAGGAAGCAACCCTAACCCTTCCGATTCATCTACACCTCTCAAGAAACCCTAACCCTGTCGATTTATCTCCACCTCTCAAGCAACCAAAGAAGGAAGCAACCCTAACCCTGTCGATTTATCTCCAGCTCTCAAGCAACCAAAGGAAGCAACCCTAACCCTGTCGATTTATCTCCAGCTCTCAAGCAACCAAAGGAAGCAACCCTAACCCTGTCGATTTATCTCCAGCTCCCAAGCAACCAAAGAAGGAAGCAACCCTAACCCTTCCGATTCATCTACACCTCTCAAGAAACCCTAACCCTGTCGATTTATCTCCACCTCTCAAGCAACCAAAGAAGGAAGCAACTCTAACCCTGTCGATTTATCTCCACCTCTCAAGCAACCAAAGAAGGAAGCAACCCTAACCCTGTCGATTTATCTCCAGCTCCCAAGCAACCAAAGAAGGAAGAAAATGTAACCCTATCGATTTATCACCAGCTCTCAAGCAACCAACGAAGGAAGAGACCCTAACCCTGTCGATTTATCTCCACCTCTCAAGCAACCAAAGAAAGAAGCAACCCTAACCCTGTCGATTTATCTCCACCTCTCAAGAAACCAAACAACGAAGCAACCCTAACCCTGTCGATTTATCTCCACCTCTCAAGCAACCAAAGGAAGAAACCCTAACCCTGTCGATTTATCTCCAGCTCTCAAGCAACCAAAGAAGGAAGAGACCCTAACCCTGTCGATTTATCTCCACCTATTAAGCAAGCAAAGAAGGAATCAACCCTAACCCTGTCAAATTTTCTCCAGCTCCCAAGCAACCAAAGAAAGACGCAACCCTAACCCTGTCGATTTATCTCCACCTCTCAAGCAACCAAAGGAAGCAACCCTAACCCTGTCGATTTATCTCCACCTCTCAAGCAACCAAAGAAGGAAGCAACCCTAACCCTGTCGATTTATCTCCACCTCTCAAGCAACCAAAGAAGGAAGCAACCCTAACCCTGTCGATTTATCTCCAGCTCTCAAGCAACCAAAAGAAGCAACCCTAACCCTGTCGATTTATCTCCAGCTCTCAAGCAACGAAAGAAGGAAGAACCCCTAAATCTGTCATTTACCTCCAGCTCTCAAGCAACCAAAGAAGGAAGAACCCCTAAATCTGTCATTTACCTCCAGCTCTCAAGCAACCAAAGAAGGAAGCAACCCTAACCCTGCCGATTCATCTACACCTCTCAAGAAACCCTAACCCTGTCGATTTATCTCCACCTCTCAAGCAACCAAAGAAAGAAAGCAACTCTAACCCTGTCAATTTATCTCAACCTCTCAAGTAACGAAAGAAGGAAGAAACCCTAACCCTGTCAATTTATCTCCACCTCTCAAGCAACCAAAGAAGGAAGCAACCCTAACCCTGTCGATTTATCTCCAGCTCCCAAGCAACCAAAGAAGGAAGAAACCGTAACCCTATCGATTTATCTCCAGCTCTCGAGCAACCAAAGAAAGAAGAAACCCTAACTCTGTCGATTTATCTCCAGCTTTTAAGCAACCAAAGAAGGAAGCAACCCTAACACTGTCGATTTATCTCCACCTATTAAGCAACCAAAGAAAGAAGCAACCCTAATCTTGTCAATTTATCTCCAGCTCTCAAGCAACCAAAGGAAGCAACCCTAACCCTGTCGATTTATCTCCACCTATCAAGCAACCAAAGAAGGAAGCAACCCTAACCCTGTCGATTTATCTCCAGCTCTCAAGCAACCAAAGAAGGAAGAGACCTAACCCTGTCGATTTATCTCCACCTATTAAGCAACGAAAGAAGGAAGCAACCCTAACCCTGTCGATTTATCTCCAGCTCCCAAGCAACCAAAGAAGGAAGCAACCCTAACCCTGTCGATTTATCTCCACCTCTCAAGCAACCAAAGAAGGAAGAAACCCTAACCCTGTCGATTTATCTCCACCTCTCAAGCAACCAAAGAAGGAAGCAACCCTAACCCTGTCGATTTATCTCCACCTCTCAAGCAACCAAAGAAGGAAGCAACCCTAACCCTGTCGATTTATCTCCAGCTCTCAAGCAACCAAAGGAAGCAACCCTAACCCTGTCGATTTATCTCCAGCTCTCAAGCAACCAAAGGAAGCAACCCTAACCCTGTCGATTTATCTCCAGCTCCCAAGCAACCAAAGAAGGAAGCAACCCTAACCCTTCCGATTCATCTACACCTCTCAAGAAACCCTAACCTAGTCGATTTATCTCCACCTCTCAAGCAACCAAAGAAGGAAGCAACTCTAACCCTGTCGATTTATCTCCACCTCTCAAGCAACCAAAGAAGGAAGCAACCCTAACCCTGTCGATTTATCTCCAGCTCCCAAGCAACCAAAGAAGGAAGAAACCATAACCCTATCGATTTATCACCAGCTCTCAAGCAACCAACGAAGGAAGAGACCCTAACCCTGTCGATTTATCTCCACCTCTCAAGCAACCAAAGAAGGAAGCAACCCTAACCCTGTCAATTTATCTCCACCTCTCAAGAAACCAAAGAACGAAGCAACCCTAACCTTGTCGATTTATCTCCACCTCTCAAGCAACCAAAGGAAGAAACCTTAACCCTGTCGATTTATCTCCATCTCTCAAGCAACCAAAGGAAGAAACCTTAACCCTGTCGATTTATTTCCACCTCTCAAGCAACCAAAGGAAGAAACCTTAACCCTGTCGATTTATCTCCACCTCTTAAGCAATCAAAGAAGGAAGAAACCCTAACCCTGTCGATTTATCTCCACCTTTCAAGCAACCAAAGGAAGAAACCCTAACCCTGTCGATTTATCTCCAGCTCCCAAGCAACCAAAGAAGGAAGCAACCCTAACCCTGTCGATTTATCTCCACCTCTCAAGCAACCAAAGAAGGAAGCAACCCTAACCCTGTCGATTTATCTCCACCTATTAAGCAACCAAAGAAGGAAGCAACCCTAACCCTGTTGATTTATCTCCAGCTCCCAAGCAACCAAAGAAGGAAGCAACCCTAACCCTGTCGATTTATCTCCACCTATTAAGCAACCAAAGAAGGAAGCAACCCTAACCCTGTCGATTTATCTCCACCTCTCAAGCAACCAAAGGAAGAAACCCTAACCCTGTCGATTTATCTCCACCTCTCAAGCAACCAAAGACGGAAGCAAAATCAGACAGTGAAATAAATAATTCTAGCAGTTGTGATGAAGACCATCTAAGTATATTTTTTACTTACCAACGCCAAGGACAATGGGTTGTATATTATAACACCAACTTTTACACTGGCCAAGTTATTGATGTTATATTTCCAGCTATTTCAGCTTCATTTAGAGTCCTTATTTACTTTCCTCCCCACGAGGGCTGAGTTAAGCAAAAGGTCGTTTTTTAATGTGGGGAAAATTAAGCTCCCAGAAAGGAACACTCTGGATTGGGACATGAATAAAAATGGCCTCAGTTTAGAAGGATCCCCTACTGAATGAAACGGAACCGTAAAAATGTATCAAAACGGTTTGTTTTAAAAAAACTGTTCCATAAATAAAATCTTGGTCTTTGGAATCTAACAAAATCTTGTTTATTTATATATGCTCTGTTGTTACAAGTTGATAATTATCGAGCTTTCAATTGCAAGAGGTTGGTATACATAAAGAATGGAAAGTATATGCTATAACATACATTTTTGCACTACCATATATATATATATATATATATATATATATATATGTGTATGTAATAGTATTTGATATATTTTTATATTATTATACTGATTTAACAAACATTTGCTTCCCTAAGACTTTTTTCCTATATGTTTTAATCACGCAAAATACATGCTAAAATATTACTCAGTTTTGGGATTGAGTTATGTTTGGAAAAAAAATCCATTTAAATTTTCCTAATAAGCTGTAATTTGTAATTACCTCACCAAGTGACCAATCTTTTACTAACTTTCTATATATCATTTTCACCCTCTCTCACTGTATATTGTTTGAATATGTAGAAAAGTCATACAGAATATTAATTTTGATTTGTCAGAAAGTGTCCAGACTTGGGCATGGTTGTAGATGTGAATAAGCAGACAATGAAAATCATGATTTTGGTTGTAGCATTATCAACAGTGGCCTGACTCCTTCAAAATTTAAAGGAATATAAATTATATATATATATATATATATATATATATATCATGGGAGGCGTGAGAGCGCTCTATCCCTTAATAGACTACACGAATGGCCTATGCTGGAAATCTCATTTCTTTGATCAATCATAACTCAAAAACCAATAAACCAAATTAGTTAAAACTTTGCACAAAATTTTTATTTGATAGGTTCTATAAGTGTGTAGAATTTCAGCATCATTAGTCAAGGCAACCCAGAGATCCAGAAAGTTCAATCATGAAATCATGTTATCTGTGTGTACGTACGTATGTGCCACCCTGTATCTCA
Source organism: Sepiola atlantica (assembly GCA_963556195.1). Taxonomy (NCBI): domain Eukaryota; kingdom Metazoa; phylum Mollusca; class Cephalopoda; order Sepiida; family Sepiolidae; genus Sepiola; species Sepiola atlantica. The sequence goes on along the minus strand of OY744541.1, from coordinate 15,862,228 downwards.
TCAACTATTTGATGGATTCAGCTGATTTTTGGCAGAGATAGAGTTTCTAGGGTCTAGTTAATGGCATTTTAATTTCAGTTTACCATATACCTTGATTAGTCAAACTACCAACTATATCAGTTATGAGAAGGCATTGTATTGAGGCATAGCCTTTACAAAAGTAGTGACATTCCATGAAAAATGCCAGTATACTGAAATCATATGCCCTTAATAGGGTTAAGATGAAAATTCATATACACTAAATGTACAAAAACAAGGAAATTCCCAAATTTTTACACTTTTATTGTCATTAAGGGTATGCGAGCACAACAGGGCTATGTATTTTACTGGTAGGAATTTTTCTTCAGCGCACCTCACACACTTCATCCACTCATGCATAGAGATTTATACTGTAGTGATGTGATAATGAAATGGTTTGGTTGATATGTAGTCATACCCTTAATGACAATAAAAGTGTAAAAATTTGGGAATTTCCTTGCTTTTGTACATTTAGTATATATGAATTTTCATCTTAACCCTATTAAGGGCATATGATTTCAGTATACTGACATTTTTCATGGAATATATATATATATATATATATATATATATATATATATATATATATATATATGAATAAAACTGGGGATAAAATTATCCGACGTAATGGAACATGAAATAGGAAAGCCACAAACAATGTTATTTATGTATTCATCAACGTTTCGTCTTTATTGAAAGACTTCCTCAGGATGAAGATAACAATGTAGAAAAATCATACAGAATATTACTTTTGATTTGTCAGAAAGTGTCCAGACTTTGCTGTAGATGCGAATAAGCAGACAATGAAAATCATGATTTTGGATATGGCGTTATCACCATCAGTCTGTCTCATTCAAAAGGACGTGAATATGAATGGGATGATGGCTTTGACTTATTAGCTTCAACATGTTTATTTTCAGCTAGGAAGTTTGTCTGGGTCAAAATATGTCATAAATAAATTAATTCTAGCCGCGACCACGTTCGCCTCCCACTTCTTCCGCCATTATTGTAACACCTCTCCCACCTCCTAATGATTTTATATTCCAACTGCTACTTACCATTGCCACCATATCTATTTGTATCTCATATTTTGATTTTTTTTGCTCAAGCAGTCTGAACCGGCTGCCAAAATATTTTGTACTTGTGTTTTTTTTTCTTCAGACAATCATCCTGAGGAAGTCTTGTGATAAAGAGGAAACATTGATGAATACATGAAAAATAATACTTTTTTTGTTTTCCTTTTTCAATTTCCATATCTATATAAAATAGTAACTGTGTGTGTGTATGTGTCCGCCTGATTTTTGTGTCTTATGTTCACCCAAACCGCTGGACAGAATTGCTTGAAAATTGGCATGTGGACTACTTATCTCTCAGTGAAGGTCATAGGCTATATAAGAAATATATCACTTCAACGCTAGGGGTCCCCGGGGGACACAATCCCCCTCACTGAAAACTGTTTTCCCTTAGATTCAAATGAAATTTAAACCATAGGTAAATGACCAAAAATTATGTCTATTCCTAAAATTTCAGTAAATTTTGATGATATTAAAGCAATAAACTTACTCCAAAGAGGGGAGGCAAAGCCTGGGAGGGTGGACCCTTTAGAACTGCACAGGAACGACCCATAGACAGGCGTAAATCAAGCCCCGAAAGCCAAGACAATACCAGTCTATGGAGTGCAGTATCCATCGGAACAGATACTACACTTTGATCTTGACCAAAAGGCCAAGAACAAGAAAGTATCTGAATAGCTCGGTGAGTAAGACATCTAGCTGACAGAATCAAGTTGCTGTTAAAATAAACTCTCCCTACTATGATGTTTCATATCCCACACTCTAACCTGGGAAACACCGGGTAGCTCTGCTAATATACAGGGTGTCTCAAACAAATGTACTCACTCCTAGAATGGCAAAATGTGCAGAAGATGTCGAGTTTGCACACAAAATTGTGTGGAGCGATGAAGCAAAGTTTTCTCGTCATTCTACGAGTGAGTACATTTTTTTGAGACACCCTGTATATATATATATATATATATATATATATATTTTTGCCCTAGCGACTGAATTCAAAAACACTCAATAGGGTTCACTGATTATTTTCATAACCTCTGTTCACACGTCATAGAAGGCAAACGAAGAGAAAGGCTCCCGAACAAAAAAATAAGATATTGCTTTTAAAACCATCCAACCCACTCAGAACGTAATAGTAAGTTACATAGTAAGGTTTTTTGCTGATTATATTAGTTGATACTGTTGGGCGTAAAGAAAACCAATAGAATGCTCAATTATTCTATAAGAGCGTAATATTTATTCATGAATTCGTACCATGTGATCTAGACTTCTGTAAAATTCATAACTAAATATACACACACATATATATATACATATATATATATATATATATATATATATATATATATATGTAACACAACATCGGACATCACTCCTACAAGACCAGGAAGGATTCTTACAAAAAAAAAGAAAAAAAAAAGAAAGTTAATATCTTTTATTTGTTTAAATCTTTGATAAAGCTTGTGATACCGAGCGAAATTATTAGAAAAAAGTCAAGATGAAAAAAAAAAAAATAGTATTTTGATTTTAATAAAAATATCTGCATCTAGCACATGGATTTTTGAAAGCATTTTGCCTCTTTCTTTAAGATTTATATATATATATATATATATATATATATATATACACATATAAAAATAAATATATATATATATATATATATATTAACAACATATATATACATATATATATATTAACAATATATATATATACATATATATTTAAAATGAATATATATACGGGTCAGTCCAGCCAATCTCAGTGAGGGCTTGGAATTGATGTTCTCCAAATCTCCTAAAACTTTCAGATTCTTTTAGTACCATTGAAAGGAGTAAATCCTGAAATTTTCAGCTCAATTCCTTTTTCCGTTCAAATTTTATGGCCTTTTGAAAATATTCATGTCGCTGAAATTTTTTCGACACTGAGGATTTTCTCAATTTTGGAAGCCAATTTTCAGAAATTGTTATATTTAAAAAGGTCTGGATGAACTGCTTTCAATTATGTCCATAGAATACTATAAGAATAAGTTTAATTCATGGTTTCTAACCAAATTGGAAAAAATTTACGGAGCTAACAAAAATGACAAAAATTGAAAAAATCACCCCAAAAAGTCAAATTTTGAATTTTTAAAGAGTAAGTTCTTGCTAACAATCAACCCAAAATCCTTTTAATGCTTTAAACCTCATAGTATGCTATGAATACTTTCTCAAAAAATAAAATTTAGGTGTTGAAAACAAATAAATTTTAAATTATGGGGTACCAAATATGGCAAAAAGTCCGCAAAACTTAAATTTTACGGACTTTTTTCCATTTTAGAATGGTAGTAACTCAGTAACGGTTGCTTAGAACCATATAAAACTATATATTTTCTTGAAGAACACCTTGAGCTCTATTCAAAAATGTAAAATAAACCAGTTTATAAACATCCTACTAAAATCTATGGGACATCAAAAATCACAAAATTTTTAAAATTTTAACTTTCGACGAAGTTCAAAGGCCTGGAACTTGTGGCCAAGAAAAAAAATGGATTCGATTTTTTGATTTTTTCAAAGAATAGACTTTCAGGTTTTAGAAAATTATCATGAGGATGGCAAACAGGGCTTTTACTCTTTAAAATGGTGCTTTCTATCATGGCACCTTTCAATATCCAAATCTGGCCTTTTCTACCATCTGCTTATAGTTTCGCAATAAAAAAACAAGTTTTAATCAAAATTTTCAACACATTTTAAAGAAATGCTATATATAGTGTAGATAGAATATCTTTCATTGGACAGAGAGATATTAATATAATAAACTTTGATAAAAATAAGAGTCCTAATCAAAATAACTTTCAGCCTTTCCCATAGTTATTTTATCGAAACAGTAAAACCTTCCTGTGCTTCCAGTAGATGGTGTATCAACTTCACAGTACACATCTTCAATTGGAACCCAACAAACGTCATCACGCTGTGGCCAATAAAACTTTTCAGAAGGTCCTTTAGGATGGAGGAATTTTACATTAACATCACCATGTTCATTTGATACATCATTCGCAACACAGAAGTACCAATCTTTATCGTACTGACATACATAAAATCTACCTGGTTTGATGTCTTCAATTCTCAATTTACAATTCAATTCTCCCTGATCAATTACACTTATCTGCTTCGAATGATCTGCAAAGGATGTCTTCTTCATAGTTAGACTCATGGTTGTGTTGTCAGGAATAAATTGGTGATGACTACGTGTACCTTTGAATGTACTTTATGTTGCATAAATAAATTCTCATAAATCGTATGCCTGTATTAGTGATCATAAAACTCATGACATAAATTCTGTCTTCAGCTTCTTGAAACATTTTCACCAGAATTACATCACCAAGGAATTCCCATTTTTGCACAAGGTTTACTATTTTAGCGATGGTTCAGCAGCACAATACAAGAACTTTAAGAACTTGACAAACTTGCTGTATCATTTTACCGATTTCGATCTCCAAGCAGAATGGAACTTCTTTGCCACATCACACGGAAAGAATGCTTGTGATAACGTAGGTGGCACAATCAAGAGATTAGCAGCACATGCTAGCCTTCAACGTCCCTACTCTAATCAAATTCTGACACCAAAGCAGTTATTTGAGTTTGCAGAAGCAGATATTGATGGTATAATCTCTTTTTTTGTGAGCACTGAGGAGGTTGCTAGTAACACTCAATTTCTTGAATCTCGATTTGCAACATCAAGTACATTCAAAGGTACACGTAGTCATCACCAATTTATTCCTGACAACACAACCATGAGTCTAACTATGAAGAAGACATCCTTTGCAGATCATTCGAAGCAGATAAGTGTAATTGATCAGGGAGAATTGAATTGTAAATTGAGAATTGAAGACATCAAACCAGGTAGATTTTATGTATATCAGTACGATAAAGATTGGTACTTCTGTGTTGCGAATGATGTATCAAATGAACATGGTGATGTTAATGTAAAATTCCTCCATCCTAAAGGACCTTCTGAAAAGTTTTATTGGCCAAAGCGTGATGACGTTTGTTGGGTTCCAATTGAAGATGTGTACTGTGAAGTTGATACACCATCTACTGGAAGCACAGGAAGGTTTTACTGTTTCGATAAAATAACTATGGGAAAGGCTGAAAGTTATTTTGATTAGGACTCTTATTTTTATCAAAGTTTATTACATTAATATCTCTCTGTCCAATGAAAGATATTCTATCTACACTATATATAGCATTTCTTTAAAATGTGTTGAAAATTTTGATTAAAACTTGTTTTTTTATTGCGAAACTATAAGCAGATGGTAGAAAAGGCCAGATTTGGATATTGAAAAGTGCCATGATAGAAAGCACCATTTTAAAGAGTAAAAGCCCTGTTTGCCATCCTCATGATAATTTTCTAAAACCTGAAAGTCTATTCTTTGAAAAAATCAAAAAATCGAATCCATTTTTTTTCTTGGCCACAAGTTCCAGGCCTCTGAACTTCGTCGATAGTTAAAATTTTAAAAATTTTGTGATTTTTGATGTCCCATAGATTTTAGTAGGATGTTTATAAACTGGTTTATTTTACATTTTTGAATAGAGCTCAAGGTGTTCTTCAAGAAAATATATAGTTTTATATGGTTCTGAGCAACCGTTACTGAGTTATTACCATTCTAAAATGGAAAAAAGTCCGTAAAATTTAAGTTTTGCAGACTTTTTGCCATATTTGGTACCCCATAATTTCAAATTTTTTTTTTTTTCAACACCTAAATTTTATTTTTTGAGGAAGTATTCATAGCATACTATGAGGTTTAAAGCATTAAAAGGATTTTGGGTTGATTGTTAGCAAGAATTTACTCTTTAAAAATTCAAAATTTGACTTTTTGGGGTGATTTTTTCAATTTTTGTCATTTTTGTTAGCTCCGTAAATTTTTTCCAATTTGGTTAGAAACCATGAATTAAACTGATTCTTATAGTATTCTATGGACATAATTGAAAGCAGTTCATCCAGACCTTTTTAAATATAACAATTTCTGAAAATTGGCTTCCAAAATTGAGAAAATCCTCAGTGTCGAAAAAATTTCAGCGATATGAAAATTTTCAAAAGGCCATAAAATTTGAACGGAAAAAGGAATTGAGCTGAAATTTTCAGGATTTACTCCTTTCAATGGTACTAAAAGAATCTGAAAGTTTCAGGAGATTTGGAGAACATCAATTCCAAGCCCTCACTGAAATTGGCTGGACTGACCCGTATATATATATTTAAAATAAATATATATATATACATATATATATACATATATATATATTTAAAATAAATATATATATATACATATATATATATTTAAAATAAATATATATACATATATATATATTTAAAATAAATATATATACATATATATATATTTAAAATAAATATATATACATATATATATATTTAAAATAAATATATATACATATATATATATTTAAAATAAATATATATACATATATATATATTTAAAATAAATATATATACATATATATATATTTAAAATAAATATATATACATATATATATATTTAAAATAAATATATATACATATATATGAAATAATTATATATACATATATATATATTTAAAATAAATATATATACATATATATGAAATAATTATATATACATATATATAAAAAAAATATATATACATATATATATATGAAATAAATATATATACATATATATATATGAAATAAATATATATACACATATATATATGAAATAAATATATATACACATAAATATATGAAAAAAATATATATACATATATATATATGAAATAAATATATATACACATATATATATGAAATAAATATATATACACATATATATATGAAATAAATATATATACACATATATATATATATATATTTAAAAAAATATGTATATATATATATATTTAAAATAAATATGTATATATATATATATTTAAAATAAATATGTATATATATATATATATTTAAAATAAATATGTATATATATATTTAAAACAAATAAGTATACATATATATATTTAAAATAAATATGTATACATATATATATTTAAAATAAATATGTATACATATATATATTTAAAATAAATATGTATAACTATATATATATTTAAAATAAATATATATACATATATATATTTAAAATAAATATGTATACATATATATATATTTAAAATAAATATGTATACATATATATATATTTAAAATAAATATATATATACATATATATATATATATACATATATATATATATATATTAAACAAATACATATATATATTAAACAAATACATATATACATATATATATATACATATATATATATATATATATATATATATATATATATATATTAAACATAAATATATATACATAGATATATATATTTAAAATAAATATATTTACATAGATATATATATTTAAAATAAATATATTTACATATATATATATATTTAAAATAAATATATTTACATATATATATATATTTAAAATAAATATATTTACATATATATATATATTTAAAATAAATATATTTACATATATATATATATTTAAAATAAATATATATATATATTTAAAATAAATATATTTACATATATATATATATATTTAAAATAAATATATTTACATATATATATATATATTTAAAATAAATATATTTACATATATATATATATATATATATATTCAAAATAAATATATTTACATATATATATTTACAATATATATATATACATATATATAGTTACAATAAATATATATACATATATATTTAAAATAAATATATTTACATATATATATTTACAATATATACACATATATATATTTACAATATATACACATATATATATTTAAAATAAATATATATACATATATATATTTAAAATAAATATATATACATAGATATATTTAAGATAAATATATATACATAGATATATATATATTTAAGATAAATATATATACATAGATATATATATATATTTAAGATAAATATATATACATAGATATATATATATTTAAAATAAATATATACATATATTTAAAATAAATATATACATATATTAAAATAAATATATACATATATATATATATATATATATATATTTAAAATAAATATATATATATATATATAAAATAAATATATATATATAAAATAAATAAATATATATAAAATAAATATATATATATATATACAAAATAAATATATATATATATAAAATAAATATATATATATAAAATAAATATATATATATAAAATAAATATATATATATAAAATAAATATATATATATAAAATAAATATATATATATAAAATAAATATATATATATATATAAAATAAATATATATATATATATATATAAAATAAATATATATATATATATAAAATAAATATATATATATAAAATAAATATATATATATTTAAAAAATATATATATTTAAAAAATATATATATTTAAAATAAATATATATATATATTTAAAATAAATATATATATATATTTAAAATAAATATATATATATATATTTAAAATAAATATATATATATATATATATTTAAAATAAATATATATATATATATATATATTTAAAATAAATATATATATATATATATTTAAAATAAATATATATATATATATATATTTAAAATAAATATATATATATATATATATTTAAAATAAATATATATATATATATATTTAAAATAAATATATATATATATTTAAAATAAATATATATATATATTTAAAATAAATATATATATATATATTTAAAATAAATATATATATATATATATTTAAAATAAATATATATATATATATTTAAAATAAATATATATATATATATTTAAAATAAATATATATATATATATTTAAAATAAATATATATATATATATTTAAAATAAATATATATATATATTTAAAATAAATATATATATATATATTTTAAATAAATATATATATATATATTTTAAATAAATATATATATATATATTTAAAATAAATATATATATATATATTTAAAATAAATATATATATATATTTAAAATAAATATATATATATATATTTAAAATAAATATATATATATATATTTAAAATAAATAAATATATATATGTATATTTAAAATAAATATATATATATTTAAAATAAATAAATATATATATGTATATTTAAAATAAATATATATATATTTAAAATAAATAAATATATATATATATATTTAAAATAAATATATATATATTTAAAATAAATAAATATATATATATATATTTAAAATAAATATATATATATTTAAAATAAATAAATATATATATATATATTTAAAATAAATATATATATATATATATTTAAAATAAATAAATATATATATATATATTTAAAATAAATATATATATATATATATTTAAAATAAATATATATATATATTTAAAATAAATAAATATATATATATATATTTAAAATAAATATATATATATATATATTTAAAATAAATATATATATATATATATATTTAAAATAAATATATATATATATATATATTTAAAATAAATATATATATATATATATATTTAAAATAAATATATATATATTTAAAATAAATATATATATATATATATTTAAAATAAATATATATATATATATATTTAAAATAAATATATATATATATATATATTTAAAATAAATATATATATATATATATTTAAAATAAATGGATCAAGACTACAATAAGGACCCCAGTTCATTAACACAAGACGTGGAACATGTTCTGGAAGTCACCGGCGTCTTCCGGTTGACCTCGCAATACACGTGGTCGCTATTTACAAAACACTTGTAACTTTTTATTTATTTTAATAAATGCAGTATATTTCGGAATTTTTTTCTTCTTTTAACATGCAAAACTACCCATATAGAATTCCCCTAATTCACAGTTGCTCCCTACGTTACAGTGACATTGTGCCTTGTTTGGAATGACTTAAGTATAAAAAAAAAAAGATTCGGGGTCACTTCCATTACAAGCTCATCACACCCGCCACAGAGCATTTACGTTATGGGTTCACATTTGACGGAAAGTGCTGGAAGTCAGCGTCCTCAATGAATGCTCTACATTTTCATATTGAGCAACTACAGCATTAGTCCATCTTATGATTCGTTACGATCGTTATGAAAAAGTTGTTATCTTATTCGGTTAAAGCAACATCTGCGCCCTCTTCTGTTACAAACTGATAATTTTCGAGCGGATTTTGTTTTTGATTGTATGATGCATTCAAAAGTTGTGGCTTTCATATTGCAACAGAAAAGTTTTAAGGTTATTTATTGTTTTCATATCATCTAGTTGAATAAAGCAATACGACCAGATTAAAAAAAATAATATGTTATTGATAAGAATTTGGGAAAATAACAACCGCTGTATATGCAACGCTATTCTTGCGTATACACTGGCTATATACATAAAAATGTTTCCCATTTATTCAATGCTTGATTGGTTTATCCTAAAAATGTAACATTTGTCGTATTTAATGGAACAGGTACTCTAATAATAATAAAAGAATACTAGTAGTAGCAGTAGTAGTAGTAAGCAGCAGCAGCAACAACAACAATACTAATACTACTACTAATAATAATAATAATAATCCCCCTCCACCAAAAGGCATCAGCTGAGGCTGATGCCACACAAAATAGTCGTGAAGGGTCAAGGAGGATGGAAGGACCGAGGAGGGAGAGTACTAACCACACCTCCACTGGATGAGTGCGAAGAGTACTGGGACCTTGGGGAGGCTTATTGCCACCCGAATACCAGTGAAGACCAATGGTCATTGCCAGCGAGAAATCAATGGTAAGCGGCTGTTACGATAATGCAAAGTCATTTGCAAAGGTTATCAGAACAGGTGAAGAATACTAGAAATCTGGGGAGACTTGTTGTTACCCAGACTCCAGGGAACATCACTGATTATTATCAGTGAGTAATCTATGATGATGATGATTATGACCTGTGTGAGAACTCCTAGTGAGTACAAATAAAAGTAATCCGAATTGTGATTAATTCAAACTTCCAACACTTCCCGTTCCTCACACAACAACAAAAAACTCGTATCACCAGAACAAACAAACTATGCCTCCCCCCCCCTCCTCCCCAGTTAACCAAAAATCAACATTCAAATCACAGTAACCAACAATTGAAAGTGTACTTTTATTCAATTAGAATCGTTTGCAACGTAAACAAACAAAAAAAAAGACTGGGGAGAATCAAAATATTCTGAAGAATGATAATATGAATGCCGCCGCCGCCGCCGCCGCCACCGCCGCCATCACCAATGGCGCCGACAACTACACCAAACAGAATCGCTCATCTCCGAAGAATTTCTATGCAGTTCGCTACGATTTGGATTGATTTTTTTCGCTCTTGTTTTTATTGTCAGCCGTAGAATAAATTAACCGATATTTTGGCCAATGAAAACTTGGGTAACATTGCGAACAAAATCGAACTGCTCGGTGGATTTTAAGCATCCTTCAACCTATTTTTGAAGTTGGGGGGGGGGGGGGGGGAGAGATCGATATTTGCAATGTGTAACAACAATGTCGTGGGGGTTGGGGTGGTAATGTTTGGGGGGTCCAGAAAGAAAAACAAGGTCTTGATTTTTAAGTAGAGAAAGAAAAACACCAAAAAGATGGAGAAATTACATAAATATCATCATCATCATCATCATCATCATCATCATCATCATCATCAGAAATTACAATAACATCATCATTCGGTTTATTGTTTGTTTTACATGCTAGCATGTGTTGGACGGCTTTCAGAAATTGACTTCGAAACTTATCTCTGGTCAGGTTTCTTTAGAATCCATTTCCTGAATTGAGGCAAGATTTTTATATGCCGGATGCCCTTTCTGACGCCAACCCAGTGAGGTGATGGGGACCAGTGTTTTTATCTCTAGGTGATTGCCAACCAAGCCTAAACAGTGTTTCACCTAAAATATTATTTTAATATTGACCACGTTGTAACTACATCCACAAAAATGGCACACTGTCTACATAAATAAAAATTGAAACACTGTCTACATAAATAAAAATTGAAACACTGTCTACATAAATAAAAATTGAAACACTGTCTACATAAATAAAAATTGAAACACTGTCTACATAAATAAAAATGGAAACACTGTCTACATAAATAAAAATGGAAACACTGTCTACATAAATGACACACTGTCTACATAAATAAAAATGGCACCCTGTCTATATAAATAAAAATGGCACACTGTCTATATAAATAAAAATGACGCACTGTCTACATAAATAAAAATTGGAACACTGTCTACATAAATAAAATGACAGTCTACATAAATAAAAATAGCACACTGTCTATATAAATAAAAATGGAACACTTTCTATATAAATAAAAATGGAATATTTAGTGATGAGAAAAGAGCTAACACTATTTTATTTTCCTCAATGAAATATTCACAAAAAAACTAAAAAATGAAACAAGAAATGTGATCAAAAAAATAAAAAAAAAAATACAAAAAAAACTACAATAAAATTTGTATTATTCAATCTACTGTTCTCATCTGGGATGCTATTTTCATGTTTCAACTAATGCAACCTCCGACCTTCTTCAGGTGTGTTTTGTCGAACTCAGGAATTTGGAACTGAACCATGTATTTTAATCCACAGGTGTCGATTGTTCTCATTCTGTCAGCCATGGCTGGGTAAAAATTTTAAGTAATCTGTAAAATTATATTCTTCACATCGCCTGTACTGAGGATTGAACTTTCAACCTCCAGAAGATTGTCACTTAGCACTTTATCCGTTGCGCATCGGATCCAAATAATAGAAATTATAAATTCTCATCACAAAAATTCCATTTTTGGATAATCATTTTTAGCAAGACTAAAAAAAAGATAAAATAAGTAAATGGTGATTACTGACAGTAGCGTTACGTATCCAGCGTTGCCCGGGAGTCTTTACTTTCATTTCATTTTTGTTTTGGGTTTAAATTTTTATAACTATGGTCAATATTAGAATAATATTTTTATTTAAGCACTCTTTAGCCTTGGCGGACAATCACCTTGAGATGGTGTCTCGATAAAAACACTGGTCCCCATCACGACACTGTGTTGGTGTCAGGAAGGGAATCCGGCCTATAAAAATCTTGCCTCAATTAAGGAAATGACTTCCAAAGAAAATCAATCCCATTTCAGACTATGTAGTTGATGATATAAAAACACTGGTCCCCATCACCTCACTGAGTTGGAACAGCAAGGGCATCCGGCCTATAAAAATCTTGCCTCAATTAATGAAAATGATTTCCAAAGTAACACCTGATCAGAGATACGGCTAGAAGTCAATTTTTTAAAATCGTCCAGTACATGCAAAACAAACACTAAATAGATGATGATGATTTGTTTTTTTTATCAAATTATTTTTTTTAAATAGGATTTGAAAAGTTAAATTTTTTTTTTTTTTAACATAGTTCACCCCAGACAAGGCAGGCTGTCACTGTAGACGTAAGGGGCTACTGAGAAGAAAGAAAAGATAGAAGGTTGGGGTGGGGGGGTGGGGGGGGGGGGTGGGGGGATCAACCTAAATTGGGATCTGCGCAGCGAGATGTTTGTTTACATTAGTTTTAAATTTCTGCATGTCAGTACCGTCGGGGAAACAGGAAGGGAGTTCCAGAGGCCAGCAGCACGAGGAAAGAAGCTATTTGAGTAGAAAGCTCTCCGGCATCTGGGGACCTCCACAGTGAATGGATGGGATTTAGTCGATTGTCGAGTTGGTCTAGTGAACTTATGACAAGGGGGCACCAGAGTAGCCAATTCATCGGAGCACAATCCATTGAAGTATTTGTAAAACAAGTACAAGGATGCTACATTGCGGCGATGGGACAGGGACTGGAGCTTGGTTGACAGTGAGGGACCTATTAGGTTGGCGACTCTTTTTTGGACCTTGTCAAGGAGGGAGAGACTAGTAGATGATGCACTAGCCCAGTTTAATTATTATGCTATCATGATTGGACTAAATTGTTATAAAACTAATTGTTGTTAATTATCGCATCTGAAAAGCTCCCCAAAACTTTCAATCTTTCAATTAGGATTTGCTAAGAATTTTGAAGCCAGTTTAAATGACTTTCTATTCGACAGTTTAAAGGCTTTCAAATTTCAAAGGGTCAACAACTAATTCGTACTTGTTTCATTTTCAACTATTAACAAAAAGATTAAAACGACCGATTTGTTTAAAAAAGAAACCAAAATGCATTCTGATGGATTTACTTTCGTAATTAGATTTTTTTTTTTAATTACTTGTTCTACTACTTTATGCAGTTGCTATTTTGATTTCAATAATAGTAAATAAAAAAAAGAATAAAAATGTGTAAGTCACGCAGAGGCGAGAAATACATACACACACAGACGCAGGAGAAGTGGTCACACTTTTATTAATATAGAGATTTGATATTGAAAGTAAAAAAACAAAAAAAACAAAAAAACATCGTCACCCACAAAATATGTAACATCTTTTCTTCCACAGATTATTTTAATTAAAATCGTTTTCTAACAATGAAAAATAGATAAAAGCTTGAAAAAACGAAAAAAAAAAAAAAAATGATAAACGACCATTTTTTTGTTTGTTTTAAATAATTCAATTCGTCCTAAAAATAAAACAGAAAAATTGTTGTTATCGGCTGACATTTTTATTCGATTTGCTGCTGCTGCTACCGCCGTTGTCATGGTAACAGTAATGAGGGAAAGTGTGTGTGGGGGTGGATGGGGCGTGGGAGGAGGGTTGTTGTTGGCAAATTATTTAATAATTGGCACAGATTTTTTTTTTTTTTTTTACTTCCAAAGAGAAAATAAATATATTTAGAAACCGAAATATTTAAGAATTGTATTTTGTAGTTATGTTAATAATGAAAAAAAATAAAAATAAATAAATAAAAATAAATAATGATAATAATAATTATAATAATAATAATGCAGTAACGAAAGATATTAAATTAAAAAGATATATTTTCGGTTTTCGTTTTGTTTTCATATCAGTACTATTTGTTGGTATTTGGTAGAATTTTAAGACAAAAATTAAGATATTTAAATCATGATTTTAGTAACAAAAAAATCATGATTTTAGTAACAAAAAATCATGATTTTAGTAACAAAAAAATCATGATTTTAGTAACAAAAGATAAAATTTGGATTTCTATAATTCTAACTGAAATCTTGTGTGATTTACATGAAATAAAAATGGGGGGGAAAAAAAATGAGAAAAAAAAGCCAACTGAAGCCACAATTCTTATGCCCAGCTAAAAATAGATAAATTAAAATAAATAAATAAATAAAAATAATAGAAATTAGGATGATAATATTGTTACCTAAAAGTGATAACAGAGTGATAGAGGAAGGTGGGGAAAAAAGATAGAGAATTGAGAATAATAACATGATGCAATGGATGAAGAAGAAAAAAAAAGATGATACGTGCAGGAGGCTGGAGTTAAAAACATGAACGCTGCTGAGGTGGGTGGGTGCGAAACAAGAACGGGTGAACAACAAAAAGGAGGAAAATGTTATGTCAGAGGAGAGACAGAAAAAAAAAGATGTTTTTTTTTTTGTGTAAAAGAGAAATTACGATGAAGAAGAAGAAGAAGAAAATACTTACCCTTTTTTAAAAGGAAAGTTGCTCCATTTTGTGTGATGCAGATCTTTGCATTTGGTAGCTGGTGTGATGACCGCGTCTAAGGAAACCGACCACAATCCGAACGTGTTGCAAGGTCTCCGCAGATTCTCCATTATTAGTTTCCGATATGAATTGCAGCTAGATTACGCTGTACGATGATGGTCAGGTTTGCGCGTGAAGAAGTCGCTTTTTGTTTACTAACGCAGAAGAGGAAGGAATGTTATCAAGTTGTCACTTCTTAAAGAAAGCAAAAAAAAAAAAAAGAGAGAGAGTTGATGACACACATCATCATCATCATCATCATCATCAGCTGCTGAGGACAGACAGTTTAACGATGACGGTGTCAGGGTTGGGGTCTAAAAATAAGAAAACACACTCTGCATCTTGTCTCCGCGGAGCCCTCAAAAGTACAGCCCTTGTTGTAGTCCTGCCCCGACCTTCTTACCTGGTGCCCCATTGAAGGCGATGGATTAGCAGGTGGTAAGAGAGGGGGGGGGGTGACCTATTACGGAAGGCATAGAATTAACCTTCACTACTCAATCCCAGGGCACCAGAGGCGACCCCCCCCACTCCCCCCCCGGGAGATCCAATTTCCCACCACTACAACATCCAGAGAAATTGGAATACAGTAGTTGTACTAGTGCTGCTGCTGCTGCTGCTGCTCGACCGCCAAGCAGGTCAAGTTTGGTGTACTCCTCTCGGCTTCATTATAATAATTGAAACTGAAAATTTGCATCACAGCCGAAGTAAGAACGTCTACAGCAAATCAAATGCTTAAATGTCTATGACGTCACTTAAGGTTGGGTACAAAATAACCAATGGAAAAGCGTTGACCGAAATATTACCATAAAGTCACCAAGCGCTTCCGAACTTTGACCAATCGGAATAGGTTGACCGAATTTTCTTCCGCTGTTTCTTCTTCCTCTTTAATTATTGTCATGTGACCAGCTTTGATAAGGAAATTATTTACCAATTACTAATGAGAAAAATAAATAATTGGAGATTTTTTTTATTGAGAGAGATAATTAGAGATCTTTTTAATGGGGATTTAAGAGACCTTTTTAATGGGGATTTAAGAGACCTTTTTAATGGGGATTTAAGAGGTCTTTTTAATGGGAATAGAGATGCCTTTTTAATGGGACCTTTTTAATGGGAGTAGAGAGACCTTTTTAATGGGACCTTCTTTAATGGACATAGAGAGACCCTTTTAATGGGAATAGAGAGACCTTTTTAATGGGACCTTCTTTAATGGGAATAGAGAGACCCTTTTAATGGAACCTTTTTAATGGGAATAGAGAGACCCTTTTAATGGGACCTTTTTAATGGGAATAGAGATACATTTTTTAATGGGAATAGAGAGCCCTTTTTAATGGGAGTAGAGAGACCTTTTTAATGGGGATATAGTGACCTTTCTTTTAATGGGATTAACGAGGTGTTTTCTTTATTGAGAAAGATTTGAGAAATTAGAGATTGTTTGGTTAAAATAATAAAATGAAGATTAAAAACAAATCATGTAAAAATAAAAATACTAAACCTGAAGAAAAGCAAAAAAGAAATTTTTAATTTTTGATAAAATATTGATTGATTAAGAGGGACAAAGTGGCTTCAGCACTTCCCCAACACACACTTTCCTCCCCCAACCGGAAGGAAGAACTAAATACATGAAATATGTCACAAATATTAGCCTCGATGTAAATACCAGTTTAAGCTTTGCTATTTTTTTAGAAAATAACAATGCTATTGAGCTTAGCATTCATCTATGATGACAAATGCTGTGGAGCTAAGTTATAGTAGTATATGTCTCTAAAAGTTTGCTGTCCTTAATTGTCAAAAACATAACTTCCTATTTATTTTTTTAAATGTAACATTAGCTTAAAATACTTTTACTGGTAAAAATGTCATGAAAAAGTCTGTAAGTCTCATTCGAGAAACTTGGTAAATGTGTGGAAAAAAGAAAAGAAAAAAAAGAAAAGGAAAAAATTTGGAAAAAAAAGAAAAAAAGAAAGAAAAAGAAAAAAAGAAAAAGAAAAAAAGAAGAAAGAAAAGAAAAAAGAAAAGAAAAAAAAGAAAAGGAAAAAGAAAAACAAGAAAAGAAAAAGAAAAAAAAGGCAAAAAAAAAAATTTTTTTAAATGTATATTTCAGCATCAAAACAAAACAGTTTACATTTAAAGCAAGTCGCTTATGAGATGAGACTTGTGTCGACACTTTTGCCCCTCTTCCCGTTAGTAACGGAATAAGCAATAAACCCTGGACATTCAGCAGATATACTCGGTTTTCTTGACAGGTTTGTGTTCCAATTAATTGCCGTGAAGACGAGTGGAGTGATAAGCCCCGGCACGCACGATTTCCTCAACAGTCTTGGTCTGTTAATGATGCGCAACACCGGGAACCATCGTGAATTGACTTGGCTTTACGAGCACCTTTCCATCGTCACTATTCGTGGAAACACCTCGAGCCTACTCTCGGCCTGCCAAGCCAGCAGGGCATCCAATAAAATTTCCTGATATTTGCATATTGATTTTGAAAAAAGACATTTTATTGAATAACTATTATTTGTTGTTATTTATTAAATAAATTGTTTTCTTTTTTAAAATAATAAAATAGAAAATATTGAATCTTAAATATTTCAATTTGAAATTTTTATTAGATATAGCCATCTCCATTTGTTGCTATTAATTGAATAAATTGTTTTCTTTTCAAAAAGATAAAATAGAAAATATATCGAATCCCAAATATTTTAATTTGAAATTTATTTTGTGGTGGTGTTCTCCGTTAAGAAATCTAGTCGCAAAGCTGTCCAATGTGAGCAGAAATTCTATTTTGAGCCAAATCCAAAATAAAAACCTGATCGACCTTAAAACAATACTTGACACAATTTAGATTCCTATCTACATTAGCTCGATCATATATAAGTTCTGGATTTAAAACAGGGGTAGAAATCAAATGAAAAAATTTGAACAAATTATTATTGCTAGCAAAGTAAGATTTTTTTTTAAACAATTCAAATCAATCGTGTAAAATATCAAACATTTTAATCTGTAGTTAATATTTTATTTAATACAATCAATATTGGGTACATTTATTGTCAAACAATTATTTGAAATATTGAATATTTCATTAAAGAAGATCAAACCAGCAAAAAACTATGACACCAGTCAAAAGACAAGTAAATTTTTCAACTATAGCATTTACACAGGACTATAGTCTTTTTTGTTTTTTTCTGCCACTAGAGACAATGAATATCCCCTGAAAGGGTGTCTGTACAATGACGAGTTTATAATAAACCAAGAGTCCCCCTCTCCCCCCTTACCACCGACTGAGCTCCTGCTGAATGTCCAGGTCATGTCTCACCATCATCATATTCGAGTTAACGTTTGTTTTACATGCTGGCATGTGTTGGACAGCTTTTAGAAATTGACTTTCAAACTTATCTCTGGTCAGATTTATTTTGGAAGTCATTTTTTTAATTGAGGCAAGAGTTTTATATGTCAGATGTCTTTCCTGTCGCCAACCCAGTGTAGTGATGGAGACCAATGTTTTTATTGTGACGCCAGCTCTGTGTGATTGCCCACCAAAACTAAAGTGCACCACACCTAAAATATTATTTTAATATTGACTACATTGTCTGCAACTACATCCGCACACTGTTTATATAAATCAAAATGGAACAACTGTCTATATATAAATCAAAATGGCACACTGTATATATATATATATAAATCAAAATGGCACACTATATATATAAATCAAAATGGCACACTGTCTATATATATAAATCAAAATGGCACACTGTCTATATATATATAAATCAAAATGGAACATTTAGTGACAAGAACAGAGCTAACAATATTTTATTTTCCTCATCAAAATATTCACAAAAACATAAAAAACATTACCCACACAAAAGAAATGCGATCCCCAAAAAAATAAATACAGAAATAACTACAAAAACAGTTTAGAAATGTTTCTATTTCCAAACGTAATCCGAATGATATTCACAGAAGCTTTTCTTTGATAAGCAAAATAAAATTTCTTATCTGGTCTAAAGAAGAGATGTTGCTAGTAAAAAAAAAAAAAAAACAACAAAAAAAACATTACCTACATAAAAGAAATGTGACCACCAAAATAAAACAGAAATAACTATCGTAAAATGTGTATCATTCAAACTACTGTTTTTCTCGTCTTGGATGTTATTCTCATGTTTCGACCAATGCAACCTCTGACCTTCTTCAGGTGCATCTTGTCGAACTCAGAAATGTTGATGCCGAACTCTAGAATTTCAAACTGAACCCTCTATTCAATCCACAGAAGTAGATTGTTCTCATTCCGAACACCCCATACTATATTGCAGTCGGAGGCGATTGCTGAATGCCATCCATTTAACGATACAATTTTTTTTTGGGGGGGGGGGGTCTATTTGAAGATAAAATTAATTAAAAAATATTTGGAATTAAAAATTTAAAAAAATCCGAATTCAAACATATGACATGAAAAACCAAAATTCAAAATCGAAATAGTCCTAAAGATAAAAGACGTTATTGAATAATAAAGATGGAGGGGGGGGGAGGGGAGAGTAATTAAAACAGTGTTTCGACAGATTGAAGAAAAGGTGTTGTTTGAGATTTCCCAACATGCATTCAACTTGCGAGTAGAAACATTGCGAATATAACAACAAAAACGCGGACATTGGTCTGAAGATGAAAATACATTTAATTCCGTTTATGAGCAAATTCTGCAGCTCAAATAGTAACGTGTCTATCGAGACAAGAGTAAAACGGTATTCATTCCGACCTGGTGTGCATGTCTTGAAAACTGAAATTGTCTTTTCTGAACCCAAAACATTTGTTTGCTAATTTCTTATCTCAAATATTTTGTAGTGCTATCATTCAACTCATCTGTACATGTCTCATTGGCCTCACACACTCTCACAAAATAGATCCTTGCATGGATCAAACTATTAACAACATAACTTTAAAGTTGGAATTCTCAATAATTTAATTGCATTCAGTTTCGATATTATTACTTCTCAAATAATCCGCCTATCATCATCATCATCATCATCATCATCATCATCATATTTGGTTTCACGTCCATTTTACATGCTGAACTTTCTGCAAATTACGTCAGCTACTCGATTGATTTAAGAACCTGTATTTGAGCTCTGGGTGGTGCCCTGATCAAAATCGGCCAAGGATAATTTGGTCCCTCCGGTTGAAGAATGCCTCTAGGAAGTGCTTGACTTTCTCTCCTCTTTCGCTGTAGATTTTTTTCTACTCTCACGTGTTCGGGTAGCTTTCCTTGGATCGTTAGTTGGATGGCCATTTTCGATGAGTTGTAGTGCCAGGTGGCATCAGCTCGATCTTGTTGAAAGCCCACCGTCGCTTTTTTTTGGCAGCTGCTGCTGCTTGAAATATATCCAATAAGTTAGGGTTAGGGTTAATAACTGATTATTAGAGTTGGGCGGTTTTGAAATTTTGGTTTCGGTATCGGTTTCGTTTTTTTTCCCTTAAAACCTCGGTTTACGGTTCGGTTTTTCGGTTTTTTGAAAAAAAATTGTTTACTATGGAAGCTATTCATTCTCTTGTGTGATGATTAGTTATTATTCAACGTTTAGTTGAATTATGCCACTGTTTCGATAATTTTGTGACTGAATCATTCTCCATGATATGAATCATAATAAGTTTTAAGGTGTTGACTGTTGTAATCAAAGTTCTGATACCTTTTCAACAGTTAACTCGTTAAAACAATGACCAAAGATTCATGAAAGATTTCTGAAGAATAAAACCGAGTTTGAATATACATTCTATCTAATTCTTTAACCCATCAGAAGCTAAAATATAGGATGAGGAAAATGAGAAACATTTAAACAAAAATCTTTAACATCAAAAGATAGCGTTAGAAAATGAGCAGTCACAGACATATATGAATCATTAGCTCGGCTGGTCCAATAGTCCATTGTCAAGGAAATGGACTTTATGTCTAACAACTGCCGCCGAATGTCAGTACTGACCGACTCATATAAATCAGGAATTAACATTTCTCTAACATGCAACTGATATACAGGTTGTAGACATTTGACGAAGGATTTAAATCCTTCATCCTCTACAATGCTCACGGTTTGGAGATCTTTGCATATCATTGCTACAAGACTCTGGTTTGCTGTCTTGTTCTTGGGTTTGATTTGTCCCATTTAATTGTCGAATTAACAAAAGAAAACATGTTCTCTTGCTTCACTGTGGGAATTGTGGAAGCAATCTAAAAATGAAACAAAAATATGCAGGTTTAACTAAAGTAATCATATCATTTAACTTGGTGGTTGGGGGGAGGGGGAGAATCTCCTGTTGAAGTTAACATGCTTGTTTGGTAGTTGGGGATTTCATTTAAAGTTGTTGTTTTTTTTACTAAAAAGCAGCAAATTGAATGTTGGTATGCTTTGGGAGGTGGGCATTTTTAGTTCCATAAAAACATTCATTTACAAACGTTATTAAAGGGGGGGGCCTATAGTCAAAATATCTTGGCGGAATGGAAATTTATGACCCGCCCTGAAGGTCATATATTTCTTAAAAATAAATGGACCATTCCTCATTTTTTTAAAATCACCCAGCTTAATCCTTATTATGCCACAGAAATTAGTTTCAACAAAAACAAAAAAAATAATCAATTTTATAGCGTTTCTGTTTTGCAGACATGAGTTTTCTCTCTTTAATTTTCTATAAATAAATAATTAGCTTGGATGTACTGTTGGATAAATGGGACGCATTTGATCGATTTTGAAGAAAATTAATTTAAGTTGGGAATTAGTTCAAAACAACTTTTTACAACTTATTTTTTCCTAAACTCAAAATGCGTGAGGTGTTAAATTAAATCAGCAATGTTTTTACAATAATTCTATCATGTTCTGTTATTTCAACCAGGGCCTACAAAAATACGATGTCATGTTGTCTGTCGTATTTCTCTTTTTTTCATTTGAAAATTCAAAATGTTAATGATAAACAAACTGTAAACAAAGATTTCTTCCTACAAGTCAATTAAATTTTTTTTTATCATATATTTGTTCAATCTGTCCTCTTACTAATATAACATTTTTTGGTAATATTCAATTTTATTCAAATCAGAAAATCTTTTCAACCGTGTTTCCTTGTATATGGTGGCTTACTGTAGTAAAAACACAATACCGAACGGTTACGGTTTAAAAAAAACAAACCGATCCGGTATTCGGTATGGAAACAAAACCGAAAAACCTCGGTTTTTCGGTAAAACCGCCCATCTCTACTGATTATACAACATTGAACTCATTTTTCAGTAATAAATAATTAACAAACTAAATGCAATTATTAAAGTAACCCTAACCCGATTCAGGGTTGGTTAATGTGAGTGAGTTAGCCTTCATAGCATTTTATTTACTCCGCTACAGGAGTTAGGCACAAGGCCAGTTTTATCTTACTCCCACAAGTAAGATGTGACCCAAGCTCGGGTCGGGAAAGTGAGGTTTGAAAAGCCAGCGCCCGAGAAGGTGAGCACTCTGGCCATTAAAAATTGCCTGAGCAGCCCCGTCGGCATTCCCCGGTAGGGGCGCCTCAGGCAGTAAGCAATAAACTTACTCCTCCCCAAAGAGGGGAGGCGAAGCCTGGGAGGGTGCACCTCCTAGAACTGCACAGGACAGACCCATAGACCGGCGGAATCAAGCCCCGAAGGCCAAGACAATACCGGTCTATAGGGTGCAGTATCCATCGGAACTGATACTACACTTTGATCTTAGCCAAAAAGCCAAGAACCTTCATAGCATTTCTTCAAATAATTGCCTTAATCAATGCTCTTGTTTATTCAAAATGTCTTTTATTTGGTATGTATGGCTTGCTAATCCACACGTATGTACTTCTACTTACACTTGAAACACCATTCACCCGGAGCGTTCCACCCTCGCCACTGCGTCCCTCACAAAGGATGACCAAGCCTGACGATTTGAAGTCAACGATTGGGTGAGTTATAGTCACTCGCTGTTCCGACGGCAAACTCCATAGATACGGGGTTCCAGGTCAGGTTTAACCATCATTAGCCAGGTTTTTCTTTGTCCACCATCGCTTTTTCCAACCCTGTAAGGGAACTGGGGCAATTGCTTCGTAGATGAATTCTTCCTGTCGATCGTGAAGGGCATCACCCAGCCAGCGTAGACGTCTCGTGAGGGTGACTTGTCAGAAGGGAATTAATTTTGCAATGAAAACATATCGTGTTGTTTGAGAGGAAGTGTTGCATCGGACATGGAGGATGCAACACATGCAGTGGTGATAGAAAGTTTTCCAATCGTCTAACGTCTTCCACTCTCATTATTATTATTATTTGTTTATTATTGTTATCATTATTATTGTAATTATTATTATTGTAATTATTATTATTATTGTAATTATTATTATTATTATTGTAATTATTATTATTACTATTATTATTATTTGTTTGTTATACCTCCTTGGCATCTCTCTTTTAACTATCTTCTCAATTCAACTGTTAAAACAAAAAAATGTTTAACTCTTAGTACAGTATCGATATCCAGATCAAATTCTGTTAAATATTTCATTTGATAACTCCCAAAAGTGTCCCTTCAATTTCTCCCTCCTACCACTTTCTCTGAATTCATCCAACCTCATCATAAACTGATCCACTCTATTGCTGTTCTTAATCTGATCTGGCAACTTATTCCAAAAACATATTACTCTGTGAGAAAAAAAAAAAATTTACTGATTAACAGATCTAGTTTTTGAAAATTGCCTTGACAATAACCTTCCAGATCTAGGAGAAATACTAAAAAAATGCCCACCATAGTTAGAAATGCAATTTATTATCTTGAAAGTCTCAATCATATCACCTCTCATTCTTCTCTCCAGCAAAGTAGTCAATCCCAATTTGTCCAATCTCTCCCTGTAACTGCACTCCTTTACTTTACTTATTAGTTTTGTCACCCTTCTTTGTACGCCTTCCAGTTTCAATATTATTGGCTGAAACTCACTGCCATAAAGGAGATCCTTACTTTGGTGCCGCACCTTATCTTAGATTTTGACACATGGCGCCATTTGCTTATCAAATTACCCAATTGATTTTTTTTATATAAATTTAAATTTTAATTGAAGCCTAGTTGGACATCACTTTCAAAAACGAACAAGTCTTTCTCTTTTCTATCATTATTTCAAAAGAAGATGCTCGACTGAGCTCCAATGTCTGAGTCCTCCTTGTAAGACATTCGCAACAAGAACTCATCTTGCTGCCAAATCGCAAAAGCACTTTCCTTTCCTCCTAGCATCAGCTGGAATTTCCGAACAGAGTTTCTTTTCAAGGGCTTCCCGTCTGTGGAACACATTACCACAGGACTGCTTCCCTGCAAACTACAACACGGTCGTCTTCAAATCCAATATCAACAATTAATTGTCAGAGACCACCCTCATAAGTAATCGATTGTTTTTAGTCAACTCATAACATTTTTTAATCCATCTCATTAACCCTTATCCTCGAGTGGTTTTTGGCCTTTATAAGTGCTGACTCATTAGTAAAAAAAAAAAAGAAAAAACTCATTCTAACATAGTTCTCTTTTGTTAATGACTCTTACAAAAACATCTTCCTTTTTTTTATACATGACAAATTTTAATTTAATCAACATTTTTAGAATTCACCTTTCGACGTCAAACTGAAATCCTTAAACGAAATTAGTTAACATTTCTTCTGGAGAAAATAAAAGTAAATTTATATTTGACATAATTTTAGTAATTGTTTAATGCAGACAAAATAGTCATCACCAGAGATGTTGCTTTTAGTCCTTAACAAGCATATATATATACGAATAGGCTATATTGCCGGTCCCGGCAAAATAACGATTCCTGCGTTATTTTGCCGGTTCATGTATATTTAACTAAATTGTTAAACATACAGTGACGCCCGGCACAATAATGAGTCTTACGTTATTTTGCGGCTCGTGTTTATTTAACTATAAATTACTTTTTTTTTTATTATTTAAATTAATTTTTTTGTATTATTTAAAACTTTATCAAACGAAATTTTATTTATACTTTAAAACTTTGCCTGATTGTTTTTTTTTGTTTTTTTTATTTAAAACTTTGCCTGATTGATTTTTTTTGTTGTTTTTAATTAAACTTTGCCTGATTGATTTTTTGTATAATTTAAAACTTTATTAAGCGACAATATATTTTAAAATAACGATAAAATTAATTTTTACTTCCGGTTGATTCGATTAGGAGTGAACTCTTCAAAATTACGACTTATTTTATGATTTCATTGAAAGAACATTTTAAAATAGAAACTGTTTAAATCCAGTGATTTTCTGTATATTTTAACATTATCAAAGTTTTTCTTGAAATTCGACTAAATAATCTAATTGTCTCTAATATTTCCGTTCATTTAATTATTTTACTTTTAATGTTTTTTGTATTAAAAGCAGATATTTCTTTAACCGACACAATAGGGCAGGTCGATTTTTTTTTTATTTCTTTAACCGACACAACTGATGATGAAAACAAATTGTTTTGAAATATTTGCCCTTATTTATTATTACCTTTTCTTTCGCAAGGCCATAACAATTAGGTTTTTTAAAGAAATGAACCGGCATAATAACGATCCCTTTACATTAGTAAATAATTATTGTGCCGGGCGTCACTGTATGTTTAACAATTTAGTTAAATATACATGAACCGGCAAAATAACACAGGAATCGTTATTTTGCCGGGACCGGCAATATAGCCTCTTCCATATATATATATATATATATATATATATATATGCTAGCCTGAGAGGATAATATCGTTGTGAATGAACATATACTACACTGACCCCCAAACGAGGAGGTAATGACTGGGAGCATGGTATCATGACAACAGAACAGATAGTACACACACTACCCCCCTCCCAAACAGTGAAGATAATCCTAGAAATTCGGTGGCTAATTGAGCTCCCAAAATAAATTTGGTATCATTGTTTATTTTTTTGTAAAGATCTGTGTCCATATAAATTTTTATTTTTTATTTTTATTTTTTTTATAGATATAATGAAAATAAAATAATATTTAATATATTTTTTCAGAATCCATTTCAGAAAATTTAAATGAGATATGTTTGCATATTCTTTGAATAATTTCAAAAACTATTTTCTTTTTATCCAAACGGGGGTGGGGGGAAGGCATTTACATCTTATATAATGGTTGAAATTTAAAATTATGCTTGTAAAAAAAAATCTTCTAAACAAAATTCAACTTAAATTTCAAGTGTTTCATAAAAAACAACAACTATGACTAATCCACAATTTAAACATTAAATAAAGATTTTGATTACTTTTTTGAAAACAATTCATGTTGTATTTAATAAATACTAGTTAATGTTATTTTACTAATACATATTTATTTTATTTTATTTATTTTAATTTATTTATTTTAAAAAAAAAATTTTCTTCGATATAAGAGAACGTTTTTATACAAAAAATATCACGTTATGTCTGTAAGTGAGGCTACGCCAATTTGAATTAGAAAGGGTATGTAGACATATTTTTAAACCATTGTTTCGTAATAGTATATTTTTTTTGAAAAAACCATAAAAATGTGTAGTGTTAAAATAAATAAAATCTATTTTAATCTGAGTTTTCGAGAAATAAAATTCTCCTTGTCAAAGCAGTGATTTTCTGACCCAAAAGTCCATTATCATCGGACGATGAAGAAAAAAAAAAGAAAAACACTACTTTGACAAGGCCAATTTTATTTCTCGAAGGCACAGATTAAAATAAATTTTATTTATTTTAACACTACACATTGTTATATGGCTTTAAAAAAAAAAAATTTTTTTTTCTTATATTTTGACTTTTTCCAAAAGTTATCTCCCTTGCCTACTTAGTAAGCTGAAATGTCTACTAATACGTAAGATCGTTTTTTTTTCCTTTTTCTTTCTTTAATAACTACTGGATGAATTTGCGTAATTTTTTCTGTACAATCTTAATTTCAGCTAACACGTAAGTAGATAACAAAGTTTATACATATCTTTAAATATTTTAATGTCATCGTGAAACAGCAGAAGCACCGATTTTTATTTTCCAAGAACTTCTGCCTGCGGAACATATTGCCACTTAAAATCAACACTTGTCATAAATCGTCTTCGTTAGTCATTAACCCTTATCCTTGAGCGGCTTTTAACCTTGATAAGTGGTGACCCCCAGCAGTAAGTAAAAAAAAAAAAAAAATCCGAAAAAGTTTTTTTTACATAATCATCAGATTTTTTAAGAAAAAAAAGGTTTTTGGGTGCTTCTTTAGTTTCGCTACGACAGGTTAGGTTTCTCTTAAAAAAAAAAAAAAAAATAGCTAAAGAAATGTATAAACTTTGTTATGCACTTACGTGGTAGCTTAAAAGAAGACTGTACACCAAAAATTACGCAAATTCAGCCAATATTTATTAAATTAAAAATAAAAAACGATTTTATTTATCGGTCGAAATTTTTGTTAAATTTTTACATTTTTCCGAAAAACAAAAAACAAAATTGAGTTATCTCCCTTGCCTATTTAGTAAGCTGAAATGTCTACAGATACATAAGATCGTTTTTTTTTCTTTTTCTTTATTTAATAAATACTGGATGAATTTGTGTAATTTTTTTCTGCACAATCTTATTTTCAGCTAACACGTAAGTAGATAACGAAGTTTATACATTTCTTTAAATATTTTAATGCCATTGTGAAACTGCAGAAGCACGCGCATTTTTTTCAAAACAGAATCTGAAAGAAAATTCTCTAAAAGTCCTGCGTTTAAAACAAATCAAAATTATTGGCAAAAAAAATAGCAAAGTGCAACAAGCCACATAAATGGTCAGTTTGAAGATGTGTACATCTCTATACCGTCTGAATGTTTTGTCGAAGACGACTTTAATATTGGATAGGATAGACATCGTCACTACCTCTGTTAGGCTGTTCCACGAAGCAGCATCACGGACAGAGAATGCTGTCTTTCTTTTAATGAGATCAAACTGACTCTGGTACATTTTTTGCTGGGTCCCGTGGAGACCACGACCTGGCGTGAAAAACTTCTCGAAAGGTATATTTAAAATTCTGAGATGACACCGAGAAAAAAAAAAGAAGACTACTCCTTGGTGTTTTGGCAAGGAGCAAAGTGTAGTATCTGTTTTGATGATACTACGCTTCATCTTTTCTGTCCTCGGTCAGTGAAGGAGAAATCCTTCTAGACTGAGGCAATTTAAATTTTTTGTAGCAATCAAGAGTGGTCCCTTTTTGTGGAGCTGTTTTTTTTACCCCCACATTAAAGACTGACCTTGTGTCTAACTTTGCCCTCGTGGGAGGCAATTAAATAAGGATACCAAGAAAGAAAAATTGATTCGCTAACAAAGATGATTTGCATTTTAAGTATTTTATTTACCTCCTCTCCAGAAAGTCAGACACAAGGTCAGGTGTGGGTTTTGATGAAAGTGTTTCTGTGGAACGAACTGGATTCGAACCCGGCACACCCACGTCCTCAGTTCACGTTAACAACTTAGCCACCCTTCATTTTCAGTATTGACATAAAGTTTTTTTTAGTTATGCAAAATTTAAAAAAATTAATTTGTGAACATCAAAATAAGAATTTTGTTTAAATTTATTTTTAAAATTTATTTTTAAAATTTATTTTTTAAATTTAAAAAAAAAATTAAAAAAAATTTTTTTTTTTTTAAATTCATTTTTTTTTAATTAATTAATTTATTTTATTTGTGAATATTTTATATTTGCCGAAAAGGTAAAAGTTAAAAACTCACCCTGTCTCCTTTGAAAACCGTCCATTCTTTAATCGGTTCGACCCAAATTTTTCCTCTTTTGGTTAATTCTGAGGGTAAATTGGCTCTTTTGGCAGCGTCTGTCCAGGGACGATCTTCTGTATAGACCCATGGCCTTTTGTCAAAGTCAATACGCTTCCAGCCCAAAACATTCTTATAAAGAGATTTCCCTTTCGTATTTGAAATCTCGTTTCCGACATATCTCTTGAAATAACCGAATGCAATTTGTGTGAGTCGCATGTTGACGGATCTGAAAGTCAAATAAGGAGGTTGGTAAAATCAAGGTAACAAAAATAGAAAATTTACGTTTTTCTTTTTTTAAAACCAATTTTTGTCAATCAGGAAAATCGTTTTCAGCATAACAATGAATCTACATGTCTCATAGGAGCTAGCGGGCTCATGAAAAAGAATTTAAAAAAAACTGTTGGAGTGTCTGAAATAGCGAGTGAATGTCTGACATCCGGTAGGATGCCCCATCCCCGGCAAAAACAAAAAGCTAAGAAAATTTAAAAAAAAAAAAAGGAAAGGAAAAAAAAAAGATTTAAAATATGCACGAGTCATTATAAAATGAAACACTGAAAATTTCCAACTAATTGACAAAGAAAAAAAACCTCACAAAAACAAAAACAAATTGTGATGGTTGAAGAAACAGGGCGATATCAAAATTGAAATGTATGCAGGCAAAAGCCCTTTTTAGACACTCAAGACAGGTCTTCCTTAGTCTATCACGCATCACCAAGCATGGTAAACCAAGGATGACCTGGTTTTAGTGTCTAAAAAGTGATCTGACTGCATGCAACATGACTGAGATCAACCCTTTGGATCAGATTGCATCATGGAGAGGCGCCATGAGAAGTTGTCTGGTATTGCCCAACCAGGAGTCTAGGACATTTCCAGTGCCTTTAAAAAAACAAAACAAAAAACAATGGTAAACGGCTGTTGTGATACTGCAAGTTTATTTGCGGTGGCTATCGAAAAGAGGTGGAGAATACTGGAGATATGGGGAAACTTGTTGTCACTCAGACTCCAGAGAATACCACCGGTTGTCGGTGAGCAATCACTGATGACCTGTGTGAGAACTCCTAGTGAGTACATAATAATAATGATAATAATAATGATAATAATACAATGTAATAATAATTTACTTATAAACAAAACAAAAAAAACAAAAAAAACAAACAAACAACAACATGATGATGATAATAATAATAATAAAAAAGAATACAAGAACAAACATGACTGTGTGGGAAAGCAGTACACCGGGAACTGTGCAAACAATTGAATTTCGAATACGCAGACAAATGGTACAAACATAAACCAGAAACAGTACTGGAAAAGAAAAAACACAAAATCATCTGGGATATGGATATACAAACTAATATAAGCAAGGAGACCAAATGTTATAATAATCAACAAGAAGGAAAAATCTTGCAAAATCGTAGACTTCGCCGTTCCAGCAGACCACAGAGTGAAAAGCAAAGAAAAGGAAAAACGAAGCAAATACACATAACTAGCCAGAAAACTGAAAGGAATATAGAGCATGAAGAAAGTCAGTATAATACCAATAATCGTAGGAGCACTAGGAACAATCCCCAAAAACCTGGAAAAATGACTGGGAGAAATTGGAATCAAAGGGATCATTGGAACTATACAAAGGGCGGCAATGATCAAAACAGCTACAATCTTAAGAAAAATCATTGAATGCGGAAACCAACCCGCATAAGCTACAAAGTGTCATATGGAATCTACTACAGCAAGAAAACAAAATCACAGAAAGAACACATCACAAACAAAGAAACAGAAAATGCAAGCAACATCACTTTATAAGCTCCCCTCAAATAAATTACACCGGCCTCAGCTGACACCACAAAAAATGAACCAATGAAACACCAACAAACATCTTATTTCTACGTAAACCATGCACGGGCAACCTATGGCCCAAATTCGGTCCGCGGAGACATTTGATAAGAATGATCTTTTTAGGAGAGCGTAAGAAAGCGTATATAGTTCCAATTGTGATGTCTCTCATACCACCCCCCCTCCCTTCAAAAAAAAAAAAAAAAAAAAAAAAAACACAGGTGTTTATTAAAAAAAATTTTTGTTTGGCTTTTGCAAAAAAACAAACAAAAAAAAATCAGGTGTTTATTAAAAAAAATTTTTTTTTGGCTTTTGCAAGCGCGTTACTAATCTGAATAAAGGCGAAACTGAAGAGTCCATGTTTCCATCTAATAATTTTTGTTAATTATTTGCTTCATTTATTTTCACCATAACAAGTTTGACTGAAAAATCTGTTTCACAGGCTTACCTACACTTTGTAAGGATTAGCATAAAAGGGTATCAGAGTTTCCTTTTTATTAACTCTCGCTTCCATTATTTTGTCCTTTAATCCTCACATTCCATGAACGATGTTTCTGACAAAGGAGGAAGAATTGCTGTTTTCTGGGTCGGAATCTATCCATCTAACACCAGTCGGCTAGTTTTTAACCTTGAAGTAGTATTTTTTTAGCTTCTTACATCACGTGGTTTCATGCTGGTCTGAAGCGATTTCCCTAAAAAAAAAAACACTTTTTTTTTTCAAATTTAAGTCAGCTAAATTACGTACAGCGAAATGATTTTCGTCATTACAACCAAGTAACTTATTTCTACTTAAAATCATATTTCGTTTAAAAAATAAAAAAAACGCCAGTATGAAAACTATGACTGGAAAAATATAGTCGCAAATTCAGCGTTTCTCAACCTAAAAAAAAAAGCACATGGGTGTTTGATTGACATTTTAATACTTCTGCTTTTTTCAAGTATGTTATAATGCTGAATAAAGCCGAACCGGATGTGTCCAGTGTTTTCAATTTTATGTACGCGGTGGAGCTAATACAGGTCTGGTTGAAAAGGAAATACAATGTTTTGCTTTTTTTTTTAATAACGTGAAAATCTAATGATCACGTGTGTCTGCGTAAATATTTTTTTACCATTATGTAACTTTGGTAAATGCATATCTTTTTACCATTACGTAACTTTGGTAAATGTATATTTTTTACCATTATGTAACTTTGGTAAATGCATATTTTTTACCATTATGTAACTTTGGTAAATGCATATTTTTTACCATTATGTAACTTTGGTAAATGCATATTTTTTACCATTATGTAACTTTGGTAAATGCATATTTTTTACCATTATGTAACTTTGGTAAATGCATATTTTTTACCATTATGTAACTTTGGTAAATGCATATTTTTTACCATTATGTAACTTTGGTAAATGCACATCTTTTTACCATTATGTAATTTTGGTAAATGCACATCTTTTTACCATTATGTAACTTTGGTAAATGCACATCTTTTTACCATTATGTAACTTTGGTAAATGCACATCTTTTTACCATTATGTAACTTTGGTAAATGCACATCTTTTTACCATTATGTAACTTTGGTAAATGCACATCTTTTTACCATTATGTAACTTTGGTAAATGCACATCTTTTTACCATTATGTAACTTTGGTAAATGCACATCTTTTTACCATTATGTAACTTTGGTAAATGCACATCTTTTTACTATTATGTAACGTTGGTAAATGCATATTTTTTACCATTATGTAACTTTGGTAAATGCACATCTTTTTACCATTATGTAACTTTGGTAAATGCACATCTTTTTACCATTATGTAACTTTGGTAAATGCACATCTTTTTACCATTATGTAACTTTGGTAAATGCACATCTTTTTACCATTATGTAACTTTGGTAAATGCACATCTTTTTACCATTATGTAACTTTGGTAAATGCACATCTTTTTACCATTATGTAACTTTGGTAAATGCACATCTTTTTACCATTATGTAACTTTGGTAAATGCACATTTATACAATTATGTAACTTTGGTAAATGCACATTTATACAATTATGTAACTTTGGTAAATGCACATTTATACAATTATGTAACTTTGGTAAATGCACATTTATACAATTATGTAACTTTGGTAAATGCACATTTATACAATTATGTAACTTTGGTAAATGCACATTTATACAATTATGTAACTTTGGTAAATGCACATCTTTTTACCATTATGTAACTTTGGTAAATGCACATCTTTTTACCATTATGTAACTTTGGTAAATGCACATCTTTTTACCATTATGTAACTTTGGTAAATGCACATCTTTTTACCATTATGTAACTTTGGTAAATGCATATTTTTTACCATTATGTAACTTTGGTAAATGTATATTTTTTACCATTATGTAACTTTGGTAAATGTATATTATATACAATTATGTAACTTTGGTAAATGCACATTTATACAATTATGTAACTTTGGTAAATGCACATTTATACAATTATGTAACTTTGGTAAATGCACATTTATACAATTATGTAACTTTGGTAAATGTATATTATATACAATTATGTAACTTTGGTAAATGCACATTTATACAATTATGTAACTTTGGTAAATGCACATTTATACAATTATGTAACTTTGGTAAATGCACATTTATACAATTATGTAACTTTGGTAAATGCACATTTATACAATTATGTAACTTTGGTAAATGCACATTTATACAATTATGTAACTTTGGTAAATGCACATCTTTTTACCATTATGTAACTTTGGTAAATGCACATCTTTTTACCATTATGTAACTTTGGTAAATGCATATTTTTTACCATTATGTAACTTTGGTAAATGCATATTTTTTACCATTATGTAACTTTGGTAAATGCATATTTTTTACCATTATGTAACTTTGGTAAATGCATATTTTTTACCATCATATAACTTTGGTAAATGTATATTTTTTACCATTATGTAACTTTGGTAAATGTATATTTTTTACCATTATGTAACTTTGGTAAATGCACATCTTTTTACCATTATGTAACTTTGGTAAATGCACATCTTTTTACCATTATGTAACTTTGGTAAATGCACATCTTTTTACCATTATGTAACTTTGGTAAATGCACATCTTTTTACCATTATGTAACTTTGGTAAATGCACATCTTTTTACCATTATGTAACTTTGGTAAATGCACATCTTTTTACTATTATGTAACGTTGGTAAATGCATATTTTTTACCATTATGTAACTTTGGTAAATGCACATCTTTTTACCATTATGTAACTTTGGTAAATGCATATTTTTTTACCATTATGTAACTTTGGTAAATGCACATCTTTTTACCATTATGTAACTTTGGTAAATGCACACCTTTTTACCATTATGTAACTTTGGTAAATGCACATCTTTTTACCATTATGTAACTTTGGTAAATGCACATCTTTTTACCATTATGTAACTTTGGTAAATGCACATCTTTTTACCATTATGTAACTTTGGTAAATGCACATCTTTTTACCATTATGTAACTTTGGTAAATGCACATCTTTTTACCATTATGTAACTTTGGTAAATGCACATTTATACAATTATGTAACTTTGGTAAATGCACATTTATACAATTATGTAACTTTGGTAAATGCACATTTATACAATTATGTAACTTTGGTAAATGCACATTTATACAATTATGTAACTTTGGTAAATGCACATTTATACAATTATGTAACTTTGGTAAATGCACATTTATACAATTATGTAACTTTGGTAAATGCACATCTTTTTACCATTATGTAACTTTGGTAAATGCACATCTTTTTACCATTATGTAACTTTGGTAAATGCATATTTTTTACCATTATGTAACTTTGGTAAATGCATATTTTTTACCATTATGTAACTTTGGTAAATGTATATTTTTTACCATTATGTAACGTTGGTAAATGTATATTTTTTACCATTATGTAACTTTGGTAAATGTATATTTTTTACCATTATGTAACTTTGGTAAATGCACATTTATACAATTATGTAACTTTGGTAAATGCACATTTATACAATTATGTAACTTTGGTAAATGCACATTTATACAATTATGTAACTTTGGTAAATGCACATTTATACAATTATGTAACTTTGGTAAATGCACATTTATACAATTATGTAACTTTGGTAAATGCACATTTATACAATTATGTAACTTTGGTAAATGCACATTTATACAATTATGTAACTATTACTACTAATAATATAAACTTGTTTTATTGCAACCAGATGCACTCCAACTAGAAAGTATATGAAAAAATCATTAAAAATATTATACATAAATATATATCCCCGGTAGATAACGACTTTAAAATTAGATTTATTATTTACTACAAAAGGTTTAAAACTAGCAATTTACTAATAAAAAATAATCCTACCGACAATGGCTTACTAAAAACTAGTAATGCCATATACGTGTTCAAATGTCCTATCGGAGAATGTGTCTCTGCCAACAACACGTATATTGGCATGACTAGAACCAGTATTTCACGTCGACTAATTTGCCATCTGACATCCCCTCAAAGCTCCATTTAGAAACACCTTACAGCACATAACATCTCCAAAGATAATTTTAGAAATATCTTAACCGGTAGTACATCAATCGTTGCTGTGTCATTTTGCGGTATTCCATAATGGAAGCATTGTTCATTCAATTAAAAAAGCCCAACATCAACCATGCTCGTTATGAGGTGTGCAAAGGCGTGTTGAAATGCTGTTGAATGATTTTAATCACATGGAAACGTCTTCTTAATAAATTCACCAATTTTATTTTGCATTGATCAATCATCCGCCTGAAGACGACCAATGATGGTCGAAAACGTTTGCATCAAATATGGAGATTTCCTACACTCCATGGTTAATAATACAAGATCTATCGTTCAACGAATAGAAAGATTGGATCACAAAAGGAATAAACAGAAGTTGGCACTCCTGTTCAACCAGATGTGTATAAATATATATATATATATAAATATATATGGCCACGAGAATGTTTCAACCAAGAGGAAAAAAGAAAAAAAAGAAAAAGAAATATTCTTCTGAAGATGGTAGATTTACCGAAAGTACTCAAGTTTATATAAAAAAAAAAATATTTTTAAGATGAATAAATAATTTATTTAAAAAAAAAAATAATCTGCGTTGTGCAAGGTTTTCTAAATATTTTATAAAAAAAATATCTTTGTTATTATTTCCACCCACCCAACGCTTCAAATTGTGTGACTTTTCAAAATACCCTTCCACGCCGACCATGTGACACACAGCCATATCAACATTTTCTATCTTCGTCAAAACACCTAGACGGATTTTCAACTTGGCCACGAGAATGTCTCAACCAAGAGGAAAAAAGAAAAAAAAGAAAAAGAAATATTCTTCTGAAGATGGTAGATTTACCGAAAGTACTCAAGTTTATAAAAAAAAAAAAAATGTTTTTAAGATGAATAAATAATTTATTTTTAAAAACAAATAATTTGCGTTGTGCAAGGTTTTCTAAATATTTTATAAAAAAAATATCTTCGTTATTATATATATATATATTGATAAAAGGTGAACCACTCTTCCCCCCCACTGTCACCTATGCAATCATTAATAAAATTTACAATCCTTTCTGCAATCCAATCATATCTAGTACAAATAAAATTCCAGGGGGTGAGGTAGTTTGTGATATGGAGGTCTGCAAACAGGAGAGGGATGGGGGGGGCAGTACTTTTTGACATAGAAATTTGGAAGCGAGTGGAGAAGTAGATTTTGACAGCGTACTACAAGGGACGGTGAGAGGGATAGTTTGTGATATGGAGGTCTGTGGGTATTTCAGCATCGCACGTATTTCTTCTGATTTTAGACAATAGTTTCTCTATACTTAAAATGCATTTGGGAGTGGGAGAAGGCTCGGTACAACTTTTGCATTAGTTGCATATAATCGAGACGGAAAAGAAGTCTCTACAATTTTTCTCACTTCCAAAAAAAACCCCCCAAAATGCCTCAAATATATTTAATTTTCGTCACTTCTTCATCCCTTAAGCATCGTGAAATATTGTATCAGCTGAGAGTTTGCAATTACAGTTTATGCATTTTATTTTATTTTTCACAGGTCGATTCGGTGGAGTCAGAACCACGCTCCCCACATTTTTTGATCATTAGATTTTTTTTTTAAATTTTTTTTTTAAACACCAAGTTTATAACCAGAGAAAACCGTCAACATACAAAGCATGGTCTGCCAATATCATTTTTCAACCTGGGTACCATCAACTTTGTAAGGTAAAGCTAGTTGGTATATTTACTTGACAAGATGTCATTGCAGCAAGTTGTGGCCCAAGGCCGGAAGATGAAGAGAGTCAGCTGCATCGAGGGCAGAGGGGGCACTCTGGTTGTGTATAAAAATAGCCAAGAATGGATATGTTGGCATTCTCTGGTAGAGAGCACCTCAAATGAGCAGCAATAAACCAACCCCTATTCCCAAAAGAGGAGGTACTGCCCGGGAGTGTGCACTTCCTAGGACTGAATCGGATCTTGCTTCATTCTGACAAAGAAGGGTCTGGTGGTTCAAGTCTGCTGCTCCTAGCGTGCCAAAAAGATGCCAAGGACGGACCTCAGCTAGTACGATAACAAATCGTATCCAGGTAAAGCGAATTAAACATATAAGATACAATCATAAATCCAATAATTGATTCTTGCAAACACTTTGGAGATATCTTATTTCGTAATCTATAGGAGCCTCTAAAGCTCACCATAGAATTACCCCCCCCCCTATATGTAACTTTAATATGTTTATATTATCATCATAACTTTTTTACCATTACAAAAGAAGAAAAATAAAATAAACTGCCGATGATTTTTTTACATTTTTTTCATCGTACGAAACTAATGAAAATGAGAAACTAAAAACGTGTGTACGTTATTTACGCCTTAAAACAACGTTCCTATGTAGTGACCAATTTTTATGCGCTAACACCCGTGTTTAATACATCTACCAAAAATCAAGTAATGATCAGATTTTCACGAAATTTTCGATACTTTATCATTATTCGACTAATTTATCTATAAAATGCTTTTTTTTTTCGTAAAATATATTAGGGAAAATATTTTTTCTACGCGAACCCCCCCCCCCCTAATTTCATTTGATGAAATCTGAACAAAATATATTCTGATCGATCGAAATTTTAATGTTAAATAAAGCGAAACAGTCTTTAAAAAAATACAGCAGATTTACGATTTGATAAACACTTTTGGATAAAGTATCCGTAAATTCATGAATAAAAAGTGGAAAACAATAGCCCCCCCACCCCACCCCGTAGAAAAAAATCGAATTTCGTACTAAAATCTCAAGATAAAGAATGGGTTCTGTTCCCAATTCGATAATTTAATCTTTAAATAAACTATTTTACTTCAAAACAACTTCCTATATATATAACTTTATTTTGGGGGAGATTTAAAACAAAGAATTAAAAACGCATTTAAGCATCTTACATAAAGTACGCAAATAATGATGACCTCATCAATTTTGTGGTACGCTTTGGAGGTCTCTAGTAATCTAACTTTTCATTCTGACATAAAATTAAAAAAAAAAGGAGGGCTTTCAATATTTTATGTTTAAACTTAGATTAACTAAAATGTTCAATTCAGAATCTTGGATAAATTTTTGCACGGTATATATTTTTTTAATATTTAACATTCATGAATTTAGTTTTTTTCTTTCTTCTCTCAATTAAGCGAAGAATTAAGAATCCAATATTTACAACTAGTATTTCTTTTTACGAAGTTTGTAACAAGGGAGACAACTCCTGACACACACAAAAAGGAATTATCTCCCTTTGTCGACATTAAAACAAAAAGATAGCAAAGATCAAATGCAAGCGACATTCACAAACACATCTGCAAATAAATAAGATTTTATATAAAGATTTGGACAATATCTATTAACAATTTTAAACTGCTAATTTTATGCATATTTTAAAAAAAATATTTTCGTCGTATGTTGTCTACAGGAAAACAGTGACTTATTTTCCATTCTTTTATTTTTTTGCAGATTATGTACAATTTTGAACCTCCATATTTGTGGAAGAGACACAGAGTTCTACGTGAACAAATAAGGAGATTTCTGACTTCCGCAGCGTCAGCAAGAGGATGGTAGGATAGGCTAGAAAGGAATTGAAAGATCCATGATTCAACCACAAGATGACATTAGAGAGAAAAACGCATTCTTCTTCTTCTTCTTTAAAGCGTCATGTGGTCACGTGACAGCTTCCCACTTTTTTATGCAGTCCTTTGCAATAGTGTTGTACTCTGCAAGATCTTTCAAGCTACACCGTTTGGGCAGTAAGGGGCAGACCAGGCAGTGTTGCATCGTATGGTCCTCTTGTCCACATTCACAGATGGTTGGGTCAGTTTTTTCTCTTCTTCTTGGCCTTTTGGCCAAGATCAAAGTCTAGTATCTGTTCCGATGGATACTACACCCTATAGATCGGTGTTGTCTTGGCCTTCGGGGCTTGATTTACGCCAGTCTATGGGTTTTCCCTGTGCAGTTCTAGGAGGTCCACCCTCCCAGGCTTTGCCTCCCCTCTTTGTGGAGGAGTAAGTTTATTGCTTACTGCCTGAGGTGCCCTACCGGGGAATGCTGACGGGGCTGCCCAGGCAATTTTTAATGGCCAGAGTGCTCACCTTCTCGGGCGCTGGCTTTTCAAGTCCCACTTTCCCGACCCGACCGTGGGTCACATCTTACCTTGTGGGAGTAAGATAACACTGGCCTTGTGCCTAACCTCCTGGAGAGGAGGTAAATAAATACTCATAGCAATTTTTGATCGCCCAATTCCCGTTTTGAGGCGGTTTAATGTTTTCCACTGGAGCCATGGTGATACTGAACCGGAAGGGAGTTCCTCAGAATCAGGGATTCCCATGTCAGTATAAGGGAGGGGGCTACCATTCAGCCGTCTGGTCCACAGCTGTAGTCTGGTCTCTTCCTGAGATGTTATTAGGGGTTCGACATGGCTGAGGAAGCTTCTCCTTGACTTCAGTCGTTGAACCGTTGGTTCACGTCCATACTAGAATACCCACAAACCTTCATGTCAGAGACTATCTGATTCCTTCAAAACATCGGTGAAGGTGACGACATGCAACTTCACTTCTTCCCTGAGGATCTCAGGCTAAACACCGCTAGTCATGTTCACATTCTGAGCGAGGTAGTGAAACCCTAGATCAGGGACGGGCAACCTCCGGCCCGCAGAGGCTTAGCGTCCGGCCCGCCATCCTGCTATGCTTTATTATTGCAATCCGGCCCAATGCAATTTTTGTACAATTTATTCATGTAAACAAAATATAGTAATTCTGAGATTTCGTTTTTCACTCCTTCCAAAAGTCTCATCTGGCCCTCACTCTGAAAAGGTTGCCCACCCCTGCCCTAGATAGACCAGTTAGCTGCAGGTAGGCCATATGTGTGACAGCGGCACTCAGGCTTGACTATTAGAGAACTTTGTCGACCACATTTAACATGACATCTAACCTCGCAGCTAGCCTAACTGCAACTTTTCACTGCTTTGTGTGGGGCATGGT
Source organism: Sepiola atlantica (assembly GCA_963556195.1). Classification (NCBI taxonomy): domain Eukaryota; kingdom Metazoa; phylum Mollusca; class Cephalopoda; order Sepiida; family Sepiolidae; genus Sepiola; species Sepiola atlantica. Next base: position 15,821,243 of record OY744541.1, on the reverse strand, counting down.
GGAATGAGACACCAACCGATCAAGCTGCAACACAAAGGACAACCTAAAGTCCAGGATCACGAGAACTTTTGAGACTTAAGTCAGGAGACAGTGGCGAAGGCTGGTGGCTGATTCTGAGGCCGTCATCAAACTTAAAGGCGGGTTCATCGAGTGAAATCAACAGAAAAAATAACGAAAACAAACTGATCCAAGTTTCACAAATCAATCTAAAAGAATGAAACTCCTGTTTCAGGGATGTGAGTAACCGATGGCAAAAAACATGACATCGAGATGATTGGTTTGATTTGGTTGTTTTGTTTTACGGCATATCAACCCTTTTCCGGTTATTTAATGCCGAATCAGGTCATTTTGGTAAAAGTTTTTATGCTTCAAGTTTTTTAGATTTTTAAGTATTTATTCATGGAGGTTGGTTTTGGTTTGTTTTGTAGAGAAAACATTTTGTTTTGGGCTTTGCAGAACATGATTAAGTTTTGCAAAGGGAAAGGAAAAAAAACAACAACATCAATATTTGGTGCATTTTTGGTATCTTCAGACAGCCTGCTCTGGTAGCACCAAGAAATCGAGATGAAATTCCCAAACTAGAGTAGGGGATAGGGGGAGAGGGGAAAGGTGTTAATCTACAATACCTTTTTTTTTTTCATACTGAAAATATTGACTGTTTTTTGACGAACGAAAAGTTTTCTATCTCCCTCTACACACATCGTGAATCGTTTGAAATATGGCGTGAGGCAAAGCAAGACAAGCCGAGAAGAAGAGAGAAAAAAGCAAAAGAGAGAAAAATAAAACAGAAAAGAGGAAAAGAAAAGAAAATCGATCCAAATGACAAAAAATAAAGATTTAGAACAAATTAGTGTTTGCTTAAAAACAAAAAAAAACAACACTTTTTAAAAATTTAAATAAAAAAGCGGAATTCAGGGAACTGCTACCAGTTCTCACATCACCCCATCTGTTGTACAGGACCCATGATCAAATTGTGTGCAGAGCGCTATGCTCCAGGCCAGTGAAACCTGGACACTGACAAGGCCACAACTCCAACGTCTGCAGCGCAATGGTTTCACGGATTTGTAACATCAAGCCAAAAGATATTTCCACCGTGCGGACAAGTTGCTGAGGAAACTTGGTCTTGCAGACCCTGATCGCAACTTTAGGGAGAGAAAACTCTGCTGGTATGGCCACGTGAACAAATCCAGCAGTGCAATCAACTCTGCATAAAGTTGTCTTGGAGAGACCGCAGAGACTGGAGGCTCTTAAACGCTGACCCTCAGGATCGACAAAAGTTGAGATCTGCGGTGAGGACTACTATGCGTACAGCTAGCCAGCTGTCTTGAAGGGGTTCCACTGGTGTGGACATTGCCCCCGATCCTGCTCGATGATCAAAAGACCGATGAAGAATAAGAAAGAAGCTGCAAACAGGGTTAAACACTTTCAACGAGGCAGGCATATCTGAAGTCTCAGCTACGGTCTACGCACAAACATTTGTAAGCGAAACAATTACTAAAGATTATCCACATGTCGTCATCATCATATTTAGTTTAACGTCTTCTGTTTTATATGCTGGCATGTGTTGGACAGCTTTTTAGAATTTTACTTTCAAGCTAACCTATCTCTGACCAGGTTTTTATTTATCCCTCTTTCTCTCAAATATATCCTTACACCTTCCTTTCATGTTTTCTTTGACCTTCCCCTGCCACCTCAATTGTTCTACATCTACTAACTCAAGCACTCTCATCCATTCTTTGAATGTGACCAAAACAACCAAGTCTCCTGTTCTTCACACTTCTCCATATATACTGTTCAGATTTAATCTTGCTTTGAGCTCAGTGTTGATAAAAATTCAGAGTAAATGTTGAAAATGTAATTGTGTAAAATTAAGACTCAAATTAAATTTTATATCCAAACATTCTTTTAAGTAGCTCATCATCATCAACAACAACAACAACAATAACATCATCAACATCAACAACAACAATAACATCATCAACATCAACAACAATAACAACATCATCATCATCATCATCAACAATAACAACATCATCATCATCATATTCGGTTTAATATCCTGGCAGGTGTTGGACGGCTTTAAAAAATTGACTTCTATATTAATCTCTGGTCAGATTTCTTTGGAAGACATTTCCTTAATTGAGGCAAGATTTTTATAGGCCGGATGCCCTTCCTGACGCCAACCCAGTGAGGTGATGGGGACCAGTGTTTTTACTGAGACACCATCTATAGGTGATTGTCCACCAAGGATAAAGAGTGCCTCACCTAAAATATTATTTTAATATTCACTAGATTTTTTTTACATTCATGAAAACCCTTTCACAGCCTGAAAATGGTCCTAAATTAAAGTACTATATCAGATGTAACCATCTATATCCATTCATAGCTTTTGAGGATGTTTTAGGACCTGCAATGGCGCATGAAACCACTTTTTCACCGAAAAATGATGGATTTTGAGTCTCGTGGAGCCCTAACGGCTATTTTTGGCCTGCACCTTCTGAATTTTGCAAAACTTTCAAAATGTTTGATTGTTTTGTGTTATTTATGTATAAATGAACACAAAAAAATACTACTTGCATTAATCTGAAATTTTCACCCATTACGTCCCACCCCTAATAAAAATGGAACACTGTCTATATAAAAAAAATGGAACATTGTCTATATAAATCAAAATGGAACACTGTCTATATAAATAAAAATGGAACATTGTCTATATAAATCAAAATGGAACACTGTCTATATAAATAAAAATGGAACATTGTCTATATAAATCAAAATGGAACACTGTCTATATAAATAAAAATGGAACATTGTCTATATAAATCAAAATGGAACACTGTCTATATAAATAAAAATGGAACATTTAGTGACGAGAACAGAGTTAACAGTATTTTCGTTTCCTCATCAAAATATTCACAAAAACATTATATACAAACAAAATGATTACCTACACAAAAGAAATCTGATCACAAAAACAAAAGACAGAAATAACTACCGTAAAATTTGTATTATTTCGACCACTGTTCTCATCTTTGATGCTATTCTCATGTTTCGACCAATGTAACCTCCGACCTTCTTCAGGTGTGTCTTGTCGAACTAATGAATTTTGAACTAAACCCTCTATTAATTGGGTAGATTGTTCTCATTCCATCAGCCATGATCGGGTAGATGTTTCAAGTAATATTTTAATTATATCTTTACTATCGCCTGCATTGGGGAATGAACCATCAACTTCCAGAAGAAGACTGATCACAAAAAAAAAACAGAAATAACTACCGTATAATTTGTATTATTCGGACTACTGTTCTCATCTTGGATGCTATTATTTACAAGAAACGTTCTCGTGCATCTAATAACAAAGGGAGACAACTCATGATAGAAAATTGTTTCCGTTCGTTGTGCGCATAGATAAACAAAGCCTTTGAGAAATTGACTTCCAAACTAACCTATATTGCCACGCTTTTATTTTGTAGTTTTGACAGTTGTAACGGTGTTCACCCTGGTCGGGTTGAGCGGACTTTTTCCCTGCACTACTGTTGCATTTTTGCTGCGCTTAAAAGAATGACGACAGGCTGATATATGATGAAGATGTAATGATATATACTTACTGTCGGTGGCGGTGAAAAAATGTGGGTTAGTGAGAAAGGATGATGCATGCACAGGAATTCAACGGGTGGTTTTTCCTGGGCCGAAATCGCCAATCAACTGCTTATATTAATTTCAGGTTGTTATTATAGAACAATTTGTGACACCTTGCCTCCACCTACAAGCGCCTACTGTGGGACTTCGCTGTCAATGTAAACACGTCTTCAGGGCGTTTTATTTGGTGACAAGGTGTTTTCTTTTTGCAGGTGGTTACAATCAACAATTATTTTATTTTTGACAATCCAGCACGTGTTTTCCCCGGCCGTTTTCCCCGGCCAGATTTCAACCAACGATTATTTTATTTTTGACAATCAATCATGGTATGTTGTTTTTTTCTGGTCAGGCGCGTGTCCGTGCCAAGTGCACCTACTTCTGTGAAATGACCTTTTCAGTACACCCGGCCTGGATATGTAACACATCTCGAACCATGGCGGCCATTCACAGTGGTCCTGAGCAAGGCTGCACAAGAATGCTAACCAATCGCGATTCCACCGTCGAAGGGCGACAACCTGCGACCTCATCCATGTTCTCTATGATGGTTGTTGTCCAAGTTCTCAGCTGACCACTGATACACCTGCACTACCCATAAGAGATTTATCCCTCTTTTCTCAAATCCATCCTGATCACTTCCTCGCATGTTCTCCTTACCCCTGCTACTTCAACTGTTCTACATCTACTAAAAGATAATTTCATCTATTCTTTCAATGTGATCAACCCAACAAAATCTCCGGTTCTGCACACATCTCCACATACTGTTCGAAAATTAAACAAAATACTGGTAGAACAGTACATTTTCGCATGATTGGTGACATTTATTGGATGTGTTTCTACCAGTATTTTGTTTAATTTTCGATTTTTCAACGATTATCAAGGGTCTTCGTACAGGGCTTATAGACAGCTCTTTTTTTCGTTCTAACTTAACAAACTGGACACCAGGTTTGTTTTGAACAAAGAAAAAACGCTTTAAAAAAAGTTAAAACACAAATAAACTGATCTTGCCTTTGGTAACATTTGTTGCATATTTGTTTTTTTTGTTTGTTGGTAAAACCCTCTTTTGTTCTGTTAATTACAGTAAAAAATATCCTTAAAAAAGTAAGCGCCTTTTTTGCTCTTTTATATATTTGGCATTCTCTGTTCGTAGTTGGAACTACTTACGTCACAACTACGTCACGTATGCAAATCTCTAGATGCCTATTCGGCAACAGCGCCAAGATTTGTACTAAAAATAAAATACTAAATTTCCAATTACAAAAAAGTTTGATTTTTTTGTGTTGACCTTAAATAAAGGGGACAGATTTCAGCCAGACACCGGTTTCCTCTGAATTAATTCTTAAGCGGAAGTCACGATACTTGGCCGTTATGTCCGATTATCAAGATAACTGATGTCTTTTACTAAAAGTACGAACTTGAGATATTATACTTCCTTAGCTAGCCTCTTTGTTTATAAAGATGCCAACTTTTTCATTTCGGTGTTTCACGTGTACGATAAAACTAACTAACTTAACGAACATTAGCGTCACATTCTGCAAATAAGCCGGAATTAACCATATAATTAGGGCATATTTAACGACAGCTAACAGAACGAAAAAGGAGTCAAAACACAAATAAATGTTACCAAAGGCAAGATAAGTTACTCTTCTACTAACTGGATAAGTTTATTTGTGTTTTAACTTATTTAAAAGCGTTTTTTTTTTGTTGTTAAAAACAAACCTGGTGTCCACCTTAAATTCATCCAGTATTCAATTAAAAATAAAAACAATTTTATCTATATGTCGCAATTTTTCTTATATTTTGACTTTTCTTTCGAAAGTTATCTCTCTTGCCTACTTAGTAAGCTGAAATGTCTACCGATACGTAAGATCGTTTTTTTTTCCTTCTTTTTCTTATAATTTAATAAATACTGAATGAATTTGCGTAATTTTTATGTACAATCTTATTTTCAGCTAACACGTAAGTACATAACAAAGTGTATACATTTGTTTAAATATTTTAATGTCATTGTGAAACTGCAGGAGCACCAAATTAAAAAAAAAATGTTAATGCATTTATCGTAGAAATTTAAATAAATAACTTTTTTAAAGATAATTTTCGTTTGTTCTTCTAAAAAAACTTCAAAGTTAAAATTAATCAACAAAAAAAAACACATACACACACACGGTTGACTTTTTCACTCCAACATACTCATGCCCATTCATAAAAAAAACTCCAAAACGACTTCAAATGATAGTAAATATTTCCCAAATTTGTAACAAGTGAAATCTACAAACCTGTCGATAGATTGGACCGAAAGATTTGCCTGCCTTTAAGGAAAATTAAAAATCGGCACGTTTGAAGAGGACATTTAAAAAGGTGAACGTTTCTCGGCGTGCGAAATACGTCCTTCAACTTTGCGTTGGTTGATTGTAAATTTGCGACAGGAAGTAAAAGTCAGGCGAAACGAACCGACGAAACGAAATGAGAAGCCAATGAATTTGAGATTCGTTAATTTCCATTACAGTTTTTAATTGCGGAGTATTTTTTTTCTTCTTCTTAATACGTTTACAAACGAACTAAGAACGATTCGTTTTTTTTTTCTCATCCAGTATTTGCATAGCAGGGATACCTGGCGTTGCCCGGGAACATGCTAACAAAATAGGAGAGTTTTAAAAAAATTGCTTCCCCCACAAAGGCAGCTGTAGACATAAGGTCGGTTTTTAATGGGGGGGGGGGGGGGGGATCCAGCTCCCCTATAAAAAGGGACACTCTGGAGTGGGACAAAATAAAATTTAACTCAGTCTAGAAGGATTTCTCTGACCGAGGACAGGAAAAAAAAATGCAGTGTTTTCGGATAGGATATTATCAAAAGAAAGAATGACAAAGTCTATCCATACAAAATAATTAATTTTTATTGACAACTTTGTTAAGACAAGGAAAGATAAAGAGATTGTAAAGAAATGAGAGCTCAAAGTGTCTAAGGCACGTTCTTGTGTGGAAGAAGAGCTGTTTTGTTTGTAAGAAGAAATTAAGTACATGTGTTCATTTCGGCTATCATGTAGGTGTGTGTGTCTGTGTGTATCTGTGTGTGAGTGTGTATTAACGTGCCTGTTTTGTTAGATAAAGAGTGTGTATGTACATACTGTGTATGTGCGCCTGATAATCTTCGCATGTGTGTGCTTCATTGGGTATACAGAAGTTGTGTTATTCTTGTCATGTGTGTTATTCTAGCACATTGCCAAGCGGGTTAGGGTTAACCCTAACTCTTCACCCCAAACAGATTAGGAAGGACTATGGCATGTGCTTGTCTGTATAATATAGTGCTGAGACCCTGTAAGGAATTTTGGGTGATTAAATCACTAGTATATAATTGGAAACCCACACCGAGCGAATTAAAATTATGTTCACACGAATTATAACGTTGAATTTTCCATTAGCAGAAATTGTTTATATTTCTGGGCTCTGGTCGGACATTGTTTAAATTAAAATTGTCAATTATTTCGCAGCTGCAGACCCAAGACTGTTGGAGCTGTCATAAGTTGATAAACGTCAAGAGCCAGGTGAGTTGAGTACAAGAGAAATCAGGGCCACGAGAACCATGTGGGCGCTAAAAGATACACCCTGATGGAGTAATGCCCAAGTAATGAGGGCGAGTAATTGACAAAGAAGGTCTGTAGCATATTGTTTAAATATCAATGACTTCTTAGCTGCCCGCTGATTGGTTAAAGCAATCTACTTCCTCCTTGGCTTGACCAATCAGTGGCCTTCTTTTAGGTGAATCTCGGATGGCTAGCATAACTATATAAACACTTAAGCGCAATCCACTCTCTCTTTTTCTCTTTCAGCACGAGAAGCTTCTCTCTCTCTTTCCTTGTTTGACACAGCCAAACACATGTCACCCCTCTCTGGGGACGCAACAGACATCTTCTCGGGCATTTGGCCGGGGGTTCAACTTCGACAAGAAGACAAAGATCCAAAATGGCTACTGCCTCATACACGTGGAATTAATATAACATACGCACACACACATACTTACATACACACATGGACGCGTTCTGACACCGTAGCCATGTACAAACATTCTATATTACAAACTATTCTCTCTTCCCTGCTCATGGGGAATTATAGTAATGGACTTCCTTTACTGTTGCCTTCGTCCATACTTATGGACATACTAACCTCTTTCTTTTTTGTTCACGTACTAATGGAGACGACTCAATAGGTTTAGCCTCCGAGGTGGGCTGATGTGAGTGGGCAACCAATCGAATTGCTTGCTAGCTGAGGCGAGTAGGATTCTGTTGGACGCCGCCGAGTGATCTTGCCTGGATATGTAAAGTGTGACACAGCGCAAATGAGAGTTTGAGTTGAGATTCAAACAGAGGAAGTCGAGAATTAAGTCGAGATTGGAAGAACTACCGCGTGAATTTCTTTTTTTAAACCCCAAAAAAGAAGTTTTTCACGTGAGCTGTTCATTAGCTTAGCAAGTTACGTAGAGGAAGTTGGATTCCCCAGGTTTCCATAGAAAACCAGAGGTAATTAATCTCCTACCTCATGAAAGACTTTGAGTTCCTGTAAATACAAGTTTCAAGGAAATATACATATTCTTATATAAAAAAAAATCAAGAATATTGTTTGTTGTTAATAACATGAACTATCTGTTTAATTTATCATTTTTTTTTTTCATATGTACTATTGCTCCCTTCTTTGGTGAGCCCCCCCCCCCCCCCCCATCTCTGGAAAGACCCAGGACTGTATCTCTTGATCAAATAAATAATCACAACGTGAGGGGGAAGGTGTCCAATAAACAAAGACGCTTCAACCACACAAGTCTTCTTCAAGAAGGCGGACTTCATCAGCGTTAGCGTCCTGTGAGAAAAGCCAAGAGTCAGCGATGTCACATCAACCAATACCAGAGATTTAAACCCGTGGCACAAGAGAAAGTGTACGAGCGTGAGTTTGACAGTAATTGGTTGCTGGTAAAGAGGAGTAGGTCACATCTGGAAGAAAATAGGAAAAAGAGAAAGAAAACTGTGTGTTTGGATTTCGGTCATGAATATTTCTTGCGCTGTGATTGGTTGAAAGAAACGGCTAATTTGAGCTGTAAAAAAAATATTGGGTTATGTAATTTCCATTAACTTGTGGTTTGGAGGACAAGTTTTTCCTTTACATTTTTTAAAATCAGTTTTATTCATGTCTTCACTCCATCAACAAAAGCAAGTTTGGAGTTAAAGCGTAAGGAAAAGTTCCATGGCTTTCGGAGTCGGGACGAGCGTGCCACACGTGCGCTTGGGCTGACGTCTTCAATCCAACTGCTGCAAAGCAGGAAAACAACAAACAGTTCAGCAGAAGTACACGCAAAGTGTTCTGATTTGATAATAGATCAGTCACTCTGCGTGCGCACATAAGCTTACATGGAAGGAAATAGTTTATCAACATACAAATGTTGGCACAGCTTGAGTAGGTGTGTTCGTACCATTCGGGGAAGGATACATCAGGTGGGTTCGTACCATTCAGAGAAGGATACATCAGGTGGGTTCATACCACTCGGGGAAGGATACATCAAGTGTGTTCGTACCATTCAGAGAAGGATACATCAGGTGGGTTCGTACCATTCATAGAAGGATACATCAGGTGGGTTCGTACCACTCAGAGAAGGATACATCAGGTGTGTTCGTACCATTCAGAGAAGGATACATCAGGTGTGTTCGTACCATTCAGAGAAGGATACATCAGGTGGGTTCGTACCATTCAGGAAAGGATACATAAGGTGGGTTCGTACCATTCACAGAAGGATACATCAGGTGGGTTCGTACCACTCGGAGAAGGATACATCAGGTGGGTTCGTACCACTCGGAGAAGGATACATCAGGTGGGTTCGTACCATTCAGAGAAGGATACATCAGGTGGGTTCGTACCATTCAGAGAAGGATACATCAGGTGGGTTCGTACCATTCAGAGAAGGATACATAAGGTGGGTTCGTACCACTCGGAGAAGGATACATCAGGTGGGTTCGTACCATTCAGAGAAGGATACATAAGGTGGGTTCGTACCACTCGGAGAAGGATACATCAGGTGGGTTCGTACCATTCAGAGAAGGATACATCAGGTGGGTTCGTACCATTCAGAGAAGGATACATAAGGTGGGTTTGTACCACTCGGGGAAGGATACATCAGGTGGGTTCGTACCATTCAGAGAAGGATACATCAGGTGGGTTCATACCACTCGGGGAAGGATACATCAAGTGTGTTCGTACCATTCAGAGAAGGATACATCAGGTGGGTTCGTACCATTCATAGAAGGATACATCAGGTGGGTTCGTACCACTCAGAGAAGGATACATCAGGTGTGTTCGTACCATTCAGAGAAGGATACATCAGGTGTGTTCGTACCATTCAGAGAAGGATACATCAGGTGGGTTCGTACCATTCAGGAAAGGATACATAAGGTGGGTTCGTACCATTCAGAGAAGGATACATCAGGTGGGTTCGTACCACTCGGAGAAGGATACATCAGGTGGGTTCGTACCACTCGGAGAAGGATACATCAGGTGGGTTCGTACCATTCAGAGAAGGATACATCAGGTGGGTTCGTACCATTCAGAGAAGGATACATCAGGTGGGTTCGTACCATTCAGAGAAGGATACATAAGGTGGGTTCGTACCACTCGGAGAAGGATACATCAGGTGGGTTCGTACCATTCAGAGAAGGATACATAAGGTGGGTTCGTACCACTCGGAGAAGGATACATCAGGTGGGTTCGTACCATTCAGAGAAGGATACATCAGGTGGGTTCGTACCATTCAGAGAAGGATACATCAGGTGGGTTTGTACCACTCGGGGAAGGATACATCAGGTGGGTTCGTACCATTCAGAGAAGGATACATCAGGTGGGTTCATACCACTCGGGGAGGGATACATCAAGTGTGTTCGTACCATTCAGAGAAGGATACATCAGGTGGGTTCGTACCATTCATAGAAGGATACATCAGGTGGGTTCGTACCACTCAGAGAAGGATACATCAGGTGTGTTCGTACCATTCAGAGAAGGATACATCAGGTGTGTTCGTACCATTCAGAGAAGGATACATCAGGTGGGTTCGTACCATTCAGGAAAGGATACATAAGGTGGGTTCGTACCATTCAGAGAAGGATACATCAGGTGGGTTCGTACCACTCGGAGAAGGATACATCAGGTGGGTTCGTACCACTCGGAGAAGGATACATCAGGTGGGTTCGTACCATTCAGAGAAGGATACATCAGGTGGGTTCGTACCATTCAGAGAAGGATACATCAGGTGGGTTCGTACCATTCAGAGAAGGATACATCAGGTGGGTTCGTACCATTCAGAGAAGGATACATCAGGTGGGTTCGTACCATTCAGAGAAGGATACATAAGGTGGGTTCGTACCACTCGGAGAAGGATACATCAGGTGGGTTCGTACCATTCAGAGAAGGATACATCAGGTGGGTTCGTACCATTCAGAGAAGGATACATCAGGTGGGTTCGTACCATTCAGAGAAGGATACATCAGGTGGGTTTGTACCACTCGGGGAAGGATACATCAGGTGGGTTCGTACCACTCGGAGAAGGATACATCAGGTGGGTTCGTACCATTCAGAGAAGGATACATCAGGTGTGTTCGTACCACTCGGAGATGGATACATCAGGAGTGTTCGTACCACTCGGAGAAGTATACATCAGGTGTGTTCGTACCACTCGGAGAAGGATACATCAGGTGTGTTCGTACCACTCGGGGAAGGATACATCAGGTGTGTTCGTACCACTCGGAGAAGGATACATCAGGTGTGTTCGTACCACTCGGGGAAGGATACATCAGGTGTGTTCGTACCACTCGGAGAAGGATACATCATGTGTGTTCGTACCACTCGGAGAAGGATACATCAGGTGTGTTCATACCACTCAGAGAAGGATACATCAGGTGTGTTTGTACAACTCGGAAAAGGATACATCAGGTGTGTTCGTACCACTCGGCGATTGATGCATCAGGTGTGTTCGTACCACTCGGAGAAGGATACATCAGGTGGGTTCGTTCCACTCAGAGAAGGATACATCAGGTGTGTTCGTACCATTCAGGAAAGGATACATCAGGTGGGTTCGTACCACTCGGAGAAGGATACATCAGGTGGGTTCGTACCACTCGGAGAAGGATACATCAGGTGTGTTCGTACCACTCGGAGAAGGATACATCAGGTGTGTTCTTACCACTCGGCGATTGATACATCAGGTGGGTTCGTACCACTCAGAGAAGGATACATCAGGTGTGTTCGTACCATTCAGGAAAGGATACATAAGGTGGGTTCGTACCACTCGGAGAAGGATACATCAGGTGGGTTCGTACCACTCGGAGAAGGATACATCAGGTGGGTTCGTACCATTCAGAGAAGGATACATCAGGTGGGTTCGTACCACTCGGAGAAGGATACATCAGGTGGGTTCGTACCACTCAGAGAAGGATACATCAGGTGGGTTCGTACCATTCAGAGAAGGATACATCAGGTGGGTTCGTACCATTCAGAGAAGGATACATCAGGTGGGTTCGTACCATTCAGAGAAGGATACATAAGGTGGGTTCGTACCACTCGGAGAAGGATACATCAGGTGGGTTCGTACCATTCAGAGAAGGATACATAAGGTGGGTTCGTACCACTCGGAGAAGGATACATCAGGTGGGTTCGTACCATTCAGAGAAGGATACATCAGGTGGGTTCGTACCATTCAGAGAAGGATACATAAGGTGGGTTTGTACCACTCGGGGAAGGATACATCAGGTGGGTTCGTACCATTCAGAGAAGGATACATCAGGTGGGTTCATACCACTCGGGGAAGGATACATCAAGTGTGTTCGTACCATTCAGAGAAGGATACATCAGGTGGGTTCGTACCATTCATAGAAGGATACATCAGGTGGGTTCGTACCACTCAGAGAAGGATACATCAGGTGTGTTCGTACCATTCAGAGAAGGATACATCAGGTGTGTTCGTACCATTCAGAGAAGGATACATCAGGTGGGTTCGTACCATTCAGGAAAGGATACATAAGGTGGGTTCGTACCATTCAGAGAAGGATACATCAGGTGGGTTCGTACCACTCGGAGAAGGATACATCAGGTGGGTTCGTACCACTCGGAGAAGGATACATCAGGTGGGTTCGTACCATTCAGAGAAGGATACATCAGGTGGGTTCGTACCATTCAGAGAAGGATACATCAGGTGGGTTCGTACCATTCAGAGAAGGATACATAAGGTGGGTTCGTACCACTCGGAGAAGGATACATCAGGTGGGTTCGTACCATTCAGAGAAGGATACATAAGGTGGGTTCGTACCACTCGGAGAAGGATACATCAGGTGGGTTCGTACCATTCAGAGAAGGATACATCAGGTGGGTTCGTACCATTCAGAGAAGGATACATCAGGTGGGTTTGTACCACTCGGGGAAGGATACATCAGGTGGGTTCGTACCATTCAGAGAAGGATACATCAGGTGGGTTCATACCACTCGGGGAGGGATACATCAAGTGTGTTCGTACCATTCAGAGAAGGATACATCAGGTGGGTTCGTACCATTCATAGAAAGATACATCAGGTGGGTTCGTACCACTCAGAGAAGGATACATCAGGTGTGTTCGTACCATTCAGAGAAGGATACATCAGGTGTGTTCGTACCATTCAGAGAAGGATACATCAGGTGGGTTCGTACCATTCAGGAAAGGATACATAAGGTGGGTTCGTACCATTCAGAGAAGGATACATCAGGTGGGTTCGTACCACTCGGAGAAGGATACATCAGGTGGGTTCGTACCACTCGGAGAAGGATACATCAGGTGGGTTCGTACCATTCAGAGAAGGATACATCAGGTGGGTTCGTACCATTCAGAGAAGGATACATCAGGTGGGTTCGTACCATTCAGAGAAGGATACATCAGGTGGGTTCGTACCATTCAGAGAAGGATACATCAGGTGGGTTCGTACCATTCAGAGAAGGATACATAAGGTGGGTTCGTACCACTCGGAGAAGGATACATCAGGTGGGTTCGTACCATTCAGAGAAGGATACATCAGGTGGGTTCCTACCATTCAGAGAAGGATACATCAGGTGGGTTCGTACCATTCAGAGAAGGATACATCAGGTGGGTTTGTACCACTCGGGGAAGGATACATCAGGTGGGTTCGTACCACTCGGAGAAGGATACATCAGGTGGGTTCGTACCATTCAGAGAAGGATACATCAGGTGTGTTCGTACCACTCGGAGATGGATACATCAGGTGTGTTCGTACCACTCGGAGAAGGATACATCAGGTGTGTTCGTACCACTCGGAGAAGGATACATCAGGTGTGTTCGTACCACTCGGGGAAGGATACATCAGGTGTGTTCGTACCACTCGGAGAAGGATACATCAGGTGTGTTCGTACCACTCGGGGAAGGATACATCAGGTGTGTTCGTACCACTCGGAGAAGGATACATCATGTGTGTTCGTACCACTCGGAGAAGGATACATCAGGTGTGTTCATACCACTCAGAGAAGGATACATCAGGTGTGTTTGTACAACTCGGAAAAGGATACATCAGGTGTGTTCGTACCACTTGGCGATTGATGCATCAGGTGTGTTCGTACCACTCGGAGCAGGATACATCAGGTGGGTTCGTTCCACTCAGAGAAGGATACATCAGGTGGGTTCGTACCATTCAGGAAAGGATACATCAGGTGGGTTCGTACCACTCGGAGAAGGATACATCAGGTGGGTTCGTACCACTCGGAGAAGGATACATCAGGTGTGTTCGTACCACTCGGAGAAGGATACATCAGGTGTGTTCTTACTACTCGGCGATTGATACATCAGGTGGGTTCGTACCACTCAGAGAAGGATACATCAGGTGTGTTCGTACCATTCAGGAAAGGATACATAAGGTGGGTTCGTACCACTCGGAGAAGGATACATCAGGTGGGTTCGTACCACTCGGAGAAGGATACATCAGGTGGGTTCGTACCACTCGGAGAAGGATACATCAGGTGGGTTCGTACCACTCGGAGAAGGATACATCAGGTGGGTTCGTACCACTCGGAGAAGGATACATCAGGTGGGTTCGTCCCATTCAGAGAAGGATACATCAGGTGGGTTCGTCTCATTCAGAGAAGGATACATCAGGTGAGTTCGTACCACTCGGAGAAGGATACATCAGGTGGGTTCGTACCACTCAGAGAAGGATACATCAGGTGTGTTCGTACCATTCAGGAAAGGATACATAAGGTGGGTTCGTACCACTCGGAGAAGGATACATCAGGTGGGTTCGTACCACTCGGAGAAGGATACATCAGGTGGGTTCGTACAACTCGGAGAAGGATACATCAGGTGGGTTCGTACCACTCGAAGAAGGATACATCAGGTTGGTTCGTACCACTCGGAGAAGGATACATCAGGTGTGTTCGTACCACTCGGAGAAGGATACATCAGGTGTGTTCTTACCACTCGGCGATTGATACATCAGGTGTGTTCGTACCACTCGGAGAAGGATACATCAGGTGTGTTCATACCACTCGGAGAAGGACACATTAGGTGTGTTCGTACCACTCGGAGAAGGATACATCAGGTGTGTTCGTACCACTCGGAGAAGGATACATCAGGTGTGTTCTTACCACTCGGAGATCTGTCCTCAACAATCAGTCCGACAGTGACTTTGTTGCTGTCGGGCTGATGTATGGTTCTTTTTAGTCCTCGGAGGTACACCCTCCCAGGCTTTACCTTCTTTTTGAGAAGTGGTTAGTTTATTGCTAATCGCCTGAGGTGTTCCTATCGGGGAATGCTGACATGGATGCTCCTGTATTTTTTGTAGGCATGAGCAGGCTAATTCTAATGCGCTGGCTTTTCAAAACCACACCTGACCTTGTGTCTGACTTTCTGGACAGGAGGTTAATAAAATACAACAGCTTTTAGCCGGACACACACACACACACACACACACAGAACTAAAATTTTCCTTTCTATCAGCAAATCAGCAAAATCCCATCTATTCACTGTGGAGGTCCCCAGATGCCGGAGAGCCTTCTACTCCAATAACTTCTTTCCCCGTGCTGCCGGCCTCTGGAACTCTCTCCCTGCTCTCTGTTTTCCCGACTGTACCGACATGCAGAGGTTTAAAACTAATGTAAACAGACATCCTGCTACACAGCTCCCAACTTAGGATGACATCCAAAACCTACACCCTAATTCTCAGTAAACCCTTACGTCTACAGTGGCGGTCTGCCTTGTTTGCGGTGAAATATGTTTGAAAAAAAAAAGCATCTGGGGACCTCCACAGTGAATGGATGGGATTTAGCTGATTGTCGGGTTGGTCGAGTGTATTTAAGTCGAGGGGGGCACTAGAGCAGCAAGTTCATCGGAGACCATTCCACTGAAGTATTTGTAAAACAAGCACAAGGATGCAACATTGCGGCGATGGGACAGAGGTTGGAGCTTGGTGGATAGTGAGGGACCTATCAGATTAGCGACTCTTTTTTTGGACCTTGTCTAATTTTTAGAGGGGCGTCTATTATTTCGACAGTCTTTACATTAAGTTGCCATTTACATACGGCTTGAAAGGGACTTTTCTTTTTACACTTATTACATATTTGTCCGCACGTTGGACCTTTCTACCCAGTTAATTCATGCTCATAATTGCAATATTTACATTTTAATTTGGTTTCTATACTTTCTAGGAACAAAGTGTAGTATCTGTTCTTATGCTACACTTACTTTATTCTGTCCTGGGGCAATTTTCATTTTTGTTCCGATTCAGACTGTCCCTTGCATTTTCCCCACATTAAAAACCGACCTTGTGTCTAACTGTTTTTTTTATTTTTAATTTTTTAATTTTTTTAACATAGTTCACCCCAAACAAGGCAGGCCACCACTGTAGACGTAAGGGGCTACTGAGAAGAAAAGGGGGAAGGTTTTTTTTTTGGGGGGGGGGGGGGGTCAACCTAAATTAGGATCTGTGCAGCGAGATATCTGTTTACATTAGTTTTAAATTTCTGCATGTCAGTACCGTCGGGGAAACAGGGGGCAGGGAGGGAGATCCAGAGGCCGGCAGCACGAGGAAAGAAGCTATTTGAGTAGAAAGCTCTCCGACATCTGGGGACCTCCACAGTGAATGGATGGGATTTAGTTGATTGTCGAATTGGTCTAGTGAACTTACGTTTTTAGCTTTGCAGAACATGATTTTATTTTGCAAAGGGAAAGGAAAAACAATAATAACATCAATGTTTGGTGCATTTTAAGTCAGGAGGCCGGTATCTTTAGACAGCCTGATCTGGTAGCACCAGACTGTGTACCAAGCTCCAGCCCCTGTCCCATCACTCACTGTGGAATCCCCGTGCGTTTTTTCACAAGTACTTCCGCAGAATGTGCTTTCATGAACTCATTGCACTTGTAACATCGCAACGTAAATACCCGTGCAGAAATTTAAATGTAATGTGAACAAACATCCTGCTGCACAACTCCCCACTTAGTATTCTCCTATAAATCTGACCCCTAAGGGGGGGGGGCACCCTGTAATTCAGCAAAGAATATCATTATTAGATCTAGGAACATGACAATATCTGGAAAATGAAGAAAGAGAAAAATGTGAGATGTTCTTTTTGTTTGAATTAATCAATTTATATCCAAATTTCGTATGTTTAGTAAAGTAATTAAACCTAAAGATTCCAAATATTTTTATGATTGAAATCCTTTACTCCTTTTATATTTCTAGTCTTATTATATTTCTGTGCCTTCTAATTTTAATACAGAGTGACCCCTCAAAAGGGGTGCACCCCCCTCCTCCTCCAAAAAAAGAATAATTCCAGCCATGGAATTGATAATAAAATTCACAATTCTTTTCTGCAATCCAACAGAATTTGGTACAAATAAACCTCAGTCTATGTATGACCTGTCCACCAAGTTTCAATCATAAGTGTCCAACATTACGTCTCAGTGGCAATATTCTTTGTTTGGGGTTAACAAAAGTAAAAAAAGAACATTTTTTCAATCGATAAGACGTCATACAAAACGTTGAAATTTCAAGTCCATCAATACTTTCGAATTTGTGTTTTTTTAAACAAATAAACAAACATGGTACGAAATAATATATATTTTAAAACAAGTGTTGCATCTGTTTATTAAATTGTTAGATGAAAGTACAGAATATTTAATCAACTCATACCCCCCCCCCTCCCCATGTTAAGAATGGCTTTCTAAATCATAACGTTATTATTTCCGCCCAGTCCGTAAACTGCATAAGTACCTTTTTAAAAATTTATTTGCCTACTAATTCTCTGGATTTATAACAACCAAAAACAGTTTGAATTATCTCCCCTTTCAACTGACTCTTCTAAAATAAAAATGAAAATTTCATCCGTCCCCAATAATGAAGAAGCCCCCATGATTTTAGTACAAACCAAGGTTGCGGCATTGGAAGGAGTCGGAGGTTTTGGAAGGAGTTTAAGTCAGACTGGGAAGAATGCGATGAGTTGAAGTCGGAGTCGGATTTTTTTTTATCTTTGAAGAGTCAACAGACAGTCTGAATACTGGAAGACGTTAAAATACAGAGTCAGAATTAGATATTTTTAAATTCTAGGAGTTGAAGTCGGAATTTTTTGGAATCCTGGCAGTCAGAGTTGGAGTCTGACGTTATATGTTCTGATTCTGCCTGCAACCCTGGTACAAACTACGTGGTTTGGATGTAAAGCCGAAACCCATTACATTGTCAAAGTAGTAAATAACGAAATCAGCATCTTATTTACAGATGCGTACCAAGCAAACCATTTTTAATCGGATATTACACACGAAACTTCAATAAGAACAGAAGAATAAGTGACAACATGTCGCTTGAAAATAAAAATAAAAAAAATAAAAAAAAAATTTTATGGATCGAAAATTTGAATTTTAAATAAATAATATTTTATTTTAAAAAAAAAGAAGCCTGCATTTATTGGTCTCCTTACCGCTTCAAAATTACAAATTTAAAATGCAGTGGAAATATTTTATTTATTTACAGATGTTTGATTGGCTTGTTCAGTTCAGTCAATAATCACAGTAATAAATCAAGCAAATTCAAATTATTTTCTCATGAAAACGGGAATTTGGAAGTCTATTACTAGATTCCAAATGTTGAAGAAGAAAAAAAAAAAACAGTTCGGTTCAAATCCGGTACAGGGCCGACGGGACAGTTATAAAAATGTGTGTGTGTGTGTGTGGGGGGTTCTCCTAAAAAGTGGGAGTCCAGTAGAGTCTTGGAACAAGCACGTTCGGTCTTTCCTAAGTGGTCCAGCTGCATTGTCTCGGCAACTGTCCATCAAGGACAATATTCATGATATACTTCGACGAATGTCAATAATGTCTCACCCTGAAATCGCTTCACAACGCCCCCGACCTTACTGTAATATTTGTGATGAAACTGGACACACAGCAAGGTCAATCAGACATACCAAGTCGACTGCTTCAACTATGGAACAAGCTCAAATAGATTCATTGTATTATTGACAAGTTTACTTTTGTTTGTTTGTTCATTAAACATTTTCAGCAAAATTTTACTTAAATACCGGAAAATTTCAATTTTCCTTGAAAAATAAAGAATTTTCGAGAAAATACTGTTTGACTCCTTAATACCTTTTGATTGGTCTTTTTTTTTTTAATGATAATGTGTATAAAATCTATATTGTAGTACACCAGGTCCCCACAGTGAGAAATTATGAGAACGTTTTCAAAAATGGGCCAAATGTAATATTTAGGGTTTGTTGCTGAAAAATAATGCAAATTTACGCTCGAGTGAATAAGTGTAATGAATTGGTGAGTTTAGTAGCCTGTGATGGATGGGGTTATTTTCCTATTAAGCAAATATGTGCAGGGGAAAAATCCTCTCTACTTTATATATAAAAAAAAAAGAAGAAAAGAAGATTTGTATAAAAAGTCCTAATTCTGTTATTCCGGTTGATTGTCTGCCGCTGTCTTCAAAAAAGGAAAGAAAATAAATTGTGATTCACAGCTAAACTAAAGAAATGCCAAAATCAGTTTAATTCAAGTTTCACGTGTTTTGCTTCGGGGTGTCGATTTTTTGTAAAAGAAAATGAAAGTCCGTAAATATACCTATAGAATAGGGACCTTTAACAAAAACTCACCCATTTCGCTTGGTTTTTGGCAAATTTTAGATAAAATTGATTGTTGGTCTTATATTGTAATGATGACAATATAAGACCAACAATCAATTAATAGATAAGCTAATTAGATAAAATTAAACACATGCATATCAACTTAATTATTCATGACCGTAAAGTAGGGGGGCCCAAGTCAAAAAGGGGGGGGGCGATGCCGCCGTCCATGCTGTAAACGCATCAAAATCCATCTGTATAACTTCGAGCTCCAAAAAACGAAAATAATTTGTCTCACAGCATGGCCATCCCTACTACAGGGCAGGCAATCGTGCAACTGGGGTCTTTTACTGGGGGCCATGTAAATTTTCTTAAATATTCGATATAGAAGTTGCAAACTATATCATCAACTGGTGCGGATCCTTTTTTTCTTTTTAATCACAATATACAAGTAATGATCTTTTGACGTAAGTACAAAATCTCTAAAAAAAAAAATCCAACATTGAAATAAAAATTCTTCATTGAAATATGCATTTGCCTTTGTTTATTCAAAAATTACCTGTCTCTTCATTTATAGGAATTTGTCAATAATTGTCAAATTTATCAATTAGCGCATTGTGGTTCTTATTATTTGGTATGTAAAACACATAAAAACATCAAACTAATCTCACAGAGAAATTTTACCTTTGTTTGCAACTTCTATATCGAATATTTAAGAAAATTCACATGGCCCCCAGTAAAAGACCCCAGTTGCACGATTGCCTGGCCTGTAGTAGGGATGGCCATGTCTCACAGCTAAATCTCACTCTTACACTCACTTCTACCTTCTTCCGATTCTCTCCCCCTTGTCCCCTTTTTTATTTTTTTAAAAATCTTTTATTAGCAGATTTCCCCTCTCAGTTAATTCTGTTTAACCAATAAAAAAAAAAGAAAGAAAAAAAAGAAACATAATTCGCTGGCTAACTATTTGTCGTCAAGGTGAATCCACTTATTATTGTGCAGCAATCGGTGGATTTGTTATTTCGAGGTCGCGAGTTCAATCCTCACTCGAAAACTATGAAGCCAAAACTTCCTTTTCCATCTGCAAGCCAGGCAAAGGCGGACCCTTTTACTGCTCAAGATCATCACTTCCGCCCCATCTCAAAACTCATTTTTGGTGTTAATTAAACGCATTCAACGAAAATAGTATTTATTTATTTATTTAGTTAAATTAATTAATTATAAACTTATTTACTATTTAGTCTTGTATCTTTTAGTGTGGACGTGACTGTTGTTGGGCAACGGAAAAAAACATAATTCGTAACACACCCAAATAGGAAAGCAAATTAAAAAAAACAAAATGATGGCCAGAGTTGTCTCCCTTTGACCAATAACACGAGAAAATGAAAGAATGAGACAAAGATTTACCTTAAGAGACATTAAAAACGACTTTTCTTTAAGAATTTTAAATTATTTTCTGGATAATTGACTGTTGAAAGAACTCTTTAAATAATGCATGCTCAGAGATTCACGAATAGTATCAGATTTACCAGCTATCATCCGAGGTAACGCCATGTCTAATATGATGTCTAAACTTCTCAGGTGTATTTGTCGTTTCTACGCGACCTACAGATTATTTTTTGTTCTATTTTAATATTTTACTATGATTATACTTTACTATTGGTCGACAGCTTATTAAATTAATTTTCTGAAACATTAAAAAAATGTATTTGGAAGGAATCGGCTTTTGTAATTATTATTTTTTTAAATAAGGAAATTGACAACATCTTTGAGGGACGCATTTTTATGACGTGTTTTGTTTTCGACTTTTTGGCTAAGATCAAAGTGTAGTATCTGTTCCGATGGATACTGCACTCCATAGACTGGTATCGTCTTGGCCTTCGGGGCTTGATTTACGCCGGTCTATGGGTCTGTCCTTTGCAGTTCTAGGAGGTCCACCCTCCCAGGCTTTGCCTCCCCTCTTTGGGGAGGAGTAAGTTTATTGCTTATTGCCTGAGGCGCCCCTACCGAGGAATGCCGACGGGGCTGCCCAGGCAAATTTTAATGGTCAGAGTGCTCACCTCTCGGGCGCTGGCTTTTCAAGCCCCACTTTCCCGACCCGACCTTGGGTCACATCTTACCTTGTGAAAGTAAGATAAAACTGGCCTTGTGCCTAACCTCCTGGCGAGGAGGTAAATACAACGCATGGAAATGTATTTAAGAAGTGAAATATATTTTGAAAATCAACACATCGTGCAATTTAGATGAAAAAAAATCATTTATTTAATTTTTTTTTGCAAGCTTTCGTTGTAGAACAACTTTGTCAGGCGAGACTGTCTTATAGTTTTTATTTCTTCTTTTCTTCTTCCTCATTTTGATGGTATTAACCCCGAGGGGGCGAATCACGATAGAAGTAGAAGAGCACGTCAAGTTCTAAAAGACATTAGGATAAGCAGAAGTCCAGTCGATGTTATGCGCAGATTGATTGTAAGACCATCTCCTTAATAATCTCTAATCAAAGGGTCATCAAATGAAAGAAAAACTTCTATGAATAACAAATGATATATTTAAGTGACCTACACCGTTGGGTGTAGGTTGCCAGAAGTTTAGACAGTGAAAAAAGAAATGGAAGAGTAAGAAACGTCGGTAGCCGAAAGATTTTTCTTGAGCAGTATATCTTCCAGTGGAGATGGCCTTATTCGATATCAACTTGATAGTGGCAGGAGAGAGGACGTCTTTCTTCGTGGGTGCCTGGAAGCTCTCTGCCTGTTCTTCAAATCCCAAAGGGTCTGTTTGTAATCCTGTAGCGAAATGAACCCTCACCCACAAAAATGAGATATTTTTTCCAAATTTATTTTCAATAATCTGAAAATGGTGAGTTCTTGATCGATAAGGACGCAATAGAAACACAAAAAAGAAGACAAAGATAATTAAGTAAACAAATCTTCCTGGATCATCACCGGTCGGACAGGTTTTCAATCGGCCATTTCTTAATCATGCATGTCCAAGTTTATTCATTGTATAATGGATCTGCATTGTATTGCCTTCTAAGTATCACATTTCTATAAACCTATTAGAGCCCGCTGTATACATGGCAGTGTAGCGTTTCATTCATTACATAAACTCTGGAGCCGACGAACCAAGATTCCGTTGAAGACTAGACTCCGTCTATAACACATACTGCGTGTCCATCATGCTCTACAATAGCAACAGCTGGGCAATAACAAAAGCCATGCTTGACAAGCTGGATGGGTGCCACCGCAGACACCTCCGTTCCATCACAGGTCACTGCTGGCCGAAAAAACTTATCAGCAACAAGGCACTATACGAGCTGTGCAACATAAAACCCCTCTCCACAAAGATCGCTGAACAAAGATGGTCTATGTTAGGCCATGTCCTACGAATGGACCCTGACACTCCCGCACAGAGGGCACTAGACTTTGCTGTTACATGCTCACAAGCCTACCAACCGCGACTAGGACGGCACTGCACAAATCTGCTCGGCACACTATGTGCTGACCTCAAGCAGGCGGGACTAGGACCACTACGTACAGCGAAACAACTTCATTGCTTACGACAACTATCGCATGACAAGGCCAGATGGCCTGGAACTAGCATGGAGGACTGATTGCAGTTACGGGAAGTCATTTGACTATGGTAGCCGCAGAACACAGTTTTTAATAAATTAGAGTTTTCCTAGTTTATTTTTGATGATATAATCTTTTGCCAAATAGCACCTACTTTTTTAAGCGATGACAAGTAATTATTTTTTTTATTAATTAATTATTTCAGCATAAAAAAGCCCCCAAAATTGTCACCTCACCAGCACACACACACACACACACACACACACACACACACACACACACACACACACACACACACACACACACACACACACACACACACCCACTATCCCCTTTAAAAAGTATCTGGTTATATATCCTTAAAAATACTATCTGGCCCCAAAGTGCATGACCATTACTGCCCGATGGCTTTGAAGTGGCTGACCATTTTACGTTAAATTTATATGCGAAACTAATCACACACTAAATTCTAAAATAATTATTTCTTTTTCTAAATTTTTACAAAAAATTTTTTTCAGGCTGTAATTGCCTAAAAAAAGGAGAATCTCATTTTATGGGGGCAGGGGAGGTTAATTAGCATAGGGCTAGAATTTTACCAAATATTTTTTCTAAATTTATTTTAGATAACCTAAAAATGATTCGTACTTAATTTGATAAAAATAATAGAAGAAAAAAATATTGAACTGAAAATCGTTGGGTGAAGACTAAAGAAGACTTGCCCACGGTAATCCCTCTCTTTCAAAAGTTATTTCTGACATATCAAAATTGCAAATATTTGACAAAAAAATGTTTACTAAAGGGAAGTAATCGCGATAAGTTTTAGAGAGTTATCCCCCTTTAATCGTTATATTTTGAAATTGGTTGTTTGTTGTGAAGATAATTTTCACACACGCACAATTGTTTCAAGTTTGAAGGTAATCGAATAAGACTATTTCCGATTTCACGTTATAAAACTGAATTTTGTGGGGAAGTAAAATTGTATATTTAGGGAAATTGAATGACAGCGATCCTTTCTAAAAAATATATTATTCCAACTTTTGCTAATCTTCGAATTATTAAACTGGGCTACACAAACAAACCTTTTTGATAAATTATTTTAGTTTCTTTTTTTCAAATAATTTAAGGGTAAATCATCAGGAGAATACAGACAATTAAAAAAAATTACAAATTTAAATGCATTCAAACTGTGGAATATTTTATTCATAACTTACACGGGCGTACAAAGGCACACTGTAGCAGTTTCCTACAAGCCGCCATATTGTTTAAATATCAATGACTTCTTAGCTCTCTGCTGATTGGTTCAGGCAGACTACTTCCTCCTTGGCTTGACCAATCAGTGGCCTTCTTTTAGGCGTGTTCGGTATCGAGGGTAGTGTTCCCCCCGATTATAAACGTGTTCGTATAATCAAGCAATGTTGCATGCAAAGACAGAGTAATAATTAACAAACAAAATGAGATAGTTCAAATAAGGTTTATTGAACGTGAGTGTACGTGGAATGATGAAGTGTGTGATGTATGCATGTGTGTCGATGGAAAAACAGTTCTTGAATAGGTACGAGAAAGAAATGAAACCGGCGTGGGAAAAATCTTTGAAAGCCATACACAAAGAAAAAGAGTTGAGAACTCTTACCGTTGTTTGACCACGTGTTGACGGAAAAAACGTGTGTTGGTAATAGTTATGCCGAGACCAGTTCAAGAGAAAAGCGTGAGACGAAGCGCTAGTGTATTAGCGTCGTTCTGCCGAGGCCAATCGACCAGAAGAGAAAAGTGAAACGGAACGCTAGTGTCAGCGTCGTTCTGTCGAGGCCAATTGAGTAGGAAAAAGCGAGTGAAACGGAGCGCTGGTGCCAGCGTTGTTCTGCCGAGGCTGGTTGGTGAAGAAGAGAAAGGGGACGGAATTTCCGTTTGCACCTGGTTTTATAGTCCGAAGGGGAGATAACTCTGGTGTCGTTTTACAGCGCCACCTGTCG
The DNA here is from genome assembly GCA_963556195.1 of Sepiola atlantica. Lineage (NCBI taxonomy): Eukaryota > Metazoa > Mollusca > Cephalopoda > Sepiida > Sepiolidae > Sepiola > Sepiola atlantica. Next base: position 15,795,961 of record OY744541.1, on the reverse strand, counting down.
GTAAAAAAGCGACACCTAACGGCAAACCGGTGTAGTTATATTTTGAAAGGAGGAGATAACTGCTACAGGCGAATCTCGGATAGATAGCATAATTATATAAACGTTCGACCGCCATCCGCCTGCTCTCTTTTTCTTTTGTGGCACGAGACGACACTTCTCTCTCTCTTTCCTTCTTTGGCACTGCCAAACACACGCCCCCCTCTCTCTGGGGACGCAACAGAATTTTCCCAGGCCTTTGGCTCTGGGTTCGACTTCGACAAGACGCCAAAATGGCTACTGCCTCAACACGTGGACTTGATAGTACAGACAGACACACTTGCATACATATATGGACGCGCCCTGACACTGTAGCCGGTGTACAAACATTCAACAATATGAACAATTCTCTTTTCCCCACTGGGGAATTATAAACACGGGAAATTCCTAGCTTTCGCCTTCGTCCATATTTATGGACATACTAATCTCTTTCCCTTTTGTTCACGTACGAACGAGAAAAAAAAAGTTGTTATTAAATGTTAGAATGAGAGTTTGTCACTTTTATTCTAAAACACCACTTATATCGAACATTACATACCAGTAGTTCAACACTAAGTGGCAGCATGTTGCTTAAAAAATGAAAAAAAAAATGTCTGTACCCTCCTGATGAAGATTCTTTTATGAATCGAAAATTTGAATTTTAAATAAATAATATTTTATTAAAAAAAAAATCTGCATTTGATTGGTTTCTTTACCGTTTTAAATATATATATATATATATATATATATATATATATATATATATATATATATATATATATATATACATATATATATATTCTCCCTGGAATTCAGCAACCAGGTTGGATCAAAAAATAATTTTCTGCCTGATGAGACCTCAGCTCTTGAGAGCTGTAGATCGATAACATCGACATGCCAGTGTAGCAGACCTTGTACATGTTTGAATAAAAACATTCACAATACAGCTCTATATTTTTTATTGAGCACTCTTTTATAAACCCGGTTTGATTCCCTTTGGATTTCTACCCTGTGGATTTTTACCCTACCTGGATTACTATATATATATATATATATATATATATATATATATATATATATATATATATATATATATATATATATACAAAGAAGGTGGGCTCCCTCTACCGTGCTAGAAAACTTCTCACACCTGACAGTATCCTATACCTCTACAAAGCCACCATCAGCCCATGCATGGAGTATTGTTGTGACATATGGGCTAGTGCACCATCCACTAGTCTCTCTCTCTCTTCTATAAGGTACAAAAAAAGAGTTTCAAATCTAATAGGTCCCGCGCTATCCACCAAGCTCCAGCCCCTGTCCAATCGTCGCAATGTTACACCCTTGTGCTTGTTTTACAAGTACTTCAATGGAATGTGTTCCGATAAACTTGCTGTTCTAGTGCTCCCCTCGGTGTAAATACACTCGACCTACCAGACAATCAGCTAAATATCACCTATTTACTGTGGAGGTCCCCAGATGCCGGAGAGCCTTCTACTCCAATAGCTTCTTTCCTTGTGCTGCTAGCCTTTGGAACTCCCTCCCTGCTCCCTGTTACTCCGACTGTACCGACATGCAAAAATTTAAAACTAATGTGAACAAACACTTAGCTGCGCAGCTCCCAATTTAGGATGATCACCTAAAAATTTCACCTTAATTCTCAATAGCTCCTTACGTGTACAATGGGAACTTGCCTTGTTTGGGGTGAACCCAGTAAAAAAAAAAAAGAAACAGAGTACTTAGATAAGTATGTTTCAGTTTGAACAAAGGTCGTACAATAATATCGTGGGGTCTGCGTTCGCGCCGAACGTCCATATAAATATTTTCAAGCACGACAGTAACATACAACAGATGAAGGATATAACTGTGAAATTTCCACAGACCCAGCTAGTATAAGTTAATGGCAGATTTTTATAGACTTCAGATGTTTTTTTATTTTTTTCAATTTTTTTATTTTTTTATTTTTTTAAATTTTTTTATTTTTTTGTTTTTTATTAAAAAAATTTTTTTAAATTTTTCTTTATTTTAAAAAAATAAAGAAAAATAAAAAATTTTTTTATTTATATACTTCAGATGTTTTTAAAATTTAAAAAAATTTTTTATTTTAAATTTTTTGAATTTAAAAAATTTTTCTTTTAATTTTTAATTTTATTTTTATACTTCAGATGTTTTCCTGGCCTTCGGGCTAGGATCAAAGTGTTGTATGTGTTCTGACTTTGGTCGTGGGAGGAGTGATACTTCTTGACTGGAGCAATTTTTTATTTTTTGTCCCATCTAGATTGCCCTTGTTGCGGGAGCTGGATATCGCCAACATAAACAACCGATATTGTGTCTAACTTTGCCCTCATGGGGAGGCAAGTAAATAGGTACACATCTTTGTAGGTTTTTATGAGGAGAGTCTGTTATATGGTCCTAAAAGACCAGATGTTTATTTTCGTTATGTTGACGACACCTTTTGTCTGTTCAACAGTGAGATTGAAGCGGACGGATTTTGCGTCCCTCTACATTCACCCGGCCCTTAAAGAAAACAATTCTTCACTTTCATTTCTTGATGTCCTAGTTTGCAAAACTTCCTGCGGTTTTCTTACGGCGGTATATCGGAAACCAACTTTTACTGGTCCGTATACTCGTTTTGACCCATTTTGTCCCACGAAACAAAAGTTTAATTTGATTAAGACCCTTAACCCTAGGGGATTAATGAGTTGTTCTAAGACGAAGCTGGACGATGAAATTAAATTCACCACTAAAACACTTTGCAATGATGGCTACCAATTAGACATTATTCAACATACCATCAGAAATAAAATTTCTAATTTCTATAAAAGTAAACCAGTTTCTGTGGACAGATGCCCCATTTAGCCTGTCTTGGCTAGGTAATACCAGTGATAGATTCGCCAAACAAATCTCTTTGTCTGTACAGCAATCTTATTTTGCCTCAAAAACACGAGTTGTTTTTCCACCAGGCCAACCATGACGTCTATTCGAAAGAATGTTTTCCCCCACCATAATAATTATATTATATATTTATTTAAATGTAGTTGCAGTTTGCACTACGTTGGAAGTACGTCACAAAGATTATACATCCGTATTAAACAACACGTGCCCATAAAAAATAGCCAGGCAAATTATTTATTGTCGGATGTTCAGAACAATACATACGGGTCTTTTATAGTTTAGATATAAAAAAGAAACAAATTGATAGAATCGGAAACTAACAAACTAAGACTACACATGATTAAACTAATAAGCCGACAATTAATAAACTTAATTTCGATGACAGTGAAACAATCCTAAACTGATTTTAATACTAATATTCTATTAATATTACAACAAATCACACGATTTCCACCAAAACCATCACTAAAGAGGAAAATACACGTTCTTTACTCAATACCCAACCCCTGAAGATGACTTTGAACGAAACAAAAAGTACTAGTGTACACAACGAGTACGGCAAATACATCTGCCAGTTCCAGCCTGAAACTCGAAACCAAACATCTAGAAAGGATAAAAGAAATAAATATGCAGGCATATCTCATCTGTAATATATATATATATATATATATATATATATATATATATATATATATATATATAAGCAAATATTACACGCCCGCGTGTTTAAGCACTCTTTGATCTCAGAACGGTTGTACACCGCCGCTGGCTTTAAGTGTATCTTAATTTTTAGTAGTGTCTGTGGTGATTTCCGTTGGCCAAATGGATTAGGGTGTAGGATCCTGATTCTCTTCTGAATCCACGAACTGCGTTCGAACCCTTCTGACCGCCTGAAACCACCACTTCCTGCACTGATGAAGGCGCAAGTCCGAAACGACATCGTCTGTAAGTAAGCAAAGTTCATTTATATTCCAAAAGCCAAGATTTTATTTTCCTTACAAAACATTTTCAAAACAGATACACTTCAGTGCAAGTTATTTTACGAATCGTTTCGCTTAAAGTAAACCAACCAACATCATTATGTCAATATTGGATCTATCTACCTCTAACTTATCAGAAAGTACATAAAATGTTCTTAATTTGAAAACTATACAAGGTAGTGTGACATGATACGGGGACGTTCAATAAGTAATGCCCCTGACCCATTTCCCATAGCAGTAGATTAATGAAACTTGGCACAGTTATTAGTCTTTCTCTACTTAGGAACCACCCAGAGTTATGCATTTCTCCCATCGTTTGATGCAGCTCTGGACACCGTTTTTGTAGAACACCCCAGGTGGCTCCTACAACCACGTCGTAACTTCAGAAATCAAGGCTCGTAGATAAACTTTCAAAATGAAACGTTGAACTCACATTCGACCCTCGGAAGTCCGCCATTAAAATTGATGAATTTATTAAGAAAGTAGATTAAAACAAGTTATTATTTTATTCTTTTTTTATTAAAAGCATTTTAGTATACCCTCTCCCCATTCATATCGAGCTTGGTTGATGCTAGGTTTGTTTGCTCGAATGAGTAAGGCTTCGATTATGGGGAGGCGCAGGTTGCAATTTGAGACCGCGAGGATGGCAGTGTGTTTTACTAATATGTTTTTGAAATCTTTTTAGGGGTGTCATGTTCTACCAGATGTTGATAAATGGAGCTATGGGGGAAGGAGAGATGACATGTAAGGCGGCGAGAGATACTAGTTCGAGTCATAACGATATATGTGTTGTTTTGGGAGACACATTCTCCCGTTGGCCATTTGAATACATTCACAGCATTTATATATATATATATATATATATATATATATATATATATATATATATATATATATATATATATATATATATATATATATATACAACTGATGATCCCTTAAAATAGTGTTAGAAATAAACTAATATAATAACTGTAAAAAATAAATTGACTTACATGAGTGATTTTCCACTGGAAGACTTGGGACTATAAGTTTTTTTTTTTTTAATATAGTTTTAATGGTTGAGAAACTTCCGAGACTATATATATATATATATACTTCATTCTCTCCAAATATGATCTGAGGTTAAGATCGGATTCTAACTCTGCCTGATGAGATCACAGTTTATAGTAACTGTTGATCGATAACATCGACATGCCAGTGTCGCAGATTTTGTACATGTCTGTGTAAATAAAATTATCATATATAAAGCTCTATTTTGATATTGAGCACTTTTTATAAACCCGGTTAAAATTCTCTGGATTACCACCCTGTGGATATTTTTCACCTGGATTATTACCATTATTATATATATATATATATATATATATATATATATATATATATATATATATATATATATATATATATATATGAAACTAAAAGTATACTTTTAGAGGATAGAACCTATAGTGAAATGGTTTAAGCTCAATATACGAGATAGAGCAATTATAAAGATAAATGAAGAAAGTGAGATAAAGATGTACGAATGACAAATCTATTTCAACTTCGATTGTTCAATGCAAGGTGTACTCGATAAAAACATGTTTATTTTTTTTCCTTAAACCAAGGTTTTTCAAAGATTAAAATATTATCATCAGAGGAATTATATAGATGGATAAGTTGGCAGTGGAAAAGCCAAAATTCAAAATTTGAAAAAATATTAAGTAATGGAAAGTAAGAAAGTGCGTGTAAAAAGATATGGGGTCTGTCCAGTTGGTGAATGTCCGTTGATAAAGTGTCCGGTGAAGGGAGATTTAAAGATGGAAAAAAGGGGGTTCGATGAAGTAAATCCAATAGAAAGATGTTTAGTTCAATCGTAGATGAAACGCACTTATTCGGATACTCTTACTCTTCATTACTTTATATATTTTTGAATTTTGGCTTTTCTACTGCCAACTTATCCATCTATGTAATCCCTCTGATGATAAGATTTTAATCGTTGAAAAACCTTGGCTTAAGGAAAGAAAAATAAACATGTTTTATCGAGTACACCTTGCATCGAACAATCGAAGTTGAAATAGATTTGTCATTCGTACATATTCATCTCCCTTCCTTCATTATATATATATATATATATATATATATATATATATATATATATATATATATAATTTTATTTAATACGCACATAAAAGTAATCCATGAACACGTGTTTCTTGCTCACAGCCGTCATCAGCATGGCTAACTTACACAGAGATCGAACCTTCGATGTTGATGTCTATAGTCCAGCATTCTACTACTGTAACAAGATGCTCTGTGTAGAAATATGTGCGATTTTTATCACCCAAATATACGATGTATTTCTATGTAATTGTTTTTTATAGGTAATGACGGCTGTGAGCCAGAAACACGTATCCATGGATTTCTTTCATGTGCGTATTGAATAAAATTATATATATTAACGTAAAAACTACATCCTATAAGTTGAGGGCGACTAGTAGTACAGTTTTCTGCATCTTAATCACTTAGGAAGTGAAACAATTGAAATAATAAGTAAGCTAATAACATCTAACGCTGCAATCACCTATAAAAACAATTACATAGAAATACATTATATATATATATATATATATATATATATATATATATATATATATATATATATATATATATATATATATGGGAAATGAAAAAGGAAAAACCAAGAGATATTTTTTATATATTCATCAACGTTTCGTCTTTATTGTAAGACTTCCTCAGGATAAAGACGAAACGTTGATGAATATATAAAAAATATCTCCTGGTTTTTCCTTTTTCATTTCCTATTACGTCGGATTACTCTCATCCTTCCTTTCTCATATATATATATATATATATATATATATATATATATATATATATATATATATATATATATATATATATATATATATATATATAAAGAATAAGGTTTACCACGGCGACTCGGGTCCAATTTTCTTTTCAGCGTTTTTGTTTTTAAAATGAAAGAGCGATTTCATCTGTTGGGGAAAGGATCATTTTCGACGGGATAGAAAGTCCGTGGAAGTACCTTTAAATAAATTCGCATAGGGCAGTTGTGATTGCACCTTTTTACCACGTTTGATCCTATTTCCGAGTTCTTGTTTCCGATAAGAGTTGAGAATATTTCAGCTATTTCCCCCATTTCACCGGCACGCTATAAATCATCTCTTTGCCACTCGTAATGGCCATTCACTTTTATAAAATGGCGGGAAATTGAAGCATCATCGCGCCGTTAAATTCAAATAACGGCCGAACCCAGGCTCGCTTATGAATACCATGATTATTATTATTAGCCTCATTTTCATTTATTAACGCCGTTATTAGCAAACCTCCACCGGTTTCGATCTGAAGGTTTCAAAGGTTTTTATCGCATCTTTATTTGCAAGTGACGTCGCTTCGCCGCGATTTTAATAACGTCCGCTCGGGCGATATTTAACGGCATTGCTAAATATGGACACACTTCGATTTGTGATTTAAACGATTTGTGAAACATTAATGTTTAATCACCACGCTGTGCCAGAATAGCAAATATAAATCCGTGGGTGGGTAAGCAGCTTGGAATCACCGATTGTTCTCCCTGTTTTACGGCATATCAACAATTTTAAGGTTATTTAATGCAGAATCAATGTGTATCGTTAACCGTGGCACACGTAATAAGCTAGCACCTTACTCCGGTGGTTGAAAATAGTCTTAACTTACATTTTACTCGCCATAAAAAGGCTCGTCTCCGTCTGATCGTGAGAAAGAACAAGTACACGCCGGAACAAGGGTATTTATGCGTATCGATCACGTGTGACCGGCGTTTTTTGCCACTCATAAAAAGCGAGCCTAATATAAGTTTTCACTTGCGTTTTAGCACTCGAATGGCTAAGATCATTGAGCGATAGCGATCGGCATTGAAAAAGATGTTGTTGGAAAAAAGTATACTACATAACGAAGTTCCGGTGGCGAACAAACATATTGTTCCCGAGTTCAGTCTGCTACCTGATAAAGATTTAGTAGCCACCACTACGCATCAAAAGCTTCCACCAACAGAGACCATCTTTCCCTCCTGTTTTATGTCTCATAAACGATTCATTCTAAGTCGTATATTGAACATACCTACGTGGTACGGCATTCACTCTGGGCGGGTTGAACCGGCTTACCCCGAAGGAGGATGTTTGAAAATAAGATCAATTTGAATTTGTTCTAATTAGCCCTCATTTGTAATTTACTAACCACGCCATCCCTCTCGTACTATATTTCTGTCTATTACTCTCACCCTCCCTCACTTATGTTCTTTGACCCACCGCTCTTATTTTATACAATATATATCACTCTCCCGTCCCTATCTCTCTCTCTCACACACTTTCTTACTCTCTCTTTTTCTCTGTTTATTAACAGGCAAAACTAATAAAACTAACTATAAAAAAGAAGATTGGACGGATCCATTATAACCAATAGGAAATATCATCACAAGTATTATCATTATTTAACCCATAGCTGGAGAGATGGACAAAAAGAAAGAGGGAGAGAGAAACAGAGAGCTATCAAAAAGACTAATTTTGGATTTTATTTTTATTTAAAAAAAAAAATTACAGGCTTTGCAAACTTACTTTTGCCTGATTCAAACAGTCTAATCCGAACTCAATGGGTGACCAAACGGGCGCATATATATACATTCATTAGTTTTGTTTCTTCTTGTTCCAAGAATACGTATATTGCATCAAATACGAAGACATTCACCCTAGGCAGGTTGTACCAGCTTCCTCCAAAAGAGGAAGTTTCTAGGGAATATCAAATTCACATGCGGTCCCAAGTCGAATGTATATTCCGGCCAGGGAAGATGACGACGTTAGGTTTTTATAGTTCTTGCAAGGATGTGTCGACGTCCTCCTACATACAGCGCTTGGTATTCCAAAATGGTAACCCATCTGATACTGACCAGGTTCAACGTTGCTTAACTTCGGTGATCTAACGAGAACCGGTGTGCCAACGTGATTATGCCGTATTAACACATAGGGCCAAGGTTTGACTCAGCAAAGCCAGTCTCTCAGCATGTCGATAAAAGCCAATTGAACATACGCTGCTATTTTACCCATACCAGGGGGGGGGGTTGCGGATCCATGTCTTTCCCAAGGAAATTGAACCGAATAGTTTACATACAAATATATCTGGAAATGAAAATGTATGTAATCGCTGGCATCGGCGAAAAAATGTGCACAAGCCTTTTTGTATTTTAAAATCATGACGACCACAAAACACCCCAAAAGTAAAAAAAACGAAGAAACCAAATAACATTAGAGCACTTTTTCCTAAGAGTAGATCGCCTAGTGTTTTCTTGTTTTTCAATCTCTAATTGAGAGGGGGACTTAAGTGGAAGGAAATGAAATATGAGTGGAGTTTGAGATTGAATGGTGTCTTTTTAAAATAAAAAAAAACAATTAAGGAAATGAAGGGCAAAATAAAAGTGGAGAATGAACATCGTAGAGAATCTCAATTAGCGAAAAATAAAGGGGCAGAACTCACCCACTCAACGAGCTAAGAGGCTAACTTAACCTTGCTAAGAGACCCAGCACTGGTCCCCTTTCATACGCACGATTTTGAAACTTGTATCCGCTTTTGTTGAACTTTGTAATCTAATCTCTTTCTATTACATCTAATTTTAACCTTAAGCTGATACTTGAAGAAAAAAAAGATCCCGATGAGCTACGGCTAGAATCGCGAGAAACACCATGCGTTTCTCTTTAGACCAAGGTGGGTAAAAATGGTCAATCAGGTATGCAACATTCAGCAATGCCAACTGGGACATTTATTAATGTTTGTATTTTAATACAAAAAGACCATCAGAAAAATTGATTTGACCATTTTTATTATTTCAATTTTTCTGATGGATAACCATTCAACCCTCAATATATATATATATATATATATATATATATATATATATATATATATATATATATATATATATATATATATATATATATATATATCATCAGAAAAACTGAAACAATTAAAATGGTCTAATCAATTTTTCTGATGGTCTTTTTTGTATTAAAATACAAACATTAATAAATGTCCCATAGGTTTCACGAACGTTTTCGATTGTTCGTCAAATCATCCTCAGGTGTCAAAATCAAATGAACAAAAAAAGCTGGAGAAAGAAGAGAATGTTTTTAATAGACCGAGGATGAAACGCGCAGAGGAGGTTTTTTCTGTTTGTTCCAGGAAAGACGTCAAACAGTAAATGATAACATTTATTTTAGGATTACGTATAGGCACAATTATATTTACTAACACAATGATGACATTGACGATTACATTTTATTATGAACAATAATACAAAAAAAGCCCTTAAGTTTTGAAACGCAGGTGTTCCAACTGTTTTCCATCACAATTTACACAGATTTAAAGTCGGCCTCTTACGCTTCGACAAACATTTTCGCACAAGTCTGTTCGGGTATTAATTTCTTGAAATGCATCTTTTATGTCATTCTTCTAAATCACCGATTCATTTTCGACTATAAACTTTGTCATTGAGTACCCCCCCCCCCCAAAAAAAAAAAGAAAAGAAAACAAATCCATCGGAGTACAGTCCGGTGAACGTGCTGGCCAGTGAATTGGACCTCTTCGCCAAATCCATTTCTCAGAAAATATTTCATTAAGATACTCACAGACTTCTCTTGATTAATGTGGAGGGGCTCTACCGTGTTGAAAAAATGGTAAATATGAACACAAGTGTAATAATATAACCTAGCGGAACCCGTGTAAATTACACGAAATGATGTTTTCAATACGGGTCCTAATGTAACAAAGCACCCTCTATTTGTTAGTAAGTTACGCTTGCTTTATTATGAGCCACCCCCCTTATGGATAAGAGTTAAATAATTGTTTGACATAGTAACTCGTGTACGATGAACACTGCCATATCTACTAAAAAAAGTTGATATGCCATCCTTTCAAAAAAAAAAATTAATAATAATACTGGCCGATATCCTACGTTTTAAGCAGTCAACGTAATTAAATAGACAATGCCATTAAAAACGGCAACATAAAAACAAGAAATAGTTTTAAGTTTTAAGCAACACAAAAAAGTAGTTTTTAACCAGGTGATAAACAAATGTATTATTTTTCCCCTCCCCTCGAAATGTAGAATAAAAATCTCAGAGGTTGGTTGGGATCGAACTATAAACCAGTCGGGCCGAAGTAAAAAAGTACTACCTCGCTAACCATTGCGCAAGAGGGAAAGACACGTGAATATTTCTAAACGCAGGCTAGTTGGATGTTTTTAAAAATTTAGGAGCGTACGCATGCGCAGAGCTTTTGCCGGAAGCGTGACACACGAACACACACGCTATCGTATTAATATATAGATGATACATAAACGTATTCTACATACTGTTTACCTACTTTTCGACAATAGACACACATACATACATACATACATATATATATATATATATATACATTAATCACTTAAATAATAGTGTCATAGATTCGTCCAAACACTTTAAAATGCAGCAACATTTTTGTAAGTAACGGATAAATTTTATTAGACAGACGAACAGCACAGGTAAAGACAATTTTTTTTTTTTTTTTTTTGTGTGTCTTAAATAACTAATATAAGTTAGCAAAACATTTATATGGAACAAAACGTAGATTTAGTATAAGGAACGTTTATGTTTTTGTCTTTTAAGGGAAGTGGGGTCTGATCAACTCTGCTGGGAAGCCATGAAATTAAATACTGTCTTGTTTTTAAATTCCCGAAACAGTTTTTCATGGTAAACAACTGATGATCCCTTAAAATAGTGTTAGAAATAAACTAATATAATAACTGTAAAAAATAAATTGACTTACATGAGTGATTTTCCACTGGAAGACTTGGGACTATAAGTTTTTTTGTTTTTTATTAATATAGTTTTAATGGTTGAGAAACTTCCGAGACTATATATATATATATATATATATATATATATATATATATATATATATATATATATATATATATATGAAGCAATCCAACAAAAGATATAAGCGTCAACTAATATCTTATAATTAGTGAAACACCCGGATAAAAACTGAAGCTCAATATACTGGATAGAGCATTAATATCATAATATAAAATGAAGTAATAAAATAAGGTGTCAATCAAATTTTATTAGAATTCAAAGTTCAAGCAAAGTATCCTTAAGTCCTTAGCTCATGAGTTTTCAAAGATAATTCTTCTCTTCAGAGGACCATTACCGCAGTTATACTACTACAGGTAATAAAATTAAGCTTTGAAAATATATAAAAGTATATACACAAATACATAAAAATACATAACATCAAATATATCAACCCAAAAACGTACTTTTTTGTTGAATCTATACACTCTATCCAGGTCATACAAATTGAAAAACATAACCAGGAAAGACATTCAGAGGGTTGACCGAGGATTACTCCAAGTTATAAATAGCAGTCCATATACGAGAAATTGAAGGAGCTGACAGAGTTATCCAGTCGCAAAATGTGTCAATAATCGATGAAGTGAAAAGTATTTGATTGACACCTTATTTTATTACTTCATTTTATATTATAATATATATATATATATATATATATATATATATATATATATATATATATATATATATATATATATATATATATATATTGTTTCATTTACTTCAGTCGAATTCAAGGGACCCCTTCCTAGGGCTAACACATGATCTCTATACAGAATGCATAGATATTCAAATATTCCATTAAAGTTTTCCTTTATTTCTCAAAAGTTGAGTTAGTAAAGAAGTTAAAAACATTAAATCTTCTCTCCCCAATTGACCAGTTAACTATGTTTGTAGTATATCTTCATCGTGGTCTCTAGGTCTTACCGGATTTCAGGACAAGAATTCATCTAGTCTGGTGGAGTATCCAAGTAAATTCTTTTACTTGGGGTAACAACACTAAGAGAAGATGCACCATTCTTCGTATGAGCCAGTGTATAGCCGTGTCGAGGGGATTTTATTTGGGCTTCAAATACTACATTATTTTGAATATTTGGTCAGTGTTTACTTGTAAGGTGAAGTATCCTCATGTCAGGTTGTCCTGACAAACATTTGTAAAGAGAGATGGAAGACACTCGAGGATAGTGTCTAGTAGGTAATTCAAACTCTCCTATATATATATATATATATATATATATATATATATATATATATATATATATATATATATATATATATATATATGTAGGTTTGAATGACCATGTAAAAAATGCGAAAGTCACGTGACAAGTCACGTGCCAAATGCGCTTGAGCACGCCTTAATCATTTGAATGAAATGACGATTCAACAACAAATCGAGATTGCGGGATGCACCCGACCAATACACACAACACGGAGGAGGCGGAAGGTGCAGTATGAATCCGAATAAGACTTTTGAGGAACTTTAATCATGAAATCATGAAATTCACCCATTGACGTGAGAACCATTCCCAGCAATACCTCTTTCGACTCTAGAAACGGTCGGAAATCTCATTTATCATGGTTATTGGCTTGTCACCGCCATTCCCAGAGTGGTCCTGCCGTGCGGTTGTTGTTCTCGCAAAAGCAATCGCCGCCCGGACTCTTTTTCGACGACAGTCCTCATCCATAACTCGCCAGTCAGTTCAGTGGTTGGAGGAGTTGCACAACAAACCCCAGAAAATCAATTTATGAAAAAAATAAACACAAAGGTTTATGTAGATAACAAACATTACAGTTTTTGCTTTGGTTTCTCTATTTTACGGCATATCAACCTTATTTTTTGTTATTTAAGGCCGAACCAGAATATATTTTGTGAAAGATTCGGTGATTGGTTGTGTTTGACCGTTTTACGGCATATCAACCTTTTTTTTGGTTATTTAAGGCCGAAACAGAATATATTCTGTGAAAAATTCGGTGATTGGTTTTGTTAGTTCGTTTTACGGCATATCAACCCTTATTTGGTTATTTAAGACCAAAACAGAATATATTTTGTGAAAGATTCGGTGATTGATTTTGTTTGTTCGTTTTACGGCAAATCAACCCATTCCTTTGCTTTTTTCCCCATGGGTGGGGTAAATTGTGGGTTCATGCCTTTTCCAGCGGTATTAGTGTGTAACTGAACACGAAAGATTTAATAGAATTTGAAATCTGCATAATCAATTCCATAGTCTACGACATATGTAATGAACCAAATTAAATAAATGGAACCCAAACCTGGTTTGCCGGTGGTCATTAGTCGAATAAACATAAGAGTATGTGTTCATATGTGTATCATTCTCATGTATTGATAGCGTTCAACATTGAGTTGAATTTACTTGTTTCATTTTACTTCAGTCGAAGTTCTCAGAAATCAAGGGGCCCCTTTCCTGGGGCTAACACTTAATCTCTATATGAGGCACATAGATATTCAAATATTCTCCTTTATTTCTCAAACGTGGAGTATTGATTTACTCCTCTCCAGGAGTTAGGCACAAGGCCAGTTTTTATCTTACTCCCACAAGTAAGATGTGACCCAAGGTCGGGTCGGGAAAGTGGGGTTTAAAAATTGCATGGGCAGCCCCGTCGGCATTTCCCGGTAGGGGCGCCTCAGACAGTAAGCAATAAACTTACTCCTCCTCAAAGAGGGGAGGCGAAGCCTGGACCTCCTAGTACTGCACAGGACAGCCCCATAGACCGGCGTAAATCAAGCCTCGAAGGCTAAGACAATACCAGTCTATGGGGTGCAGTATCCATCGGAACAGATACTACACTTTGATCTTAGCCAAAAGGCCAAGATATTCCTGAAAAAAAAAACGTGGAGTAAGTAAAGAAGTAAAAACATTAAATTTTCCTCTCCCCAATTGACCAGTTAACTATGTTGTAGTATATCTTTCTTGTGGTCTCTTGGTCTTACCAGATTCCAGAACAAGAATTCACCTAGTCTGGTGGAGTATCCAGGTAAGTGTTGTTACTTGAGGTAACATCACTAGGAGAAGGTGTACTATTCCTCGTATGAGCAAGTGTATATTCGTGCTGAGGGGGATATTATTTGGGCTTTGAATACTATGAAAATTTAAATATTTGGTTAGGGTTTACTTGTAGGGGGAAATATCCTCATGTCAGGTTGTCCTGACAAACGCTTATACAGAGAGACCAAAGACACCCGAGGATTGTATCTAGTAGGTAATTCAAACTCCTTTATGAATTTATTATATGCGTGTATGTATATATGCACTAGAAAAGGGTCCTTATACTGAAGTGAACTCTTTCAGTAAAGGTCAAATAGAACCAAATCCTGGTCTGAAAGTGGTCATTAGTTGAATAAACATGAGAGTATGTGTTCACATGTGTATTATTCTCACGAGTTCATAATACAATGGTAGTGTTCGACATTTAGTTGAATCTATTACTTGTGTGAATGTGTGTATACTAGATACGGTAGGTAATGATTCGTATTCATACTGAAGGCAACTCTTCTAGGAGAAGGTAAATGGAACACAAGTCTGGTTTAGTAGTAGTAATCAGTTGTAACGAACGTAATATGTGTTAGAGAAGTCAATGCTAAATAAAAGCGTATTAGTACTTTAGTATA
This sequence comes from Sepiola atlantica, assembly GCA_963556195.1. NCBI lineage: Eukaryota > Metazoa > Mollusca > Cephalopoda > Sepiida > Sepiolidae > Sepiola > Sepiola atlantica. The sequence goes on along the minus strand of OY744541.1, from coordinate 15,780,488 downwards.
AAATATATATAACTATAATATATATAACTATTTGGCCTTTTGGCTAAGATTAAAGTGTAGTATCTGTTCCGATGGATACTGCACTCCATAGACTGGTATTGTTTTGGCCTTCGGGGCTTGATTTACGCCTGTCTATGGGTCTGTCCTGTGCAGTTCTAAGAGGTCTATCCTCCCAGGCTTCGCCTACCCTATTTGGGGAAGAGTAAGTTTATTGCTTACTGCCTGAGGCGCCCCTACCGGGGAATGCCAACGGGGCTGCCCAGGCAATTTTTAATAGCCAGAGTGCTCACCTTCTCGGGCGCTGGCTTTTCAAACCCCACTTTCCTGACCCGACCTTGGGTCACATCTTAGTTGTGGGAGTAAGATAAAACTGGCCTTGTGCCTAACTCCTGGAAAGGAGTAAATAAAAACTATAATATATATATATATATATATATATATATATATATATATATATATATATATATATATATATATATTATTGTAATGTCCCTCTCCCTACCTAATGAACTCATAACTCCAACCGCCACCACTCCCTCACTCTCTACTGTCAACTCAATTTCCCACTACCACCATTTATTTGTACTTCATAATTTTATTTTTCATAAGCGGCCCCAATTTTAAGCTTACACCAGCCACCACTGTTACAAACATTTGGTACTTGTGTTTGTTTTCTTCAGACAATAATCCTGATGAAGTCTTATAATAAAGACGAAACGTTGATGAATACATAAATAATATTTTTTGATTTTCCTTTTTCAATTTTTATTAATATATATATATATAAATATATATATATATATATATATATATATATATATATATATATGGTTAGGTAAATACTGATTGATCAAATTATCAATACGCATTTGTTTCAGTTTCTTGTCATTGCTTGAAAGTTACAGTGTAACAAGCATTCCGATATTCAATTAAAATAATTGCCAGTGGTAACGTGTCATAAAACACATGAAACATGTCATAAAACATGTCATGAAACATGTCATGAAACATGTCATGAAACATGTCATAAAACAATAACGTGTATTCTTAAGATGCGTCCAATCAAACTGCGCGTTTATCAATGAAAATGCTATTTAAAACTTTAGCGTGCCAAACAAAATACGATTATGAAATTTCAAACTTTAGCGTAATGTGATGTGAACCACTCTTCCTTACCAGCAACCAGTTACTGTCGCTATAGACAACAAGTCTAGTATGGCGTACGGTCGTTTCCAAAACATTCTGGAAATACTTTATCTTTTTTTTTTTAATTTTCTTAAATTTTTTTTTACAAAGCCACTCCAAAACTTCATCAGCGCCTTTAGCACAACATCTTACAGAAATTCAAGGAAAAATTAACAAGTTCGTCGTAGAGGAACATCTATTGACAGTAGGGGACACGGGAACAAATATTAGAAATAAGAATAAGTTACAAATATATATATATATATATATATATATATATATATATAAAAGAGGGTAGTGCAGTATTAGTGCAGTTCCAACGAGAGAAAAGTATATATGTAAATGAGTAAGGCTACGAACATTTGTAAAATGTTTTTTTCAACATTTATTTATTATTTTGTTTGATTTTATCATTTTATAATTTAAATTATAAAATGATAAAATAATAAATATAAATGTTGAAAAGAACTTTTTACAAATGTTGGTAGCCTTACTCCTTTACACACACACACAAACACACACACACATATATATATATATATATATATATATATATATATATATATATATATATATATATATATATATATATACTAATGATAATAGAATTAACGATAAGCGAAATATCGTAGTGATGTATCTCGATTATTCACTTTGACCTCGGTTGGATCCGGTTCTATTCTCCTTAGTCGGCAAAACTCCCTACCCAAAGCAGAATATTCAAGATGATATATAAAACTTTTGAAACTTTTCTTTAATATATATATATATATATATATATATATATATATATATATATATATATATATATATATATATGATAATACATAATTAACGTGTAAATGCGCATTTCTTTTCTGTTTTTTTTTCGCACAGTGTCTCTGGAGGTATACAGAAATAAAATAAATAAAAATGTTCTCTTTCTCTCTCTCTCCACTTTAGTCCTTGCGTGCGCACGCGTGCGCATGCGTACGACAAAGTCTCGCCCATCCTGAAAGCCTCCCTCTAAGTTTTGAGTTCGTTTTCCATTCAGAAAAGGAAATTCACACTTTGGTTGGTTTTAATAGAAATCGCACCTTTATGTGCTAATTATTCTTGTTCACTTACGCATTTTAATAGTTTTTTTTTTTTTACCGCCAACGCCTTCGCGAACGATACAAGGAAATAATTATTTCTTCCAAAGAAAAGAATTGTATAAATTATTCGATATTTTCATTCGTATATTTCACTCACTTTAAATTCAATCACCTTCCAGCTTTAACGAAAAGGTGTTTCGTTGATCGTAATAACATCTTTCTTTATCTTTGGTTCGGTTTTCCGGTTTAACGACATATCAGTCACTTGTAGATCGTTAAATGCTGAAACACAATGCGTGTTATACACGATTTGTTGTATACGATTGTCTGGATATATGTTTTTTTTTGTATAACGTGAAACTGTATCCGGTTGTGAGGTTCCAATTTGATAGAGTCATCCCAAGGTTGCTAACACTCTCACGTCGACTGAAATTCCGAAACACCATGCGTATTATACACGATTAGTTGTATACGATTACTGGAATATGACGCGTAGAATAGGGGAGTATGAAGTGAACCTTGTGTTTACTTCCGGCAGCCTCGTAACTTTCGCTTCCATTATTGTGTCCTTTAGTCTTCACCCTGGCTCTAGTGGAAAACACTAAACCGGTTAAGAACGGGAATGGGGCGATCAAAAGTGGCTATGAGTAGATGGGGCTACAAAGCTGACCCAACCATCTGTGAATGTGGAGAGGAGGACTTTACGATACAACACAGCCATGTTTGCCCAACCGATGCAGCTTGAAAAATCTTGCAGAGTACAACAATAATGCAGAGGAGTGCGTAAAAAAACATGCAAAGAAAAAGAACTTTCATCCCATGCTTTCCTTGGCCTTCCTCTGTAGACTAACTCTGCTACCTCAACTGTTCTACATCTACTAACCCAAGAGCTATCATCCATTCTTTCAATGTAACCATACCAACGAAGTCGTCTTCTGTTCTGCTCACATCTCTCTATACCATTCGCATTTAATCTTCCCCTGAGGTCATCAGATCTAAGCCTGTCTTTAAGACTCACATTACACATCCATTGTATTATTTTCATGTCATTTCTCTACATGCAATACATGTTCTTACTCCTCCATGCAGCATCACATTGCGTACATCCCCTCATACTGACATGAGAATCCCATCTTCCGAGGCTCTCCCTCTTCGTTCCGAGGCTACCTGGCTCCAGTGGAAAACACTAAACCACCTGAGAACGGGAATGAGGCGATCAAAAGCGGATATGGGTAGATGGGGCTAAAAAAAATAATCCAACCATCTGTGAATGTGGAGGGGAGGACCATACGATGCAACACTGCCTGGTCTGCCCCCTACTGTCCAACAGGTGTAGCTTGAAATATCTTGCAGAGTACAGCAATATTGCAAAGGACTGCATAAAAAGTGGTAAACTGTCATATAACCACATGACACTGCAAACCCTAACCCTAACCCTAACCCACACTTCAAAGACACGCAAAGAAGATCTCCCGGCTCAATGGTAATAGTAAGTAGCAGGTAATAACATGCTGAAAAAATTACACAAAACTAAAAAAAAAAACACAGTTTTAATCTTGATCACGTGACTAACCAGGAATTGCGGGAATCTTCGAAGATTATTCGTGTATCACCTGTTTGACAAACTCTAAACAAATAAATCGTAATAATATGAGCCCGCCTAAGAACGAGTATTCCGCCAATCTTAGTATATCCATTCGTAAATTCATCGTCGCATTTATATGAAGGACACTATGTATTGGTCAGTTTGTCATGCTCAAGTTTGATATAGCATTTTGGTTGATCTGTAACGATCAAGTTTGAAATAGCATCTACGTTGATCAGTAACGCCCAAGTTTGATATAGCATTTTGGTTGATCTGTAACGATCAAGTTTGAAATAGCATCTACGTTGATCAGTAACGCCCAAGTTTGATATAGCATTTTGGTTGATCTGTAACGATCAAGTTTGAAATAGCATCTACGTTGATCAGTAACGCCCAAGTTTGATATAGCATTTTGGTTGATCTGTAACGATCAAGTTTGAAATAGCATCTACGTTGATCAGTAACGCCCAAGTTTGATATAGCATTTTGGTTGATCTGTAACGCTCAAGTTTGAAATAGCATCTACGTTGATCAGTAACGCTCAAGTTTGATATAGCATTTTGGTTGATCTGTAACGATCAAGTTTGAAATAGCATCTACGTTGATCAGTAACGCCCAAGTTTGATATAGCATTTTGGTTGATCTGTAACGATCAAGTTTGAAATAGCATCTACGTTGATCAGTAACGCTCAAGTTTGATATAGCATTTTGGTTGATCTGTAACGATCAAGTTTGAAATAGCATCTACGTTGATCAGTAACGCTCAAGTTTGATATAGCATTTTGGTTGATCTGTAACGATCAAGTTTGAAATAGCATCTACGTTGATCAGTAACGCCCAAGTTTGATATAGCATTTTGGTTGATCTGTAACGATCAAGTTTGAAATAGCATTTTGGTTGATCTGTAACACTCAAGTTTGAAATAGCATTTTCGTTGATGGTAACGCTCAAGTTTGAAATAGCATTTTCGTTGATGGTAACGCTCAAGTTTGAAATAGCTTTTTCTTAGATCTGTAACGCTCAAGTGTGATATAGCATTTTGGTCGATCTTTAATGCTGAAATTTAAAGTAGCATTTTTGTTGATCAGTGACGCTCAGGTTTAAAATAGAACGTTCGATCATCAGTAACGCTTCGGGTTTAAATAGAACTTTCGTTGATCTGTAACGCTCAAGTTTAAAATAACATTTTTCTTTGATCTGTAACGCTCAAGTTTAAAATAAAATTTTTCTTAGATCTGTAACGTTCAAGTTTAAAATAGCTTTTCGTTGATGGGTAACGCTAAAGTTTGATATAGTATTTTCGTTGATCTGTAACGTTCAAGTTTGATATAGTATTTTCGTTGATCAGTAACGCTAAAGTTTGATATAGTATTTTCGTTGATCAGTAACGCTAAAGTTTGATATAGTATTTTCGTTGATGGGTAACGCTAAAGTTTGATATAGTATTTTCGTTGATCAGTAACGCTCAAGTTGAGATAGTATTTTAATCGTTAAACGCGCAGATTTAAGTACGAATATTAAGAAGTTTCTTACTTTTTTCTATTTGTAACATTTAAGAGCGTAATAGCGATAGATATTTATAAGAGTAACCAAATAAATAAAAGCTTTGGATAATGGCGACGGTAAGGGGCGGGGTTGTCTGCCCTTGGCGCGTTCATTGTCGATTCGTGGAGATTTCAAAACGGTTTTAATATCAAATTACACGATTGATTGATTTGCAAAAGCAAAATCGCCATGAAAACGACCTTTGCTTATTCAATAAAATTTCCCACGAAAGCCAATCGCTAATACCATGTTGCGTGAATCGATTTTTTTCTTCTTTTTAATAGGCAATGTAGTTACCGTAGCATGTATTTGTAATTATATCAAAAAGTTCGTAAGCGGGAGCGTTGGAGCGAAAGTGATTATTTACAGTCGGCGTTTGACAAACAAAAAAATATTTAGATAGATTATCATCATCGGCAGTCTGTGTTGCGTCCGATTGGTCTACTTCTTTTTCTGGAAACAATCGATACA
>OY744541.1:15747126-15769626 GCA_963556195.1 Sepiola atlantica | reverse complement strand
ACTTACGGGACTTCCAAGACAATAAAATCTTGTTTTGCGTTGACATGTTTGGCGCCATAGCTTGGTTTCGGGGCCCGGTGAAGATGTGAGGTGAATTTACGGCTCTCTGGAGTCACGTGACGACGACGACGACGAAGGCTTTTAAGCTGTTTAGCTAGGCGGAAGTGAAGCGTTGAATGCCGGGAATTTATTGAACTTTAAGAGAAAAGGTGTGTGTGTGTGTGTGAGAGAGAGAGAGAGCGAGAGAGAGAGAGAGAGAGAGAGAGAGAGAGAGAGAGTATAAAGTTAAAATAAAGATAAAATAGGGCTCAGAAATTGCGTGATGTCAGAAAAGAAGAAAAAGAAGGAAAGTAGGTTAGGGTTAGGGTTAGGGTTCGGATTAGGGTAGGGAGATATAGAAATAACGAAAAGAACATACACATATATACACACATATATTCACACAAATGAAATCATTCATAAATATGCATACACAGTTACACATACATATTACATGCGTTTACATATGCACACATATACATATACATACATATATAGATATATCCCCATATTAACATTTTAGCCGGCTTTCTGGCAGGATCAAGGTGCAGTATCGGTTAAATTAGCCCTTTAGCCAATTGAGTGTATAAGTCCTTATTCCCTCCCTCCATGAGGGCAAAGTTAGGCACAAGTTCGTCTTTTATGTGAAGGATATCCAGCATCCCCCAAAAGGGGCACTCTGGATAGGACACAAATTAAAATTTCCGCAGTCAAGAAGGATCTCTCCTCCTCTGATCGAGCACAGAACAGATACTACACTTCGTTCCCAGCCCGTAGGCCAATTCGTAATTGAATTCGTCAGAGACACCCACTCTTCAATTGTTTCTTATCATGAAACAACATATCCATTCCGAATCTCCACCCAGATTTAATTTCCTCCTACTTAAGTCTCACTCCCATTTAGAGATCGACTCGATTGTTTTCTGTTCTAAGCAAAACTTGGGGGAGTCTATTTTTAAAATGATGGTTGGGAGCATCTTACTAACCTGCTTTTTGTTGTCCCACTCTCCACCTTCATACAATGAAATTGTATATATATATATATATATATATATATATATATATATATATAAGAAGGAATAGGTAAAATAAATACCTTTTGAAGCATTAAGATGCGATATCAATTTTTTTATAAAAAAGAAAAATAATAAATCGAAACCGATTTTTTAATTATTTTTTTTATTAAAACTAGCATTTTTTTTGTTAGTTTAAAGTGATACAGATATTTCGCCAAAACCTGGCATCCTCGGTGTGTAATATATCCTGATGTCATCGGATTTGTATTTTTTATCTCTTTACCGGCTTGTTGTTATTACAGCCGGGCCAAATGGGCAAGTTGTCGTTTCCCACCATCAAATATGAAGAACGTGAATGCAGCACTTGATTTGTATAGAATCAATGTGGTAGTGCAGTTACTGGTAATGGTCTACTTAAGAATAAGGTAGACAGAGGATAACAACCGACCCCCACCCCCACACCTTTGAGGGCCTTGTGTCTAATTTGTTTAAATTTTATAACTATACCGTTTTGGCAAATACATAATTCAAAGTGTAGTATCTGTTCCGTTCACAGTTAGAAGAGAAGAAGTCCTTTTAGAATGAAGCAATTTTGATTTTTCTCATATCTAATGTTCTCTTTATGAGAGCTGGATATCTTACACATTAAACCGACACTATGTCAAATCCAGCCCTCGCGTGAAGGCAGTAGATAGGGACATATCTTCACATATAGATATATATGCAAAGCCCACACTTAATCTAATACGCATTTAACTTCAATATAATGGTTATATGCGTATTACAAACTGACTTCGCAATCTAGTGGGGGATGTTTTTTCTCCTCCATACAATCTCTTTCTTATAGAAGAGACGTTGGTAGTCTCTCTCTACTCTATCGTAATTTAGATGAAACGTGCTCGACTGAGATCCAATCTTTTGTTCATCCTTGTAATCCATTCACAGCAATAATCTTAGTTAAGTTAATATAATATAGATGAAAGTACGAGGTTTAAAAAAATATATTTTTCGTTGACCTCTGAGACACATATAGATTCACACTTCTGTTTTTACCTCTTCTTCCCCCGTTCACGGTGGAGGGTGTCTTCATGTTTTTAAATAATGTTCTTTAATCTTGTCTTAATTTTTAAAGTCAGGTTTTGGGCCCCTATTTCGTTTACCCATAACCCTGCATGCAACATGTCCCTTAATTCGGGCGCCTCCTTGCTTGCGGGTGAAAGCATGAAAGTCTAGAATATATAACCCATATAAAGGGTCTTATTGAATTGAGTAATATTTGGAAAATCTTTTGAATAATTAAAAAAAAAAATAATTTATATTTAATTTTGAATAAAAATGATTATTTTTTTTTATTAATTTGACATTTTTTCGTAGAGTTTTTGTCTTCAAAGTTTCAATTTCCTTTAACTTGTGAGTTTATTATAAAGATATTTATAACCATCATCTTTAATATTTATTGATTGTTTTATGTATTAATTCATTCTTCAATTAGTTTTTTTTTACTTGATTCATTAACCAATATGTTTTGAATCTTAATTTATTATCTCCTATATGTAATTTATTTAATACTTTAATAAATATATTATTATATTAATTTATTTTATCATTAATACTTAATATTTATTATAATGACTTATTACATTTTTCCTAATTTTTTAAAAAAAGTTAATATAATATAAATGAAAGTACGAGTTTTTAAAAATATATTTTTCGTTGACCTCTGAGACCCATATAGATTCATACTTCTTTTTTTACCTCTTCTTCCCCCGTTCACGGGGGAGGGTGTCTTCATGTTTTTAAATAATATTCTGTAATCTTGTCTTAATTTTTAAATTTAGGTTTTAAAACTTTTTTACCCTCCCCCATACATAGTAATATTTTCAGTTAAAAAAATTAATTTTTTTTTAAACCCACCCCAAAATTTGTTTTTTACTCTCCCCAATACATAGTAGTATTTTCAGTTAAAAAAAAATTTACTCCCCAATTTTTTTACATAAGAATATTTTTAGTTTAAAAAAAAATGACCCCTCCCTAAAGAAAACTTTTACCCTCCCCCATACATAGTTAAAAAAAGGTAAAAAAAAAAATTAGAAGGCGCCTCGGTCATATCAAAGAACTCATGTTTAAATATGCTATTGAAAGCGCGTACGTCATATCAAATAACCATTTTTACCCATTTAGTAATGGCCGAGATATTTGTTGCTTAACTTCAATTTACAAAAAAACACCTTGTCTTAACAACGTAATGAAAATAAAGAATGATAATGTGAAAACATCCTCTCACAATGGCGTCACTTCCGGAAGGATGAGTCAGCAATTAATTCTTCCAAAATAGTCACCCATTTTTAAAGGAACAAGGAAAAACTATTTTTGCTCGCTCATGACTAAGATACCGACATAATTTTCAGGTAGAAATAAACGCGGATATTTAATGGACACATCTGACCAATCCCTGTTTTACTCCACGTGTATAAATAATTTTCAGGTAATATAAACGCGAATATTTAATGGACACATCTGACCAATCCCCGTTTTACTCCACGTGTATAAATAATTTTCAAGTAGAAATTAACGCGAATATTTAATGGACACATCTGACCAATCCCCGTTTTACTCCACGTGTATAAATAATTTTCAGGTAGAAATTAACGCGAATATTTAATGGACACATCTGACCAATCCCCGTTTTACTCCACGTGTATAAATAATTTTCAGGTAGAAATTAACGCGAATATTTAATGGACACATCTGACCAATCCCCGTTTTACTCCACGTGTATAAATAATTTTCAGGTAGAAATTAACGCGAATATTTAATGGACACATCTGACCAATCCCCGTTTTACTCAACGTGTATAAATAATTTTCAGGTAGAAATTAACGCGAATATTTAATGGACACATCTGACCAATCCCTGTTTTACTCCACGTGTATAAATTGCTGGGAGAATAACTAGCGGCAGACTAGTCTTGTCAAGGAGATGCTTCAGGTCATCCGTTTTTTCCGTTAAAGTTTATCTCTTAAACTTAAAATATGAACCAAAAATATTTTACCTTGAAGAATGCCAACATTTGTTTATTTTTTATTTTTTTTATTTTTTTAAAGTTTGGTCAGAAAAATTTTATCGGGATCAATCATTTTTCTTTAGTTTTGTTTGCAATAATTCGATTTTTTTCTCATGTACAAATCCCCTATGATGACTATTTTAATAAAGAAAATATCGATCAAATCTCGAGTTTTTGAAGTCATAGTTTATATTTCGTGACTTAGTAGTTATTGGTCTATCTATTTTACGACATATAGCCCCTGTTTGGTTTATTGAATAAAGAACCACTGTACGTATTGCAAAGGGTTACTTTTAAACGATTCTTCTTTTTCTTCTTCTTCTTCTTCTTCTTCTTCTTCATCTTCTTCATCTTCTTCTTTCGTGTGAATCAGATGATTCTGATGTTGGCGTTAGTTTCCCCGATGTTTTTCTAGTTAAAAATATTTCTGGAAAGACATCGGGTACTTACGGGAAGGACCACTAGAAGGTTGCCAACATCCATAAGTAACCGACTGGATTCGAACTTGGAACATCCAGGTCTTCAGTCCGTGTCGTTATCTACTTCACCACTGCCACCTCCCCAACCACTACTACTCCTACTCCTACTCTATTATTACTACTACTACTACTACTACTACTACTACTACTACTACTACTACTACTACTACTACTACTTCTTTCGTGTGAATCAGACGATGCTGGTGTTGGCATTAGTTTCCTCGATGTTTTTCTAGTTAGAAATCTTTCTGGAAAGACATCGGGTACTTACGGGAAGGACCACGTGAAGGTTGCCAACATCCTCAAGTGAAAGTGGTACTGCGGAACCGACTGGAAACACCCAGGTCTTCAGTCCGTGTCGATATCCACTTCACCACCGTCACCTCCCTTTAAACGATTGGTTGAATATTAACTGATATTTGACCCGTGAACTTTAATATATCAACCTTTTCTGGTCGGCCATATTTCAAAATCGCAATTTAAAAAGTAATTCCTCCCAATTCCATCCGAATCGACTCCTAGAAACGCATGACGTGCGTGGCGATGTAATGCGAAAGTTAATGGACCTTGTTTATTCGCCAAGTTTTCGTTGATTAAGCATCGGAGATCTTGGAAGACGGGATTTTCTAATAACCAATTCTCATGGCTATTAGCGTTCGCTGTCTCCCCTGTCCAATTTCGACTATGAACCGACACAAAAAGCTCTGGTCCTACGACCGGGTAAAAGGGGAGAAGGGTCGAAAGAGAGTAGCTTAGCCAAGTTATAGGAGCCACATTGTTTTTCGATATAAGATGGCTACTCGATGTGAGGCAGGATGCTGATTGGTAATTTCGCAGAATCTTACTTAAGTTGAGTACATCACATATCTATCTCTATTTATATGAAGTTAGATATTTGTATATGTTTATACATTTGTATGTACAAGATTCACTCCTAAACTAATTAAAAGAATTATTATGAATTTTGAAACACAGCTGCTATAGGCGCAAGGGGTAGTAATATGGGCTGTATTTAGTTTAATTTAGTTTTATGCAAAAGAGGTAAGAAGGGGGTTGGATTCCTTCGTGAAAATTTAGATACTTCCGATATTTGTAAAATTTTAAGAATCAGAATTAGCTAATAAATATTCTCCCAATTTAAATTTCTTTGGAGTATTTTAAAAAGACTTAGGGGTCTAAAAGTGATTTTAGGTGTCATAAAATGGGCACAACCTCCTATTTGAAAATTCAAATATTTCAGATTTACATTGAATTTAATCCATAGCCACGTGATTAGACAAAATGCAAAACATAAAAAATTGCAATTTTTTCTTAAGACCCCTTGAAATTTGAGATATTTTTTAAAATTTAAATCTTATAATGGATTTTAATCAAAATTAGAATAAAGACATAATGTTTAGTTTCATTATATCTTTATTTTACGACTCTTCGTATAGGGACATAAAAGTGGTGCAAAACTGAACGGTTCGGAGAATTAATTTTACACGTCTTTGGACTGGTATTTTTTTTTTGTATATATAACATGCATGTCGCCCGGGAATTAAAAGTGCTTTGAAAGACATTAGTTGTTTTAAAAGTTGTAGTTACTGTTTGATTGTATACGAACCCTTTCTATGTTTTTGGAGAGAGACTCTTATAAATATATAGATTTTAAGCTACGTCATCTAGGACACTTGGATGAGTGTCTTTCTTTTTTTGATCAAAGTCGGAACCATAACATTTTAGGGTCTGCGTTCGCGCCGACATCTGCAAAAAAGAAATACGGCTTCTTACTTTATTCTATTTGAATTATAACTTAAGAATTATAAAAGAAATAATATAATTTGTGATAATAATGGGTGGTATGTGGAGACTTTCCATCCTCTCATAGTATTCATCGTCATTTAGCTTTCAATCTTCCCATCTCATCAACCTTTATCATTGAACGGTTCTTAACCTTGATAAGTGGAAAGTCATTTGTAAAAAAAAACACTTACTAGGTTTCAATATAAAATTATAGTAGAATTTCGTATATTCGGACTACTGTTCTCATCTTGGGTGTTTTTATCACAACGTTTCGACCGATATAACCTCCGACCTGCTTTAGGTGCATCTTGTCGAACTCGGGAATCTGGACGGAATTTCGAACAGAACCCTTTATTAAATCCACGGGGGTAGCATGCTCTCGTTCCATCTGCCATGACTGGGAAGAAGTCTTCAGTAATTCGCAGATTACTGTCACTTAGAACTGAATTTTACTTAGTACTATATCCACTGTGCTACGAGTTCTTGCGGACTATTCTTGTATGGATTTTGGGAGCTTTAAACCTATTCTTGTTTTTTATCTAACTACTTATCACTATAGATCACTACTTATCTATAATTATGAATAATAAAAACACACAAGATGAGAACAGTAGTCCTAATATACCAAATTCTACAAATCATCAACCGTCATGTAAGAAATTCAGAAACATAATAAAATTATAGGTTTTAACTTTTACTTTTTGAATTTAAATCTAAATTGATCTAGATATTTTTTGATAAACACTATTCTTTCTTATATTTGCTTCTGACAAGAGTAAACGAGCATTTTATAAATGAAGCCTTGGAGGTTTTATATTAAATTAAGATTAAAAAAAAAATTCCTTAGAATTTGGAAATTCTTCAAATATATTGAATTCTTACCACATCAACGTTAAAGTTTTGATTTCCTGTCTTATTAATTCACATAAACAAACAAATGTGAATAGAATAATGAATTTGATAATTGGATTGACTTATAATATGCACATGAGTTGTGATACTATGGACGTCCCTCCCTCCCCAGCCAGGACCCCAGATAATGTTAAGAAAATGATTCACCAAGGCGCGCAAAAACAGTAAGATGAATAGTCGGAAGAAGGATGAATAGTCGACTTGGAGCAGTTGAGAGGGAGTTGCGCGGAAGTAGCATTTTGACTGGTCTTTAAAACGTTATAATTTTGAAATTTCAATGCGTTCAAACAAACAGTGGGTTAGGGTTAGGGTTGGGGTTAGGGTTAGGGTTAAGGTTAGGGTTAGCGTTAAGGTAATAGTAGGGTTCTTGATTATTATCTATTAAACAAGCAGCAGACAACATTTCTGTCTTGTTTACAAGAGGAAAACTAAAGCTTTCAATGAGGAAGAGATTTTCTGTATAAACATAAACATACATAAACGTAACAATATCCAGATGTGTGTGTAAACGTAAGGTTAGAACAATAACATTTTCAACATAAGTCTACAATTAAGTAAAAAAAAAAGAAGAAAATACGTGTACGGGAAGTTGAATTATAAGCGGAAGTCCGAAGTGACACGTAGCGAGAAGAGGAGGAAAGTTTTCCTTTATAATAAGAAACATACATAAACGTAACAATATCCAGATGTGTGTGTAAACGTAAGGTTAGAACAATAACATTTTCAACATAAGTCTACACTTAAGTAAAAAAAAAAGAAGAAAATACGTGTACGGGAAGTTGAATTATAAGCGGAAGTCCGAAGTGACACGTAGCGAGAAGAGAAGGAAAGTTTTCCTTTATAATAAGAAACATACATAAACGTAACAATATCCAGATGTGTGTGTAAACGTAAGGTTAGAACAATAACATTTTCAACATAAGTCTACAATTAAGTAAAAAAAAAATTAGAAAATACGTGTACGGGAAGTTGAATTATAGGCGGAAGTCCGAAGTGACACGTAGCGAGAAGAGGAGGAAATACTTCCGGTTTGGCAGATGAGCTTTTTGTATTCTGTCGCAGTACTCAAAGCTCCACCTCCGTTTATCTCTCTCCGGCGAGGGTGGGGCGATGGGAAGCTGATGGGTAACCATATAGTGCTATTAGAGAATGAAAGAATAAACCCTCAAGAAACGTCAGCCATTGAGTGACAATTTAGTCGGAATTTTGTTTATTTATGTCATCCATTGTTGCAGCTACTAGGCGAGAGGGGAAGATGGAAACTTCAGCTGTCACATCACCACTACGACTGTAGAGAAACGACCAGCTGGTTTTGTCAACTAAGTAGACTAAAATAAAACTAAGTAGACTAAAATAAAACTAAGTAGACTAAAATAAAACGCGGGGATCAAAGAACACGCCCCATACTATTACATACACTTTTCTCTGGAAGATACACTCATGCACGTACTTTAAACATATATATCTGAATAATTATAACAATAGGTCAGCTGTTATAATTAATTTGTCCATTTCAGATAAAATTTAAACGTTTCAACAAACCCGCCGTTCCAACTATCCCAAACTACCTTATATGAATTAATTGATGAGTTCGCGATCATGTCGCCTCCACTGTTAGCCTTGAATGACCATTGATAAATGTATTAAAGTTATTCATTGCATCAAAATACTTGAATCACAATATAAATTTATATACCCACTGATTATCGTTAATAACTCGTTTACAAAGCGGTTCTAATGGCTTTTAATTTTCCTCTGTGCCAGCGCCAAAACACCTTAAAAATCTTTACAAAATAAATTCTTTTAATTAATGCGAGATTTTCAGGACATTTTTTTTAGACGGCGTTGTTATTTTTTTTTGCTTCGGTTTTGCAATTTGGTTCGAGACATTTTTATTGAGATTAGGCGTGTCTTGGCCTTTGTTTTGCTGGCAAGAATTGGATTTCCGTCACACATTCACGTACGAACACAAAACGAACGCGCTGAGTTGATGAGGAAATATCGAGCAAAGACATGTTTCTTTTTTTGGAGTCAGCGTTTTCTGATTGCTTTAATAGGTTTTGCTATGTCTCTTTTACGGCATATCAACCATCTGGGTGTTATTTAATGCTGGAAGACTGTAACTATTGTAAAAGATGAACCGTAAACGGATAATTGAACTCGAGGTGGTATTTTTTCCATAAAGTGTGCCCATGTTTGAGAAAAGGGGTTGTCTTTTCATACCTTTCTCAGATGTATTATTGTGTTCATTTGAACACAATGGATTCGGCAGAATTTGAATTTGGCTTTTAAAATTTTTTTTTTTAACATAGTTCACCCCAAACAAGGCAGGCCGCCACTGTAGACGTAAGGGGCTACTGAAAAAAAAGAAAAGGGGAGAAGGTTGGGGGGGGGGGTGTCAACCTAAATTGGGATCTGCGCAGCGAGATGTCTGTTTACATTAGTTTTACATTTCTGCATGTCTGTACTGTCGGGGAAACAGGGCGCAGGGAGGGAGTTCCAGAGTCCAGCAGCACGAGGAAAGAAGCTATTTGAGTAGAAAGCTCTCCGACAGTGAATGAATGAGATTTAGTTGATTGTTGAGTTAGTCTAGTGAATTTACGTCGAGGGGCACTAGAGTAGCCAATTCATCGGAGCAAGACTTACCGATTTTACAGTCAGCGACGCACTCATTATAGTCCAAGTCGGTCCATCATATATTAATATATTTGTTCCGGTATTTATTTCAACAGTGCTCAATAAATGAGCAAAGTTTAATTGTTATATGAAAATACGCTTCTCGTAAGTTAAACAGAAATGTGGGCAAACCGGAATATTAACCGACTCTGTTCAGAAGTAAGTCAGCAGAAGTTGGCTCAGATGTAGTCCCAGTTATTAAACTCCGTGCGTAATATAACTTCCGGCGAGAATTTTACTTTTCCAAATTTATAATTTATTATATCATTTATTTATTAAATTGTTAGGTGAAAGTACAGAATAGTTAACAAAGCCCTCTTCTCCACGTTAAGAATGGCTTCCTAAATAATAACGTTACTATTTCATCACGGTCCGTAAACTGCAGAAGCACCATAACAATAAAACCACCTATTTGATTACTTATTTTTTAAAAAGAAATTATTTAAAATAAAATAAAAGACATTTTATTATATTTTCCTAAAAGAAATAAAGCCACCTATTTAATTACTTATTTTTGTAAAAGAAACTATTTAAAATAAAAATATTATATTTCGCGCCTAGCGCCCAGACCGACACGACCGCGAGAAATCATCACATACAGTAATTGAAATTAATGTACACTTACCCAGGAGGCGGGGGAGCTAGAGCGGAACTTTTGCTTTATCGCAGGATGACAACAATCTTGTAATTTCAAACAGGGCTCTACTACGACGTTTTTTCGGGTTTCTGCCATCATCAGTGCAGGAGTGGTGGTTGTAAGCGATCGTATGGGCTCGAACGCAGTGCGTAAATTCAGCTTAGAATCACAAGCTTGACGCCCAGACCGATATATATATATATATATCGTATTAGTGGGTTCCCCCACGTGTGAGTTTGCTCTTTCCTTTGTTTTTTGTTTGGTTTCACCATAAAAGTAACCACTGTATAGTGTAGATGTTTTCAAGACACTTTAATCCAAGAACTTTTTACTCTTTGTGAATTTTTCTGATGATTTTGTAGTGTTGCAGAGACGATATTAACATAAAATGTTGTTTGGCACAAGACAAATGAAACGGACCGTAAAAATATGTCTCACAGAAATGTTATGTTTTTTGGAAATGCGAAAAAATAAAAAATAAAATAAAAACATGGTTATTGGAATATAATATGAACCTGACTTATATTTGCTCTGTTGTCATTAACTGACAATCATCGAGCTTAATCTTTTAAGGAGACTGCAAAGTAAAAGGGCACTGATAGCATATGCTAATCCATATATTGTCATTAATAATTAATAATAATAATTATATATATATATATATATATATATATATATATATATATATATATATATATATATATATATAAGGATGATGATAATTGAGTACGATTTGAAATTAAGGCTTTACCTGTAATGGTTTTTCATCGACTTATTTTTATTTTTTTATACGGCACTGATGATAGCCACACCAGGGAATATGTCCACTGGAGTTTTTAAGTATTTTATTAATATTTTATAATTCCTTGTATCAGCCGAAACAATTGTATGTCGAAAATAATAAAAACAATTTTCTGAAAATATGTGGATTTGCCTTTTATTACATTTCGTTGTGGTTTAAAACTAAATAAAAACATTTTATACCATAGCTCTAGCCTAAAACTACTTCATGTGATTGAAACTTTATATTTGAACTATCAAAATTTTAAAATGTACATATATATATATATATTTGCTTTCTTTGTTTATCATCTATGTACGTACACGTTTCGTCATTTTTAATCGGGACTCATCAGCATAGAGATATAACTATTCACTACTGGTCGTGCGATTTGAAACCTCGGGCTACAAGTATTTTACAACTCAGACTCCGAAATCTAGAATCACTAGGCCAGCGCTGGATAGCTAAATAAACAGTGATAATTTTAACACTTATTACGGCGGCTTGACGCCAAAAGAGCGTTCAACTTAATGAAAGGAACGATGCATTTATAGCTAGCGACGTCATGCTGTGTTAATACTACACTTAAAGTGCCCATCTAGAGGGTTTTCTAGGGCTACAAATAATAAATATTATATATATATATATATATATATATATATATATATATATATATATATATGAAGCAATCCAACAAAAGATATAAGCGTCAACTAATATCTTATAATTAGTGAAACATCCGGATAAAAACTGAAGCTCAATATACTGGGTAGAGCATTAATATTATAATATAAAATGAAGTAATAAAATAAGGTGTCAATCAAATTTTATTAGAATTCGAAGTTCAAGCAAAGTATCTTAAAGTCCTTAGCTCATGAGTTTTCAAAGATAATTCTTCTCTTCAGAGGACCATTACCGCAGTTATAACACTACTGGTAATAAAATTAAACTTTGAAAATATATAAAAATATATACACAAATACATAAAAATACATAACATCAAATATATCAACCCCAAAACATACTTTTTTGTTGAATCTATACAATACATCCAGGTCATACAATTTGAAAAAAGTCGGCATTGCTTGATTCCAATGGCAAGTAGTAGTACAAGACGACTGGAAACAATGCCGAGATAAGCAGAGAGCACATACAGCACCTGGTATTCCTAAATGGTCACCCATTTAGTAATGGCCAGGCTCGACGCCGCTTAACTTCGGTGATCTAACGGGAACCGGTGTGTCAACGTGATTGTGCCGTAACGTAAGGCATTTTTGTTCTGTGATGCCATCCAGCGTTGCTGAATTTAAAATCGTCAACAACTTCCTGGAACAATGCGGAAAAACGTTATATGCGTTTTTTAAAATTCTCTTCTTCCTCCAGCATTTTTGCTCATTTGCTTTTGACATCTGAAGATGATTCGACGAAGAATCGAAAACGTTCGTGAAACCTGTGAAACCTATGGAATATTTATTATTTTTTTTTTGATTTTAATACAAAAAAGACTATCAGAAAAATTGAAAAAATAAAAAAAGGTATAATTAAACAGACGAATTCTGTTATTTTTAACAATGTTTGCATATATATATATATATATATATATATATATATATATATTAACACCTACTCTGAAATTAATCTATATGCGTATGCACAGATATTCAAATACACTTTCGTACACATAAAAGGATAAACATTACTCAGGACCTTTTTACAAAGAACTGAATATTCACGCCGTCTGCGTCCATGACACATGTAAAAGCCTCTTTTTCGTTTCAAACCCTCCCTGCCTTCTTTTGATTGGTTAATAATAAATTGCAATAAGCTCTTTGCAAAAAGTCTGTCAGTCGTCAGCGCCGTTTTCTATTAAAATGCGACCAGAAGTCTTTGAATCGATTTAAACGATTTCTGGCGACGAAACACTTTAAATATTCATAAGAGAAATAACATTATCGTCTCCTGCGGTTTTATTGAATCGTCAATGAAACCCTGGGGGTTTAGATTCATGGCTCCTCTCCTTTTTTCCTACGAAGGCGCAACAGTATTCGGAAATTTCTCTGTATACAGGGTGTTTGCAAAATCGATGGCATAACTTCGGGTCTGTATGTCTAAATAGGTTTCAACTCCAGCGTCAAGTAGGCGACTCTCTTGTTCGGCCTTCTTTGTTCATAACATCCACAGAATCTTCTGATCACTTTCGTTTTTTTTTGCTCGACAGCTAACAAGAGAAACAAAAATATTTCTGTAAACTTTTGTACAGAGTATGAAAAAAATAGAAAAACACAAAATTACAATAATGGTACTGAACTGCTGACCCCCCCCCCCCCCGTGAAGTTGAACAGGCTGTCATTCATTCATTTCGTATGAATCAGATGATTTTTTTGTTGGCATTGGTTTCCCCGATATTTCTCAAGTTAGAATTCTTTCTAGAAATACATTGGGTACTTTTTTTTAATGGAAATCACTCCAGACAAGGTATGAAGCCACTTGGTGTAAGACGCTAAAAATACCACTTCAAGGTCAAAACTAGCCAGCGATAAACGTTTGATGGATAGATTCCGACCTAAAAAACCGCCATTCTTCCACCTTTGTCAAGAAACATCGCTCATGGAATGTGAGGACTTAAGAACAAAATAAGGGAAGCGAGAGTTACGAGGCTGCCGAAAGTAAACTCAAGGTTGACTTTATAGTCTCCACACGGGAAGGACCACGTGAAAGTGTTTTTGTGGACTGAACCGGATTCGAACTTGGCACACCCAGGTCGTCAATCCGTGTCGTTAACCACTTAGCCACCGTCACATCATAGCAAGATTTAAGAACCACATTCCACTCCTTTGTCTGCTTCCACTGTTTATCACACCGACATCCAGGCCTACACACAGTTTGTGTACTATGTGATCACCCCAAAAAGTGTGTGTGCATATACACTAAGCGTGTGTGTGCGGTTACTAATTTTTATACACACAAAGCAAAGAAATAAAAATGGGAAACATCGTGGCTCAAATAGACCCCCCCCCCCCAAATTGAATTAGTCATGGTAACCGTCTTCTTTGAAATAGAATTAATCTTGTGAATTCATTCCTCAGTCAAATCATTCTCCTTTGTTTTATCTTGTACAGGGATGGTCAACTCTTTTTTATATCCCATATGTTTACACTTTTAATATAGATGCATCCTACAAACTTGCACCTATTTTATCTGCTTAACGTATTGTAATGTGAACATATTTATCACTTATCCATACGCATTTCATATAGATACATGTTTTATTATGAAAGTCCCTATGTCGAAAAAGAGTAATTTAACTAGTATGAATTGTGACAGAGGTCGAGCTTAGTATAGCTTAGTGCAAGTCAGGCTGACACAGACCTTAGGAAATAAATCTATTCCTCGGGTCAAATTACAAAGTAAGATAGTAGAAAGGTTGATAACAAAGGGATATGTGTACATATATGATGACGTCAGTTTTAGTCGTTGGGAATAAAGAAAGTTTTTTTAGCCAGTTCTGAATGGGAGTTTAGTCAAGCCAGACGTGAAAAAATTATGCTGTAAACTTTTGAAGCAGTTAAAAATCGCGGAAGGCAAACAAGCCCCCAACAAGATATCTGTTCGTCGAGTCTCGTATTTGTCCTCAAGAATAATACGTAATCTATCCCAGACTTCTGCAGAGTGTGGGACGGACAGTAGCTAAGATAAGTGGTCTCTCTCTCTCTCTCTCTCTCTCGCTCTCTTTCACGTGTTCTATCTAGGAAAACGAAATAAAAACCCCTGAAACTCAACAAATGTCTTAAGACTCCTTTTCCGGACGAAGAAAGCTTGTTTCAGCTAGCCAAACTGAAGAGGCCACTAGATTGATCACCACCATCACGACGATGACCACAGCAGAGAAATAAATGGTGAAGAGAAGGCACAGCAGTTAACTCAGCGATA
Organism: Sepiola atlantica; assembly: GCA_963556195.1. Classification (NCBI taxonomy): domain Eukaryota; kingdom Metazoa; phylum Mollusca; class Cephalopoda; order Sepiida; family Sepiolidae; genus Sepiola; species Sepiola atlantica. The sequence goes on along the minus strand of OY744541.1, from coordinate 15,754,307 downwards.
AAAGAGAGGAAGAAAGACGACAGAGAATCAAAGGTAAATGTATGCATTAATATAATTATGGACATTTGGACTTGTCGCTTGTCGTTTGAAAAAGGTAGACAGACTAAAGAGTTGCATATATTTCAATTTCTTTCTTTCTGCCTTTCTTTCTTTCAGAAGAAAGGGGTATTCCTTTCGTTTTATCTTTCTTTTTCACAATGAATATTTTTATATTTCTCCAGAAATATGTCTTCTTTTCTCCTTCTTTTTTCTTTCTTTCACAGCAAATATTTATCTTTACAAGGAACATTTCGATTTCTTTCGTTCTTTATTTTTGCCTTTTTTTGGAAATGAAGAAGTATTTTTTAAATATTTCTTTCATAACGAATATTTATCTGTTTCTCCAGAAATATGTCTTCCTTATTTCCTTCTTTTTTGTTCTTTTGTTCTTTCTTTCTTTCTTTCTCTCTTTCTTTCTTTCTTTCTTTCTTTCTTTCTTTCACAAAGAATATTTATTTATTTATATCTCCAGGAATATTTCTTTTCTTTATTTCACAGTGAATATTTATTTTCACAAGGGATATTTCAATTTCTTTAATTCTGTCTTTCTTTCTGTCTTTAGTTCTGCCTTTCTTTCAGAATGAAGGAGTATTTCTTTCGTTCTATCTTTCTATTTTTCACAACGAATATTTATTTATTTCTCCAGAAATACATTTCTTTTTTCTTTCTTTCTTTCTTTCTTTCTTTTTTTCTTTCACAAATAATATTTATTTTTGTCTCCAGAAATATGTCTTCTTCTTTCTTTCTTTCTTTCTTTCTTTCTTTCTTTCTTTCACAGCGAATATTTATTTTCACAACAAATATTACAATAACTACAAGAAACCTCTTCAACCACCGATTGCCATGGCAAATAACACCCTACTTGAGAGTTCAACATTCAAAATCCTCAGCATAACATTCACAGGTAACATAAATTTGAAACCAATACATTGAAGAGATTGCTAACGCTGCTGACATTATCCTATATCTCCACAAAGCTACCATCCGTCCATGCATGGAGTATTGTTGCCACATCTGGGCTGGTGCATCATCTACTAGTCTCTCCCTCTTAGACAAGGTCCAAAAAAGTCTCAAACTTAATAGGTCCCTCACAATTAACCAAACTCTATCCACTGTCCCATCGCTGCAATGTTGCATCCTTGTGCTTGTTTTACAAGTACTTAAATGGACTGTGCTCTGATGAACTTCCTGCTCTAGTTCCCCCTCGACGTAAATTCATTAGACCTACCCGACAATCTGCCAAATCCTATCCATTCACTGTGGAGGTCCCCAGATGCTGGATAGCCTTCTACTCCAATAGCTTATTTTCTCGTGCTGCCGGTCTCTGAAACTCTCTCCCTACTCCCTGTTTCCCCGACTGTACCGACATCTCGCTGCACAGCTTCTAACTTAGTATGACCCCCAAAACTTACACCCTAATTCTAAGTAGCCCCTTACGTCTTCAGTAGAAGCTTGGCTTGTTAGGGGTGAACTATGATAAAAAAATATTTATCAATTTCTTCAGGAATATTTCTTTTTTTCCAGTCTTTCTTTTTCTCTTTCTTTCCTTCACAACTAATTAAAATTTTCACAAGGAATATTCCAATTTCTTCCTTTCTTTCGGAAGAAAAGAATATTTATTTTTTAATTCTTTCTTCGACATGAAATATTTCTTGATTTCTTTTATTTATTTCTTTCGCAAATAATATATATTGTTTTTTTTCTATTCCTTTTAATGATCACGAAATAATATTTCATTTTTTCGTTTCTTTCTCGGTGAATATTTCTCTCGTTTTTTTGTACACGTAATTTTTTTCTTTCTCAATGAATATTTCATTATTTCTTTTCACGAGGAAAACTTTTTTTCTTATTTCTGTACAAGGAATAATTTATTATTTTTTGTTCTTTCTTTATTTTTTATTCCAAAAACTTATATTTCACTTTTCACACACAAAAAATTTGTTTTCGTTTTTTCCAAACGCAAATGTTTTATTTTAGTGTTTTTCTTTTTTTCCAACGTGTCTTTAAATTTCTCTTTCCAAACCCTATTTTGTTATTCTTTCTTTTTTCTTTATTTCTTTCCGAACGAACATTATGTTTTTCTTTATTTCTAAAGGATATTTCGTTATTCTTTAATTTATTCTTTGTATGTTTCTTTCTTTCTTTCTTTCTTTCTTTCTTTCTATATTTGTTTGTTTGTTTCTTTTTTTGTTTCTTTTCTTTTTTCTGAACGAATAATAAATTCCTACTTTATTTATTTAGCAACGAATATTCAAGATTCGATTTTCTTATCCCGTTTTCCCCAGGGAATAATTTTCTTTTTCTTTCATTCATTTATTCCTTCCCAAATAATGTTTTTTCCAAGGAATGTTTTTTTAAATTCATTCTTCCCAGACGATTATTTCACTTTATCTTTTTTTGTCTTTCTTTTATTATTTTCTTTCTTTTTTTTCTTTCTTTCCGAGCGAATATAATTTTTAAAAAAATTGTTTTTCTTTCGTTCTTTCATTCATTTTTTATGTCTTTCTTTCCTTTTTCTAATATATATTTTTTATTTTATTTTTTAATAAATATTTCATGTTTTTCTTTTTTCTTTTTTCTTTTTTCTTTTTTCTTCTTTTCTTTTTTTCTTTTTTTCTTTTTTTTCCCAACCAATATTAATTTTTTCTTTTTTCTTTTCTTCCGAATAAATATATATTTTAAATTTTATTTTAAAGGAATATTTCATTTTTTGCCGTTTCTTTCCTTCTTACTTTCTTTCTTTTTCATTTTTTTTTTCTTTTTTTTCTTTTTTTTCAAGCAATATTATTTTTTTCCTTCTTTTCTTCCGAATGAATATATTATTTAATTTTATTTTAAAAGAATATTTCAATTTTTCCCTTTCCTCTTCTATTCCTTCTTTCTTTCTTTCTTTCCTTTTTTTCTTCTTTTTTCCCAACCAATATTATTTTTTTATTCCGTCCTTTCTTCCGAATGAATATATACTTTTAATTTTATTTTTAAGGAATATTTTATTTTTGCCTTTTCCTCTTCCTTTCTTTCTTTTTTCTTTTTTTCTTTTTTCTTTTTTATCTCTCTTTCTTTCTTTTCTTTCTTTTTTGTTTTCTTTCTTTTTTCTTTCTTTCTTTTTCTTTTTTCTTTTTATCTCAACCAATATTAATATTTTCTTTCTTCCTTTCTTCCGAATGAATATATATCTTTTATTTTATTTCTAAGGAATATTTCATTTCTTTCTTTCGTTCTTTCTTTCTGTCTTTCTTTCTTTCTTTCTTTCGTTCTTTCTGTCTTTCTTTCTGTCTTTCTTTTTTTCTTTCTGTCTTTCTTTCTGTCTTTCTTTCTTTCTTTCTGTCTTTCTTTCTGTCTTTCTTTCTTTCACACTGAATATTTCTGTGATAAAGGCACATTTATTTGTTTATTAGTTTCGTTTTATATTTCCTCCGTAAAAGATTCTTTCTTTCATTCTTTCTTTGCGATAAGTGATTTTGCAAACACACAAACAGCGATTCTTCTCTCTCTTTCTCCTCGTTCGGTTCGTTTGAACAGAGGCAACTCGAAAACGTTCTGATTGCAAAGTGATGGCGTTGTTGCAGATCCACGTCGACTTTGTGAAATGTCGGGCCCGTCATGTCCGGAGTGTGGACCCGACTTGTTATTACTCCGGAAATTAGAAGATGCGTGCAGTGGAGTTATGGCTGCTGACACATTCACTTTCTGGGGGATGGGGGAGGGGGGGATGGGGAAGAGGCGGGGCATCCGATATTGCTGGTTGGGTGGAGATGGCGAGTGAGAGGCGGGGATGATGACAGAACGAAAGGGGGGCGGCCGGAAAGAGGGGGATAAGTATGAGAAAAAGGCGGAAGAAGAAAAAAAGCGAGAATTAATTCGTGCAAAGCTGGAAGGAAAGATGACTGAACGGGAGGAAAAAAGAGACGCGGATTTTCAAATTGATACACGAAAACAGGAAAGGAACAGACAGAATTCGTCCAGGAAAATAAAGAATTCCTTCTCAAGAATCTCACCTATGCATTGGAAAAAGATTAAAAACAAACAAAGTATATTATGTTTAAATGTGATATATATATATATATATATATATATATATATATATATATATATATATATATATATATATATATATATATATATATATATATATATATATATATAGAGAGAGAGAGAGAGAGAGAGAGAGAGAGAGAGAGGGAGAGAGAGAGAGAGACAGAATGGTAGTTTGCTTGAATCATTGCTGGGAATACTAGTAGTATGTTTAAGAAGGCTGAGGGCAATGCAGAGTGCCGGATAGGTTGTAAGCTGGAAGGAACAAAAATAATAAATCGAAATGGGACTTACTATTTATCTTTTTCTTCAAATCTTACATAACATCAATATATATATATATATATATATATATATATATATATATATATATATATATATATATATATATATATATATATATATACGCGCTCCACTACTTTTGGAGCTGCTCCCGCTCCTGCTCCAAAGCCCAAAATTGGAGCTGACTCCTCTCACGCTCCCCTTTTTAAAAAAGGAGCCGCTCCTACTCCAACTCCTATAAAAAACTATCGGCTTTTTTTCAGCGCTCCAAAGTGAAAATGTACCTTCTTTCATAAGCGTTCTATTCTGCCAATGAATGGTCGAAGGATAGGAGTGGGCGTCAAAGGATCTCATCGATATGGGTTGGGATGTCACTTTAAGTGTAAGACCGTAAGATAATATTTGACAAAATCTCGCTAATATTTTGAGAGTTATAGGAGAACATGTCGGACGAAGTATAGGATTATACGTAAATTTTCGTTTCCTGAGGTATAAAATAGAAATAGAAAAATCCCTGAAGTATTTTAAAACAATTTTAATTTTCATTACATTAACAACCTATTTTTTCAGGAAAGGAAAATTTGACCCGATATTTTTTCTATTTATTTTGGAAGGGGATTTAGATTTGTTTTAAGTAAATAAAGTTTTACTTTTAAACATTATTAGTGATTATTTTCTTTTTAAAGAAAGCATTTCTCTGGAAGAGGAGAGACAGCCAGGGCAACATTATTCGTCGTGTTGTTGTTTAATATTTGTTTGTTTTACGAACGTAACTATATTGTATAATGTATATTATTATTATTTATAACAGAGAAACGCGCAAGTACTTTCAAACAAATCGATTTATCCATTTTTTTCTATAGTACAATTTGGGGCGAAAAAAACCCAATGAAGTTTATTTTTTAAAGATTGAATAAAAAAAATATTTTTCATAAGTTGCCTAAAAATATCAACAAACAATTCAGAGATCAATTTAATGTCTTAAATTTTCATGCAAAATATCTGGCCTAGACCTTGGGAGTTGAAAAAATATCGGGTCAAATCCCCCCCCCCCAAATAAAAAAAAATTAACTGGAGAAAGTGTTCCTAGGTCGGGCAAAAACATTTATTAAAATTAAAAATTTGAAAAAAAGGTGAAACGTCTATATTTGAAATCTCTAACAAAAAAAAAACTGTTTACAATTTTAATATTCGATAATAGATTTTTTAAGATAAAGAAAGATATCTAATCTACTTTCGGTTCTAAAAAAACAACAAATTAGTCAGAAAGTCTAATTATTTGCCTTTTTAAATTAAAATTTAAGATATTTTCTTTAATTTAATTAAGTTTAAACATTGGTTTAATTGTAGAATAGGGATCGCTGTTTTCTTTCGCTCATTTCGCTTGGTATTCGGCCAAATTTAGGATGAAACTGATTGCTGTTCTTAATTGTATTTTTGATCTTGAAATAAAATTCTGATTTACTTTTTAATGTGTTGAGAATCTAACTTTAATTCCAGGTTTTAATCGCTGGCGTCCATGTTGGTTTTCATTGTTTTTTTTCCTTGGACTAAATATATTTTTTCCTTGGACTAAAGATATTTTTACTGCTTTAACATTTTATTACACACAAAAAAATTTGGACATTCTATTTACAAAAGCAAGTTTTAACGAAATTTAACGAATTTTTAAACAAACATGAAAAGGTTAAACATACTATTCGTGAATTTAAGAATAACAAAAACTGTCGCCGAAAAGACGGGGGGTAAAAATGTGGCATAAAAGTTCAATTTGATATATGCTAAAAAATAAATTAGAATTTTTTGTCAGAACAAAATGTACCATTTCACCCCCAAAATCGATTTTATCGAACATTTGGGTGAATACCGAGCGAAATGGGCGAGAAAATCCAACGGCCCATATAGTATAATTGAACCTAAAATTCTTTATTTAAAAACACGAATTAAAAGAAAATTCAATCACAATAAACACCCTATCATAAATACAAAAACAGTTCAAATCTATAAGAAAATAACTTCAAAGACATCTATAGACTCACTGGCCCATTTAAAGACATTTGGTGCACAATTGTCTGTCTTCTGTCTTAAGAAAACTGTCCCATCAAAAATTTAACACATAGATGTAAAAATCTGAGAACTTCAAATGTTCTCCTTCTTGCTCCCTGTCTCTCCCTCCCACTCCCCCTCTCTCTCCCTATCTCATATACATTTACCAGATATAATTTTTTTAAAATAATTCAGAGTAAACTTTGAGACTTTCTTTTCTTTTCCTTTTTATTGCTGAATAAAAAACTAATGTTTAAAAGAAAAAAAATCAAATAATTTTGGAGCGAGGGGCGCGGAACGATAAAACCATCGCTCTTTAGTCCCAAATGGAGTTGCTACCGCTCTACTCCCGCTAAATATAAAATGAGCCCTCCTCCTTTCCTTCGCTCCATCGAAAGGTCTTATGAATGGGCGAGAGTTAATCCATCTTTAAGCTGACGGGACTGAAAGAAAATCGAGATTTATTGCGAATATTTAACGCTGAGTTCAAACAAACACTATATATATATATATATATATATATATATATATATATATATATATATATATATATATATATATATATATATATATATTTGGATTTTTCACTTAGAAAAAAGATTATTCAGTGAAGACCGGGATTAGTCCAATGAAAACAAGCTCGATGATACTCGATTACAGGGTACAGAACATTTATATGTGATTTTTTGAAGGCTTACCCTAGCATTCCGTCCAGGAGCCCAATCAACACCACAAAAGATTTTTCATTCAGAAATTATTTATTTATCATTTTTCAAATT